>CP139504.1:278437022-279037022 GCA_021014915.2 Artemisia tridentata subsp. tridentata
ACAAAACAAAATTTTTCCTTAAACCTATGAACTATTAACACCCTTTTCTTAATTTTTAAAAACCCAAAAAAACATGCTTGTTAATATTACAAAACAACAAAACAAAATTGGACATTTCAATTCACAAATACCTTTTTCTTACACATATCAATTATAACATTTGCACTTTATGCTTAATTTATTGCTAAATACCCAAAAAAACATGCTTTGTGACTAAATATTACAAAACCACACAAACTAAAAATCATGTGACCATTGATGATCATAGTCACACAAAATCACATTTCTTCACTTAAAACATATGCACACTTATTAACACTTTTGGCCACTTTTCTTAATTTATGTGACTAAATACCAAAAACAAACATCTTGTGTGACTAATATTCAAAAGGCACAAAACTAAAATTCTGTGACCATTGATGATCAATAGTCAACAAAATCACATTTTTCCACTTAAAACAGCATTGTCACACTTATTAACACTTGGCCACTTTATGCTTAATGTATGTGACTAATACCAAAACAAACATGCTTTGTTGACTAAATATTACAAAGGCCACAAAAAATAAGAATTCATGTGACCATTGATGATCAATATTCACACAAAATACACATTTCTTCACTTAAAACAGCATATGGTCACACTTATTAACACTTTGGCCACTTTATGCTTAATTGTATGTGACTAAATACCCAAAATAAACATGCTTTTGTGACTAATATTACAAAAGGCCACACAAACTAAGAATGCATGTGACCATTGGATGATCAATAGTCACACAAAATACACATTTCTTCACTTAAAACAGCATATGGTCACACTTATTAACATTTTGGCACTTTATTCTTAATTTATGTAACTAAATACCCAAACAAACATGCTTTGTGTGACTAAATATTACAAAAGGCCACAAAAACTAAAATTCTTGTGACCATTGGATGATCAATAGTCACACAAAATAACATTCTTCACTTAAAACACATATGGTCACACTTTTTAACACTTTTGGCCACTTTATGCTTAATTGTATGTGACTAAATACCAAAACAAACATGCTTTGTGTGACTAAATATTACAAAAGGCCACACAAACTAAAAATTCATGTGACCATTGATGATCAATAGTCACACAAAAATACACATTTCTTCACTTAAAACAGCATGGTCACACTTATTAACACTTTTGGCCACTTTTTGCTTAATTGTATGTGACTAAATACCAAAAACAAACATGCTTTGTGTGACTAAATATTACAAAAGGCACAAAAACTAAGAATGCATGTGACCATTGGATGATCAATAGTCAACAAAATACACATTTCTTCACTTAAAACAGCATATGGTCACACTTATTAACACTTTTGGCCAATTTATGCTTAATTGTATGTGACTAAATACCCAAAACAAACATGCTTTGTGTGACTAAATATTACAAAAGGCCACAAAAACTAAAATTCATGTGACCATTGGATGATCAATAGTCACACAAAATAACATTTCTTCACTTAAACAGCATATGTCACACTTATTAACACTTTTGGCCACTTTATGCTTAATTGTATGTGACTAAATACCCAAAACAAACATGCTTTGTGTGACTAATATTACAAAAGGCCACAAAACTAAGAATTCATGTGACCATTGGATGATCAATAGTCACACAAAATACACATTTCTTCACTTAAAACAGCATATGGTCACACTTATTAACACTTTTGGCCACTTTATTCTTAATTGTATGTACTAATACCCAAAACAAACATGCTTTTGTGACTAAATATTACAAAAGCCACAAAACTAAGAATTCATGTGACCATTGGATGATCAATAGTCACACAAAATACACATTTCTTCACTTAAAACAGCATATGGTCACACTTATTAACACTTTTGGCCACTTTATGCTTAATGTATGTGACTAAATACCCAAAACAAACATGCTTTGTGTGACTGAATATTACAAAAGGCCACAAAACTAAAATTCATGTGACCATTGGATGATCAATAGTCCACAAAATACACATTTCTTCACTTAAAACAGCATATGGTCACACTTATTAACACTTTTGGCCACTTTATGCTTAATTGTATGTGACAAATACAAAACAAACATGCTTTGTGTGACTAAATTACAAAAGGCCACAAAAACTAAATCATGTGACCATTGGATGATCAATAGTCACACAAAATACACATTTCTTCACTTAAAACAATATGTCACACTTATTAACACTTTTGGCACTTATGCTTAATGTATGTGACTAAATACCCAAACAAACATGCTTTGTGTGACTAAATATTACAAAAGGCCACAAAAACTAAGAATTCATGTGACCATTGGATGATCAATAGTCACACAAAATACACATTTCTTCACTTAAAACAGCTATGGTCACACTTATTAACACTTTTGGCACTTTATGCTTAATTGTATGTGACTAAATACCCAAAACAAACATGTTTGTGTGACTAATATTACAAAAGCCACACAAAACTAAAAATTCATGTGACCATTGGATGATCAATAGTCCACAAAATACACATTTCTTCACTTAAAACAGCATATGGTCACACTTATTAACACTTTTGGCCACTTTATGCTTAATTGTATGTGACTAAATACCCAAAACAAACATGCTTTGTGTGACTAAATATTACAAAAGGCCACAAAACAAGAATTCATGTGACCATTGTGATGATCAATAGTCACACAAAATACACATTTCTTCACTTAAACAGCATATGGTCACACTTATTAACACTTTTGGCCACTTTATGCTTAATTGTATGTGACTAAATACCCAAAACAAACATGCTTTGTGTGACTAAATATTACAAAAGGCCACAAAAACTAAGAATTCATGTGACCATTAGATGATCAATAGTCACACAAAATACACATTTCTTCACTTAATACAGCATTATGGTGTCACACCCCCAAAATCGGGTCCAGCGGAAGCATACATGTAGCTGGGGTGCAACTCAATTGGTATCACAACACAAGTGCAAAGAACGGTTTTCAACTCAATCGTTTAGAATAACATAGTTTAACAAAAAATGTTGATCTACATTGTAAAAAGTAGTGCGGAATTAGGCCCTTGAAAATATCGTTTAAAACGGTCCCATATGAATATCAGAGTCTTCTATGACCATGCCATGCCCTGCCAAAACCTCCAGTAGCGTGCCTTTGCTTAAAGCCTGAAAATACATGCTAAAAGTGTCAACACGAGGTTGGTGAGTTCATAGAGTTTAGTGTAAAATGAATTTGCATTGGATTAAGATTTCCCAGCAAAGGCATTGTAAATCCACTCAGTTCCAAGCCCTGGCCATACAAGACTCGCAACCTGTGTGTTTACAACCCACTGCTAACATATAGTATGAGTAAAACAAGTATAAGTTTATCACAACAGTTATCAAAGCTAATGGTCATCCAACAACTTAATTTGGAGCCACTAGATAGTCTCAGTAGTCATCCAGCAACTTAATCTGGAGCCACTGGAAAGTCACAGTAGTCATCTAGCAACTTAATCTAGAGCCACTGGAAAGTCACAGTAGTCATCCAGCAACTTAATCTGGAGCCACTGGAGAGTCTCAGTAGTCATCCAGCAACTTAATCTGGAGCCACTGGAAGTATGTATGTATGTATGTTTACTGGGTGCCATTTCCCAAAGTATAAGAATCCAAGAATACACAATCAAGATTTACACAATATGTTTAATAGTATGAAAGTATAGCATAGCATATGAGTAAAGTTGTTTAGAGTAATAGCAAACAGTTTAAGCATGTATCTCCCCCAAAGAGTTTATAAAGCAGTTAAAATGAGTAAAAGTGGGGCTATGAAACTCACCTGGTATGATGATACAACAATGCGATGAATATGAGATGAACGGAACAACAAGGCGCGAACACTAGCCGCAACCTATCATGAATGAATATGTTCTACTTAGATGATGTAGTGAATGCTCATGCATATGTAACCTATACCACTCGTACTATGAAAATAATAGTTATCGTTGATATGTAATATCTTCCAAAACTTGGTAAAAAATGTGTTCCACTTGTTACGTCAAAACTAGTCGTGTAATTAATGTGTATAAAACGTTTGTGTTAGTCTCGGCGTTTTGAAAACCTTGGTATGTCTTACAATAGTCGAGTTAATAACCCTTTGATCGTACGTGTTCTAACGGGTAAGAGATACGGCTCTCTCCATGGTTATTACTTGAAAAATATAGTTTCTAGTACGTAATTATATTTCCATTTAAAAGCTGTCAAAATATAATAGGATTTATCGAAGTTTAAACGCGTGTATCTTGTTCGTTATAAGCTCGTTTTCTACGTTCTTTATATCCCCGGAATCGTGGGACTACATACTAATATATTTTTGATAAGTCGGGGACGGCTAGGTTACGGCTAACGCCTCAGATTTGCCCTTGAAATTCGTGCAACAGCACCTAATTTTCTGAAAATATAGTTTTCGTCGTTAAACTTTGAAAAATCATATCTCCTTCGTTATAAGCTCGTTTTTATCCCCATTTTCGGCTACGGCTTCGTCTCGGAATGTATTTTCTAAATATTTGGCCAAAAATTAACCAACACTTACTGAGTTGGCCACGTTTTTAAAATGGAGACAGTAGGTATTTATATTATTTCAAAAATCATTTCTAGTGTTCCAATCTAGTTCCAACTTCAACCAAACCACTTTCAATCACCACAAATCTAGTCTAATCTTACCATACACCTTCTTAAGGTGTCATGGGTTCCTAAACATCAAAAATCAAGTGGATCTAACAAGGATCTAACTATAATCTATTTCTAGGGATCAAAAGTTAGATATGTATAAAATGGAGTGGTATAAATAACATATGCATGTAGATCTTGAATAAACAACATGAAACTAGAAAAATGTAAGTATGGAAAGATCAACAAGTGATCTTGAAGCTTACTTGGTGGGTTTAGTGAAAAGGATGAAAGAAACTTAGTGAAACCATGGAACAAACACTTCAAACCCTTTGTAAAACACACTAGTGAGTTTGGATGAACCTTGATCTTGAAAAAATCAATGGAGATGGTCTTGGAGCTGTTTTGGGTCGTTCCCCATCAAAGGAAATGGAAAGGATGAAGACTTTATGCTTTATGTGGAAATATCTAGGTAATATTAAAGGATTAAGTATAAAATCTTGCACATGCTTAAGACTTTCCTTGTAAGCTTCCATTTCTTTGACTTGTTGACTAATAAAAACGCCTAGGAGGCTTCTTGGATAAGATTGGTGAGTTTGTGATGTTATCTTGCTTTTACGGAGTGAGTTTTGGTTCCGTTAATCACTAAACGTAAATAGTTAAGTCGCGAAACGTAATTCCGGGTATCTTAAAAATATGAAACTTGAAATAATGACTAAACTTGTCAAAATACTCCATAAGAAAATGTGAAATGAATGGTAAGTTTCATCGGGTTGCTTAAACGCAGTTTAAAACTGGAAACGCGGGTTTAAAACGCGTAATTCGCGTAAAACGCTGAACTGGAAAACGTAAACTTCCAAAATACCAAGTAAATGAATTTTATAATCTTTATGTATGTTATAAGAGGTGTAAAAGCATGTCGGGACCTTCGTGGGGATTGTCGGACGTGTTAGTCACATTTATTGATCGCGCGTTAACGTTTTAATTAATTTAATTATACGTAAAACGTCAAATGTAATAAAAGTGTTAATTTAATAACCCTACGAGTGGAATAGTATGAAAATGTCATTATGATGATATGTAGACTATTCCTAGTCCGTATGCAGTGTCCCTACTAATGACGCATGAATTCGCAGCTAAACCCATCCGGTTACGCGAATATGAATACCCGTAAACTACGTTTTACGATGAAATGAATGAATGAACATGAATAGTAAGTTTTCTCCGGGAATGAATAGTGTCACGTGAATAGTAAAATTTCCAAACGCTTCTCAAATTCTCAAACTGACTCCGAAAATGATGAATAGTAAAATGATGAATAGTGATCGGTGAATAGTAAATGATGAATAGTGACTGATGAATAGTGACTCGTCGGGGTTCGGAAAATGACCTAAAATTACGGGTTGTGACAGTCTCCCACCCTAAAAGGAACTTCGTCCCGAAGTTCAGCTCGTTCGTTCTGCGCACACACGTTCTCCTGGTCGGATTTGATGAGGCAAACTTTCCCATCCTCGAGCGTAGCCTTCAAAAGATCTTAAGGTAACCGATTTTTACTTAATCCCACAACTCATCAAACAAGAACTGTCATGGGATTAGGCTAAATCGGTTTAGGTTGTCGAATTCAAATTTAATCTCACAACTCATCAAACAAGAACTGTCATGAGATTAAACTGAATCGGCTGGGGTAACAACTTGGATCTTAGCTTGATTTTCGCAACTCATCAAACAAGAACTGTCACTAGATCAAGCTAGGAAACAAGTTGCCAAAAATAATGGATTCAACATCCTGAAATGAGGTCTTTTGAAAGATTGGCTCGATATTGGAATTGCTTACACCGATCAAATCAATCCGGACATAATTCCATTATAACTACTCTCAGTATTGCAAAATTCATCTCTGAGTCGAACATAGGTGGTCAGGCTATGTCCCACTGTCCCTGGTCGAATATAGATGACCAGTCTATATTCCACCGAGGTTTAATGAATTTTGGAATACTCAGCTTAGTTATACTAATACTATGTCCTTCACATGTAAAGGGTGGTTCAAATGACTAAGGCATGTGATCAGGCTTGAGGTCGAATGATAAACTACGTAAGGAAGAGGTGTAACGCTTGTGACGTGTATGATATGTATGCACCCTTATATGTAAGACAATCATAGTAATCAACGAGAATAAGTGAGTATAATCTATCTGGCAATAAGATATAAATCTCATTAAATATGTCAGCAACAAACCACAAATGAGGCATCAGCTTGGCAGGCAGGCACGTGGCGGTCATAGGGTTAAGTTTTCGTAAAAGTAGCTATAGTTTAGGTTTTAAAATTACCCAATTCTCTATAGCCTAGGCTCTGATACCAATCTGTCACACCCCCAAAATCGGGTCCAGCGGAAGCATACATGTAGCTGGGGTGCAACTCAATTGGTATCACAACACAAGTGCAAAGAACGGTTTTCAACTCAATCGTTTAGAATAACATAGTTTAACAAAAATGTTGATCTACATTGTAAAAAGTAGTGCGGAATTAGGCCCTTGAAAATATCGTTTAAAAACGGTCCCATATGAATATCAGAGTCTTCTATGACCATGCCATGCCCTGCCAAAACCTCCAGTAGCGTGCCTTTGCTTAAAGCCTGAAAATACATGCTAAAGTGTCAACACGAGGTTGGTGAGTTCATAGAGTTTAGTGTAAAATGAATTTGCATTGGATTAAGATTTCCCAGCAAAGGCATTGTAAATCCACTCAGTTCCAAGCCCTGGCCATACAAGACTCGCAACCTGTGTGTTTACAACCCACTGCTAACATATAGTATGAGTAAAACAAGTATAAGTTTATCACAACAGTTATCAAAGCTAATGGTCATCCAACAACTTAATTTGGAGCCACTAGATAGTCTCAGTAGTCATCCAGCAACTTAATCTGGAGCCACTGGAAAGTCACAGTAGTCATCTAGCAACTTAATCTAGAGCCACTGGAAAGTCACAGTAGTCATCCAGCAACTTAATCTGGAGCCACTGGAGAGTCTCAGTAGTCATCCAGCAACTTAATCTGGAGCCACTGGAAGTATGTATGTATGTATGTTTACTGGGTGCCATTTCCCAAAGTATAAGAATCCAAGAATACACAATCAAGATTTACGCAATATGTTTAATAGTATGAAAGTATAGCATAGCATATGAGTAAAGTTGTTTAGAGTAATAGCAAACAGTTTAAGCATGTATCTCCCCCAAAGAGTTTATAAAGCAGTTAAAATGAGTAAAAGTGGGGCTATGAAACTCACCTGGTATGATGATACAACAATGCGATGAATATGAGATGAACGGAACAACAAGGCGCGAACACTAGCCGCAACCTATCATGAATGAATATGTTCTACTTAGATGATGTAGTGAATGCTCATGCATATGTAACCTATACCACTCGTACTATGAAAATAATAGTTATCGTTGATATGTAATATCTTCCAAAACTTGGTAAAAATGTGTTCCACTTGTTACGTCAAAACTAGTCGTGTAATAATGTGTATAAAACGTTTGTGTTAGTCTCGGCGTTTTGAAAACCTTGGTATGTCTTATAATAGTCGAGTTAATAACCCTTTGATCGTACGTGTTCTAACGGGTAAGAGATACGGCTCTCCATGGTTATTACTTGAAAAATATAGTTTCTAGTACGTAATTATATTTCCATTAAAAGCTGTCAAAATATAATAGGATTTATCGAAGTTTAAACGCGTGTATCTTGTTCGTTATAAGCTCGTTTTCTACGTTCTTTATATCCCGGAATCGTGGGACTACATACTAATATATTTTTGATAAGTCGGGACGGCTAGGTTACGGCTAACGCCTCAGATTTGCCCTTGAAATTCGTGCAACAGCACCTAATTTTCTGAAAATATAGTTTTCGTCGTTAAACTTTGAAAAATCATATCTCCTTCGTTATTAACTCGTTTTTTATCCCCGTTTTCGGCCACGGCTTCGTCTCGGAATGTATTTTCTAAATATTTGGCCAAAAATTAACCAACACTTACTGAGTTGGCCACGTTTTTAAAATGGAGACAGTAGGTATTTATATTATTTCAAAAATCATTTCTAGTGTTCTAATCTAGTTCCAACTTCAACCAAACCACTTTCAATCACCACAAATCTAGTCTAATCTTACCATACACCTTCTTAAGGTGTCATGGGTTCCTAAACATCAAAAATCAAGTGGATCTAACAAGGATCTAACTATAATCTATTTCTAGGGATCAAAAGTTAGATATGTATAAAATGGAGTGGTATAAATAACATATGCATGTAGATCTTGAATAAACAACATGAAACTAGAAAAATGTAAGTATGGAAAGATCAACAAGTGATCTTGAAGCTTACTTGGTGGGTTTAGTGAAAAGGATGAAAGAAACTTAGTGAAACCATGGAACAAACACTTCAAACCCTTTGTAAAACACACTAGTGAGTTTGGATGAACCTTGATCTTGAAAAAATCAATGGAGATGGTCTTGGAGCTGTTTTGGGTCGTTCCCCATCAAAGGAAATGGAAAGGATGAAGACTTTATGCTTTATGTGGAAATATCTAGGTAATATTAAAGGATTAAGTATAAAATCTTGCACATGCTTAAGACTTTCCTTGTAAGCTTCCATTTCTTTGACTTGTTGACTAATAAAAACGCCTAGGAGGCTTCTTGGATAAGATTGGTGAGTTTGTGATGTTATCTTGCTTTTACGGAGTGAGTTTTGGTTCCGTTAATCACTAAACGTAAATAGTTAAGTCGCGAAACGTAATTCGGGTATCGTAAAAATATGAAACTTGAAATAATGACTAAACTTGTCAAAATACTCCATAAGAAAATGTGAAATGAATGGTAAGTTTCATCGGGTTGCTTAAACGCAGTTAAAACTGGAAACGCGGGTTTAAAACGCGTAATTCGCGTAAAACGCTGAACTGGAAAACGTAAACTTCCAAAATACCAAGTAAATGAATTTTATAATCTTTATGATGTTATAAGAGGTGTAAAAGCATGTCGGGACCTTCGTGGGGATTGTCGGACGTGTTAGTCACATTTATTGATCGCGCGTTAACGTTTTAATTAAATTTAATTATACGTAAAACGTCAAATGTAATAAAAGTGTTAATTTAATAACCCTACGAGTGGAATAGTATGAAAATGTCATTATGATGATATGTAGACTATTCCTAGTCCGTATGCAGTGTCCCTACTAATGACGCATGAATTCGCAGCTAAACCCATCCGGTTACGCGAATATGAATACCCGTAAACTACGTTTACGATGAAATGAATGAATGAACATGAATAGTAAGTTTTCTCCGGGAATGAATAGTGTCACGTGAATAGTAAAATTTCCAAACGCTTCTCAAATTCTCAAACTGACTCCGAAAATGATGAATAGTAAAATGATGAATAGTGATCGGTGAATAGTAAATGATGAATATGACTGATGAATAGTGACTCGTCGGGGTTCGGAAAATGACCTAAAATTACGGGTTGTGACATATGGTCACACTTATTAACACTTTTGGCCACTTTTTGCTTAATTGTATGTGACTAAATACCCAAAACAAACATGCTTTGTGTGACTAAATATTACAAAAGGCCACACAAACTAAGAATTCATGTGACCATTGGATGATCAATAGTCACACAAAATACACATTTCTTCACTTAAAACAGCATATAGTCACACTTATTAACACTTTTGGCCACTTTATGCTTAATTGTATGTGACTATATACCCAAAAACAAACATGCTTTGTGTGACTAAATATTACAAAAGGCCACACAAACTAAAAATTCATGTGACCATTGTATGATCAATAGTCACACAAAATACACATTTCTTCACTTAAAACAGCATATGGTCACACTTATTAACACTTTTGGCCACTTTATGCTTAATTGTATGTGACTAAATACCCAAAACAAACATGCTTTGTGTGACTAAATATTAAAAAAGGCCACAAAAACTAAGAATGCATGTGACCATTGGATGATCAATAGTCACACAAAATACACATTTCTTCACTTAAAACAGCATATGGTCACACTTATTAACACTTTTGGCCAATTTATGCTTAATTGTATGTGACTAAATACCCAAACAAACATGCTTTGTGTGACTAATATTACAAAAGGCCACAAAAACTAAGAATTCATGTGACCATTAGATGATCAATAGTCACACAAAATACACATTTCTTCACTTAAAACAGCATATGGTCACACTTATTAACACTTTTGGCCACTTTATGCTTAATTGTATGTGACTAAATACCCAAAACAAACATGCTTTGTGTGACTAAATATTACAAAAGGCCACACAAACTAAGAATTCATGTGACCATTGGATGATCAATAGTCACACAAAATACACATTTCTTCACTTAAAACAGCATATGGTCACACTTATTAACACTTTTGGCCACTTTATGCTTAATTGTATGTGACTAAATACCCAAAACAAACATGCTTTGTGTGACTAAAATTACAAAAGGCCACACAAACTAAGAATTCATGTGACCATTGGATGATCAATAGTCACACAAAATACACATTTCTTCACTTAAAACAGCATATGGTCACACTTATTAACACTTTTGGCCACTTTATTCTTAATTATATGTAACTAAATACCCAAAACAAACATGCTTTGTGTGACTAAATATTACAAAAGGCCACAAAAACTAAGAATTCATGTGGCCATTGGATGATCAATAGTCACACAAAATACACATTTCTTCACTTCAAACAGCATATGGTCACACTTTTAACACTTTTGGCCACTTTATGCTTAATTGTATGTGACTAAATACCCAAAACAAACATGCTTTGTGTGACTAAATATTACAAAAGGCCACAAAAACTAAGAATGCATGTGACCATTGGATGATCAATAGTCACACAAAATACACATTTCTTCACTTAAAACAGCATATGGTCACACTTATTAACACTTTTGGCCAATTTATGCTTAATTGTATGTGACTAAATACCAAAACAAACATGCTTTGTGTGACTAAATATTACAAAAGGCCACAAAAACTAAGAATTCATGTGACCATTAGATGATCAATAGTCACACAAAATACACATTTCTTCACTTAATACAGCATATGGTCACACTTATTAACACTTTTGGCCACTTTTTGCTTAATTGTATGTGAATAAATACCCAAAACAAACATGCTTTGTGTGACTAAATATTACAAAGGCCACACAAACTAAGAATTCATGTGACCATTGGATGATCAATAGTCACACAAAATACACATTTCTTCACTTAAAAAGCATATAGTCACACTGATTAACACTTTTGGCCACTTTATGCTTAATTGTATGTGACTAAATACCCAAAACAAACATGCTTTGTGTGACTAAATATTACAAAAGGCCACACAAACTAAAAATTCATGTGACCATTGTATGATCAATAGTCACACAAAATACACATTTCTTCACTTAAAACAGCATATGGTCACACTTATTAACACTTTTGGCCACTTTATGCTTAATTGTATGTGACTAAATACCCAAAACAAACCTGCTTTGTGTGACTAAATATTACAAAAGGCCACAAAAACTAAGAATGCATGTGACCATTGGATGATCAATAGTCACACAAAATACACATTTCTTCACTTAAAACAGCATATGGTCACACTTATTTAACACTTTTGGCCACTTTATGCTTAATTGTATGTGACTAATACCCAAAACAAACATGCTTTGTGTGACTAAATATTACAAAAGGCACACAAAACTAAAATTCATGTGACCATTGGATGATCAATAGTCACACAAAATACACATTTCTTCACTTAAAACAGCATTGGTCACACTTATTAACACTTTTGGCCACTTTATCTTAATTTATGTACTAATACCAAAACAAACATGCTTTGTGTGACTAATATTACAAAAGGCCACAAAACTAAAATTCATGTGACCATTGGATGATCATGTCACACAAAATACACATTTCTCACTTAAAACAGCATATGGTCACATTATAACACTTTTGGCCACTTTAGCTTAGTGTATGTGACTAAATACCAAAACAACATGCTTGTGTGACTAATATTACAAAGGCCACACAAACTAAAATTCATGTGACATTGATGATCATAGTCACACAAAATACACATTTCTTCACTTAAAAAGCATATGTCACACTTATAAACTTTGGCACTTTATGCTTAATTGTATGTGACTAAATACCAAACAAACATGCTTTGTGGACTAAATATTACAAAGGCAAAAACTAAGAATCTGTGACCATTGGATGATCAATAGTCACACAATACACATTTCTTCACTTAACAGCATATGGTCACACTTATTAAATTTTGCCAATTTATGCTTAATTGTATGTGACTAAATACCCAAACAAAATCTTTGTGTGATAAATATTACAAAGCACAAAACTAGATTCATGTGACATTGGATGATCAATAGTCCACAAATACACATTCTTCACTTAAACAGCATATGGTCACACTTATTAACACTTTTGGCCACTTTATGCTTAATGTATGTGACTAATACCCAAAACAAACATGCTTTGTGTGACTAATTATTACAAAAGGCCACACAAACTAAAATTCATGTGACCATTGGATGATCAATAGTCCACAAAATACACATTTCTTCACTTAAAACAGCATATGGTCACATTTTTAACACTTTTGGCCACTTTATGCTTAATTGTATGTGACTATATACCCAAAACAAACATGCTTTGTGTGACTAAATATTACAAAAGGCCACACAAACTAAGAATTCATGTGACCATTGGATGATCAATAGTCACACAAAATACACATTTCTTCACTTAAAACAGCATATGGTCACACTTATTAACACTTTTTCGGCACTTTATGCTTAATTGTATGTGACTAAATACCCAAAACAAACATGCTTTGTGTGACTAAATATTACAAAAGGCCACACAAACTAAGAATTCATGTGACCATTGGATGATCAATAGTCACACAAAATACACATTTCTTCACTTAAAACAGCATATGGTCACACTTATTAACACTTTTGGCCACTTTATGCTTAATTGTATGTGACTAAATACCCAAAACAAACATGCTTTGTGTGACTAAATATTTCAAAAGGCCACACAAACTAAGAATTCATGTGACCATTGGATGATCAATAGTCACACAAAATACACATTTCTTGCTTAAAACAGCATTATGGTCACACTTATTAACACTTTTTGCCACTTTATGCTTAATTGTATGTGACTAAATACCCAAAACAAATTGCTTTGTGTGACTAAATATTACAAAAGGCCACAAAACTAAGAATTCATGTGACCATTGGATGATCAATTTGTAAAACCTAAATATTTTCACGTTCAATTTTGGAAATTTTACCCATTTTGCCCCTCTAATTTTTGAAAATCATAAGAAGCTTACATTTTTAATCCCCTAATTTAACTAAGTACAAATACATTTTTAAAACGATGTAATTATTAAATTTCCACTTGTTATGTATGTGACAAATCCCAAAACAAACAGCTTTGATGTGACTAATTTCAAAGCCAACAACTAATCATGTGCCATTGGATGATCATGTCACACAAAATACAATTTCTTCTTAAAAAGCATATGGCAATTATAACACTTTGCCATTATGCTTAATTGTATGTGACTAATACCAAACAAACATGTTTGTGTGACTATAATTTTACAAACGGCACTAACTAAAATCATGTCGACCATTGGCATGTCAATTTGTCATCAAAGTCCGTTCATATTAAAACCAGCATGGTCAATTTTACATTTAGAGCCATTTATGCTAATTAGTATATGACAATCAAATCAACACTTTATGTATAATGATTTGTAAATCCTAACAAAACTAATTCGTGCCCATGCAGATCATAGCAACAAATTCCTTTACTTAAGCAGGTCCATCACACTTTTTCTTTTCTTTTCATCGAAACAAATAGAAACACAAAAGTTGTCTAGTATATTCATCCTCTCAAATCATAGACGCCTATAAGTCTTATTCCAAGTTCAACGAATACACAGGTCTGTAACTTATCCAAGACATATGTGTTGACATGCTGTGGGGTTTTAAATTCGTGGTGATCAAGGCTTGGTGGGCACCAGCCTTGGTGAGATCTGTGTACAAGTCGGGGTTCGAATAGGGTTTTCTATTTGGGTTAAATTCTGGCCTTCTTCTTTACCTCATCCTTGTTTCCAGTCAACTCAAAGGTATTACTAGCATTCGAAATAGCATTTTCTCAGAATATTCATGAATTATGGCTTATATAAATTGTGAACTGAACTAGTGTATGAATCGAATAAAAAGAATGTGAGTGGAAGATTTATGGCACGTGACATAACAAATCATGGACACATATAAGGGTTAATATTAGAAATTTTGAAACAAAGCGAGGATCCACCTAAAATATATATAATGAATACATAATAATGATATGTTACAGTCGCATGAGATATGAATCTTTATTGGCATGATATAGAACCATATTGTATATTAAAGTTTGTAATTGATTAATGTACACTGTGTTTTAATCATTCGAATAACATATATATTAAAAGAGTATCGTACAGAAGTTCGTAAACAAAACAAGGTCGAGTCCTGTTCCTCCTTTCGAGCAGCCTTAAGTTGGACTCTATACCTTACTAAGCCACGTTAAATCGCAAGCAAGAACCTGGAAAAGAAACCTAAGAAATAAAATATGGGGCGCAACATAAGATTGTAAGTTATAAACACCTTCGAAGTTGTTTGTCGCGTTAACATGAACTGTTTTGATAATCTTGTTTCAAACTTTATGTCGACCACTATATGATCGAAAACGAGCTCTAAAAACCTGTTGACATAATCATTTAATAATGGTGCGTTTAAGTGTGATTACAAACATGGTGTGTCTCATCAAAAAAAATTAGATGTTGAGTTGTGTGTTTGAGCATGGGTCATTAGGTGGTCAAGAACTGTTAAGACATGTTACAACTGATTGATATGGTCTTGTGGATGTGTCTAGTTTAAGGAAAAATAGAAATGGGTTCTCGATCAGTATGGTATTCAAGTTTGCATGGTGAGAGTGCATGTGAACTTGGTGGTTTTCAAATAAGTTGTAGAGTCATTAAAACGTGGTATACACTGAATATAAAAAGGGATAGAAAGGGTTGTTTGTGGGCTGTGAAGCTGCTTGTGTTAAGTCGTGTGTTATTGGGTCAAGTGCAAAGGGTTAAAACTAGGACGTATATACTACTATTTCATGTGTGTTTATTGGGTGTCGTGGGCTGGAAAAAGGGAAGATTTGGGCGTGAAAACACGAGGTAATTTGGTAGTTCAAATGTGTGATTTTATGTGCTTGTTATGTCATGTAAATGAGTACAAAAAAAAATGTAGCGTGGGTCGATGTAATTATGGCTAGAAAAGAAAGATCATGGAGTCTTATGTAGTTTGAAATTGTGTGGTTACATGTTGGGTTTTGACACGCTAAAAAGGGGAATAAAAATGTGTCGAGTGGGTTAAGTGAAAATAATGGTTCGAGTCGGGTAAATACAAATGAATTTGGGTTAACTGCATGGGGCATTTAAGGAGGTGTTTAAAACATATAAAATATGAGAAATTCCATACGAATATATATTTTACACTTTAACCCCTCAACTTTGATATAATGATAGTTTAATCCCTAAACTAAAATGTTGATCATATTAAGTCTTAAAGTTTATTTAATTATTAATTATCACCCTAAGGGTCACTAAATCGGAAAACTTACTAAATATAGAAAGCTACTAAATCGGGAAACTTATTAAATAAGGAAACTTACTAAATGGAAAGCCGACTAAAATAAGTAACCTGATTCATATGAACATAAAAGTAATACTTGGTTATCGTATTTATGTAGATCCGGTGAAGCGGGAGTAGTTGTCATCCCTTTTATGATCATCTTTGGTGTTTGTTTGCTTTCGTCAAGGTACAGATATTCTGACCTTTCTTATAAGGTTTCTCATGACTCTTCCATATCTTTTGATTTGTTTAGCTTCTGATTTGATACCATTGCTATGATCCCCTTTGCTTTAATCCTCTGCTATGAAACTTTGATTATGAACCTTTGATATGCTCTTCTGAACCATTTGATATGAACCATTTGTTATGAACCTTTTGGATATGGACCTTTTGATATGACACCCTGATTATGATATGATATCTGACTCTCAGTTTGATACCCGAGCCAAAATATGTTCCCTAGCCATGAAGGTAACATGGCCGTGTCATTGATGCACCAATGGCATGACTAGTGTGTAGCCCTAGTGATTTGGTTACACCGTCCCCATTATGATATGATATGAGCTCACTATGATATGATTTGATATGGCCAATATGATTTGTTTGGGGGGCGAATGGATGCATCCTAGATATGTTCTGATATGATATGCTTTGATATGATATGATATGGTGACTGGGGCTAGGTGCAATCCACTCCTTTCACACCCCTGGGAGCTAGCTACTCCATTTGAAGAATGACACCCCTCATATTATCTGATTATCTGAGAGGTCTCCCCTCTATATGATTATGAAGATATGATATGATATGATATGATATGATATGATTCTGGGCTCGTGGTGGATTACTGTCCTAAACCTTTACTCTTTATACCTTTACTTATATCTTATTCATTATGCTACTTCTGTTCATTTCTGTTTACTTTCGTTTCTGTTTATTATATATCTGTTCACTGGGCTTTTTAAGCTCAGCCGCACATTTCGTTTCGTGTGCGGCAGGTTTTAGTTGGAAGCTGGGTATGAGTGAAGAGACTGTTGGACTTAGAAGGCCTTAATAGTTATTTCCGAAGTAGAAGTCATTAGAAGGATTGCATTGCAGACTTAGTATTTAGCTTTTGTTTCCTTTGTAACCTTGTGTATTCAGTATTTCATTTGTAACCTTTGAGAATCTTTGTATTACTATTGAATGTATGCTTTGTTTTGATCTGATATGAAACCATTAATGTGAACTTCTACCCTTGCCGGGTTGGGGTGTTACAATTATGGTATCAGAGCGACAGGCTGCGATTCGTAATAAATTTACCCTTGGCCTGTGTAAGTTAGGACCACTAAGTTTTCCCTGTAGGCGCTCGTAAGTCAACATTTGAAAATTTGCTTTAGGATTTCCCTATAGGAACGTAAGTTTTGACCGGTGAGGAATGGGTAGACTATAAGGCATTTGTTTAAGTATCTTTGCTTCCGGATCACTCTGATTCGTGCCTTGCTTTCGGTTAGATCCTGTTGATATCACTTTTGGAAAGTGAAAGCTTATGCTTTGCACCACCTAAAGATGTGAACTTGACTAAATCTAGAAGGCATTAAAGATTTCATAATAATTGCCTGACACTATTTGATCCTTATCTTCAGATTTCTTTTGTTAATCATTTTCATAAAGACCCACGTGGCACTCTGATCCTTTCATTAATCATTTTGACACCTCTTCGGGTATTCTGAGAACCTCCATGGCGATGATGTACTTGATGTATTCTCTTATTTGTCTCTTGCTTTTGCTAAGTAACTATGAATCTTCCGACACTAATTGATTTCGTTTCACCCATCTCTGCCCTATGAGAAGTCTTGTGGTGTGTAACCACGATTATAAGAATGTTTCCCCCTCACTTTTGAATGATAAAGGTTTGATTTGTGATCCGTCTTTCTTTGGATAGTTAACTTCGGTTTTATTCTGATAAGGAATTGATTGATCGATCACTCAAATACTGACAACTACCTTTCTAGGTCTCACCTTTAACGTTTGCAACAATTTTTGAACTCCCTACCATGATTACCGATTGATAAACCCTCTGCTATCACTATTACTCTGGAGTCTCTTGTGTTAATTTAGCGGTTATGAAGATTTCCTAGAACCCATTTCGTACACCAAGGAATGAACCTCGTCTTGAGAGCTTTTTGGCACTCTGAATCTTGAATATGATTCCTGATCGAACCACCAAAATTTTCCCTCGGAGCGAGAAGTAGGATTTGACTTGATACCGAGAGATTGTCTAGTCACCAAGCGAAGGTGTCTTTCAGATGTGTCCGGGATCACATAAACTAATTGGAGCAACCGGGAAGAGCAGCAACCGAAGACCAAGAAGTGAGTTTACCTAAGTGTATTTTCTGGGCATGTTTTAGTTTCGTTCGCGATAAAGAAGGATGGCGACTGGAGATAGCTGAACCGTATTACTGTTAGGAGCCAATAGTCCTCCACCCTAGAACGACTATGTGTTCGTTTAATTTCAGAGCGCGAAGTTTCCTTCTGATGAATTGATGTTATTCTTGGAATCGTCTTCAGTATTCGTAAATGACTGCTATGACGGTTAGTGACGCCAATAGTATTAGCTAAAGCTCTGATTGTTTTGCGAATTTGATAAATGGTTTTTTCTCGTGAGTACTTAGGCGAATGGTTATTGTATGACTTAATAGTACGTTCGGAGACGAGGAAGAGCATGAAAATCATTTTTGCACCTTGTTAGAAATTTGACGATCATTTGTGCATTCTGGGAGATGGATATTTGTTGAGACAATGGTGTTCTTTGCCTGACCTGGAGTTAACAACAACGGAGGCTACCCTGAAGAGTGAAGACATTCCTTTCAATGCAGAAGGGTGGGCGGTGCAGAAGATCTAGTCAAGATAGCGAACCTGGAGCTGATGAAGACGTACAGTCTCACTTCCCTATTCATCTTGGTTGTACTAAGATGAATTGAGAGCGGAAGCAGACTGGATGATGAAGAGATTTAAGGATCGTGCCAGAAAGCCACAACACTCCACCACATTCCAAGAAGAACTGCAGGAGGCTCGACGAACCAGACACAAGTTTCCGATTTTGGTTTCACTTCCCGATTGATGGACAGACGAAGACAGATTAACCGGACTTGAAGAGATTGGAGATGTTGAATGAGCGGAATTTTTGAAACAGACCTTTCATGTTTGGAAGATTTGATTTTATGAAGGCCGAAGTTCTTGGCGACTAAATTTCATTTCCGTTGAATCTCTTAAGTTTCGTGAGGAAGTAATAAGACCCTCTTATGATTTGAGTTCCTTAGAAACATTTCAATTCGTGTTTGTTTTTCGTATGTTCAGTGATGGCTTTAAGAGATTTTGGCGAATTGTGGAAGATACGATGCTCGTGACGGCGTACCTCACTTCTGCTGGGACAATCTGGGATTTTGATACTCTTGCGAATAGTTTTGTTTTCTCTTATGACTATGATAATTGATTTTGTTGACCTCTGAGACGGTAGAAGTACTAGGTGGACTAAGATAGGTGGTTTTGATTACAACACGAGATAAAGTATGATCATCATGAAGGCATACTTATGTGGTGCTAGTATTATGACGCCTGATCAACGTGATAATACTTACACCATATAACGTGCACTCATTGTGGTCATAGGACATCTTGAGGAGTACCTAAGAAGTTTAGAATTTGATCCCCGTTGGATTATCCGTGATTGGTGAGACTTTAGGTCCATCCTATCTATGCGTATACTCTGTTTCGTTCATTAGATATCTGATTGAGTTTGAACTCTTGAATTGTATTCTGTTGACCTCAGTTATAAATCTTGAACTCCTTTTAGAACTTCCTACTGTTGATGCAATTAATTCGATTTGAAATCTTGTTCGTATTCCATATGAGCTTTCTGAAGATTCACCTATCGTCCATTTTATGTTGTATGGACCTTTGGTTCTGAATTAACCTAATTTGTCTTCTCTTGAGAAATTTGAACTCACCTCGTTTTGATCTGAGTCATGAGAAACTTTTGGTCTGAAGATCTTTTGGAAGGACCTCCTCGGGCATGAGAATATTACGATGATCTGTTGCGACTTGCTACGACTCCATTTCACCTTGCGACTTCAAATTTCGAGGACGAAATTTTCTGTTAGAGGGGAAGAGTTGTAAAACCCTAAATTTCCGTTCATTTGAAATTCCCATTTGGCCCCTCAAAATTTTTGAATTCATAAGAGCATACATTTTTATCCTAATTATAACCTAAGTAATTAAATAAAGGAGTAATATTAAAACTTTATGATAAAATAAAAATACAAGTTATTAGTAATAATCCTAAGCTAACCTTACCTTTAATTTCTTTGAAGAGATAAGATCAAGAAAATCCTTAACAAGGCCTAAAGGTATACGCGACACATTATGTGGACTTCAATTCTTCACACGTTAATAAAACACACACGCTCCTATTTGCATGCGACGTGTTATAATACCTCAGCACAATCTTTCTTCTCAGACCAATCACGCTAACCAGCTATATGCAATCAATCACATTTATTTTGATTTGTTTCCTAATCAAACTATACGCTCCCCTCTCCTTCTTATTATGCGGCCTCCCTCTTTTCTTTTCTTTTTCATACGAAACAAATAGAAACACAAAGAGGTCCTAGTAATTCTTCTCTCAATCTAGACGCCTATAATCTTATTCCAAGTTCTAGATCAAGGCTGTAACTGGTTCCAAGACTCCATTGTTGCTGCTGTGGGGTTTTGAATTCGTGGTGATCAAGGCTTGGTGGCGCACCAGCCTTGGTGAGATCGTGTGTACAAGTTGGGGTTCGAATAGGGTTTTCTTTGGGTTAAATTCTTGCCTTCTTCTTTACCTCATCCTTGTTTCCAGTTAACTCAAAGGTATTACTAGCATTCGAAATAGCATTTTCTCAGAATATTCATGAATTATGGCTTATATAAATTGTGAACTGAACTAGTGTATGAATCGAATAAAAAGAATGTGAGTGGAAGATTTATGGCACGTGACATAACAAATCATGGACACATAAAAGGGTTAATATTAGAAATTTTGAAAACAAAGCGAGGATCCACCTAAAAAATATATAATGAATACATAATAATGATATGTTACAGTCGCATGAGATATGAATCTTTATTGGGCATGATATAACGAACCAATATATGTATATTAAAGTTTGTAATCTAATTAATGTACACTGGTTTTAATCATTCGAATAACATATATATGTAAAAGAGTATCGTACAGAAGTTCTTAAACAAAACAAGGTCGAGTCCTGTTCCCTCCTCTTCGAGCAGCCTTAAGTTGGACTCTATACCTTACTAAGCCACGTTAAATCGCAAGCAAGAACCTGGAAAAGAAACCTAAGAAATAAAATATGGAACGCAACATAAGATTGTAAGTTATAAACACCTTCGAAGTTGTTTGTCGCGTTAACATGAACTGTTTTGATAATCTTGTTTCAAACTTTATGTCGACCACTATATGATCGAAAACGAGCTCTAAAAACCTGTTGACATAATCATTTAATAAGGGTGCGTTTAAGTGTGATTACAAACATGGTGTGTCTCATCAAAAAAAATTAGATGTTGAGTTGTGTGTTTGAGCATGGGTCATTAGGTGGTCAAGAACTGTTAAGACATGTTACAACTGATTGATATGGTCTTGTGGATGTGTCTAGTTTAAGGAAAAATAGAAATGGGTTCTCGATCAGTATGGTATTCAAGTTTGCATGGTGAGAGTGCATATGAACTTGGTGGTTTTCAAATAAGTTGTAGAGTCATTAAAACGTGGTATACACTGAATATAAAAAGGGATAGAAAGGGTTGTTTGTGGGCTGTGAAGCTGCTTGTGTTAAGTCGTGTGTTATTGGGTCAAGTGCAAAGGGTTAAAACTAGGACGTATATACTACTATTTCATGTGTGTTTATTGGGTGTCGTGGGCTGGAAAAAGGGAAGATTTGGGCGTGAAAACACGAGGTAATTTGGTAGTTCAAATGTGTGATTTTATGTGCTTGTTATGTCATGTAAATGAGTACAAAAAAAAATGTAGCGTGGGTCGATGTAATTATGGCTAGAAAAGAAAGATCATGGAGTCTTATGTAGTTTGAAATTGTGTGGTTACATGTTGGGTTTTGACACGCTAAAAAGGGGAATAAAAATGTGTCGAGTGGGTTAAGTGAAAATAATGGTTCGAGTCGGGTAAATACAAATGAATTTGGGTTAACTGCATGGGGCATTTAAGGAGGTGTTTAAAACATATAAAATATGAGAAATTCCATACGAATATATATTTTACACTTTAACCCCTCAACTTTGATATAATGATAGTTTAAACCCTAAACTAAAATGTTGATCATATTAAGTCTTAAAGTTTATTTAATTATTAATTATCACCCTAAGGGTCACTAAATCGGAAAACTTACTAAATATAGAAAGCTACTAAATCGGGAAACTTATTAAATAAGGAAACTTACTAAATGGAAAGCCGACTAAAATAAGTAACCTGATTCATATGAACATAAAATAATACTTGGTTATCGTATTCGTGTAGATCCGGTGAAGCGGGAGTAGTTGTCATCCCTTTTATGATCATCTTTGGTGTTTGTTTGCTTTCGTCAAGGTACAGATATTCTGACCTTTCTTATAAGGTTTCTCATGACTCTTCCATATCTTTTGATTTGTTTAGCTTCTGATTTGATACCATTGCTATGATCCCCTTTGCTTTAATCCTCTGCTATGAAACTTTGATTATGAACCTTTGATATGCTCTTCTGAACCATTTGATATGAACCATTTGTTATGAACCTTTTGGATATGGACCTTTTGATATGACACCCTGATTATGATATGATATCTGACTCTCAGTTTGAT
This sequence comes from Artemisia tridentata subsp. tridentata, assembly GCA_021014915.2. Classification (NCBI taxonomy): domain Eukaryota; kingdom Viridiplantae; phylum Streptophyta; class Magnoliopsida; order Asterales; family Asteraceae; genus Artemisia; species Artemisia tridentata. Next base: position 278,460,375 of record CP139504.1, read on the forward strand.
ACCCGAGCCAAAATATGTTCCCTAGCCATGAAGGTAACATGGCCGTGTCATTGATGCACCAATGGCATGACTAGTGTGTAGCCCTAGTGATTTGGTTACACCGTCCCCATTATGATATGATATGAGCTCACTATGATATGATTTGATATGGCCAATATGATTTGTTTGGGGGGCGAATGGATGCATCCTAGATATGTTCTGATATGATATGCTTTGATATGATATGATATGGTGACTGGGGCTGGGTGCAATCCACTCCTTTCACACCCCTGGAGCTAGCTACTCCATTTGAAGAATGACACCCCTCATATTATCTGATTATCTGAGAGGTCTCCCCTCTATATGATTATGAAGATATGATATGATATGATATGATATGATATGATTCTGGGCTCGTGGTGGATTACTGTCCTAAACCTTTACTCTTTATACCTTTACTTATATCTTATTCATTATGCTACTTCTGTTCATTTCTGTTTACTTTCGTTTCTGTTTATTATATATCTGTTCACTGGGCTTTTTAAGCTCAGCCGCACGTTTCGTTTCGTGTGCGGCAGGTTTTAGTTGGAAGCTGGGTATGAGTGAAGAGACTGTTGGACTTAGAAGGCCTTAATAGTTATTTCCGAAGTAGAAGTCATTAGAAGGATTGCATTGCAGACTTAGTATTTAGCTTTTGTTTCCTTTGTAACCTTGTGTATTCAGTATTTCATTTGTAACCTTTGAGAATCTTTGTATTACTATTGAATGTATGCTTTGTTTTGATCTGATATGAAACCATTAATGTGAACTTCTACCCTTGCCGGGTTGGGGTGTTACATCAATAGTCATACAAAATACACATTTCTTCACTTAAAACATGCTTTGAGCATGTCTCCCAATGTCTGAATCGTTTTCTCGCTCTGACCATCGGTCCGAGGATGATAGGCAGTACTCATGTCTAATTTGCTTTCAAATGAATCTTGTAATGACTGCCAAGAGTTTGAAGTAAAGCGACTATCTCGGTCGGAATGATAGAAATTGGTGCACCGTGCTTTGAGGCTATTTCCTTGACATAAAGTCTTATTAGTTGGTCCATAGAATAAGTTTCTCTGATTGGGATGAAATAGGCTGGTTTAGGGAGTCAATCAACGTTTTCCCAAGTAGCACTGAAACCTCATGATGTTTTGGGTAGTTTGGTGACAAAGTCCATTATAATGCGTCCCCACTTCTACTAGGGAATTTCTGGTTGTTGAAACAATCCTGATGGTTTCTGGTATTCGGATTTTTCTTTAGCACAAGTAAGACACTTGCTAACATACGTAGCTATTTCTGCTTTCCTATTCGGTCACCAATAAAGTCTCTTGAGATCCTGACATATCTTATCAGAACCTGGGTGAATGGATTACTTCGACTTGTGCAATCCGAGCATAATACTCCGTCTGACCTCTTTACTAAATTATTTGCATCCTTTGGCGTACTATGGGGTTTTTCATTTTTTCGGTTTTTCCTCCTTGAGTGCCTCAACTTGAGCCTCGAGGATTCGTGATAGTAAAGGTGATATGATTGTCATTCTCAATGGTCCGACTCTCAAAGGATTGAGTCTTTCCTTTCGGCTAAGGGCATCTGCCACATCATTATCTTTCTTAATTGTCCATTGGTCTAAAAATGGTAGAGCGTGTGTATATCTGATTGGAAAGAAAATATCTTAAGGGGATTGTCAGAAGTTTGAGGTGCATAGTCTATCCTTTACCAGGAGCCTTTGAAATTTGTACAACGTGCCTCGTGACTACTCCTACAACGGTAGGTTTGTCGGAAATGGGTTATCGAAGAACAAAGCTACGGTAACGGTTTCTGATTCCTTGTGTCTTGCTATAACTGATGTCAAGATATGAGCCTCTCTTCACCTAAGATGCTTGGTCTTTATTGCCAAAATTTGTGCTGTTTAATAGTTTTTCCCTAGATTTCCTTTGTCAAAAATTTCCCATGCTATTGTTTGTCAATCACAAAATCCTAATTGCATGAAGTGTCGTAGTATGGTGGTTGGTTTTCAAATACGACCCAAGATTTTATGGATAGGTTTTTGACATGATGTGGGTAGGAATGTTTTAGCAAAGTTTGGTGTTATACTTTTCTTAGTGCTCAGTAGTTTTGTTAAAGGCTGACCATAAAGGATTTATTTGTCAAGACAGACATATCAGATAATTACTTTCCTACAAGGTACATGAGTTGTATAAATGCTCTTTAAAGAAAATTCCTTTGAATTGGAAGCATCAACATGATACAGTAGTCGGGTAGGTATGTCTGCCTGAATGTTTAAATGTCTAGCATTTCGTTTCTGGGGTTGAATAATGCCTATCGGTTAATCTTCGGTAAGACTTATGAGTATACATATCCAACTTACTTGATCCTTTCTAATCTGGATCATGACTTAGGTCCGTTGTCCTACCTGGTCTAACTAGTACTTCTAAATTGATAGAATTTGGTGACTATGCCAGAGATAGTGATTTGGATTGCCTCATGAGATCTTATGTTTTCCGTTGCGATACGAATAAACTGGCTGTATATTTCTAGTCCTTGTTTGTGGTTCCAAAACCCCTTTCGTTGGTTTCTTATGTCGTGAAATTCTCTTTAAAAATAGAAAATCTCTCCTAGAAAAGTCAATGGCAAATTTCAACTTAACGGATAAGTGAGTGATATGTGGTGTAGGTACTCAGAGAGAGTTGGCCGATAAAGATGTTTATGAAGAGTTTACTTGTTTACAAAGCTTTTCTTTCTTGGGATGTTTTGAATAAAAATTGTTGTTAGAAATCTTGAAAAGATAATTGTTTCCTTCATGGCATAATCTTCCCTGAATTAGACATAGTTGATCAGGCTATGTATAATTGAGGGTAAATAATGCGATGCTTGGTTTGGTCAAAATAGCCTTGTGTTTCTCAAAAGTTTTAGATGGTGCTCAACGTGATGTTTGGTAGGATGATAGTAAATAGTTGGTAGGATGGCAGAAAGCCAATTTATAAGGCTATAGTAACATAACTTGTTTTGGAAATGTTGTGAAATAACTCCCTGAGATGCTAGTAAAATAGCTTAAAGTAGGGTTAGGTGAGACAGTTTTTAATAAGCAGTATCAAAATATCTTGCAACAAAATCTGTTGAACGGGTTATGGGACGTGTGGAACACCTTACAGAATGGTAATAGCCTATAGTTGGAGATGAATCCTTACTTAACCCCCTTCTAGGATAGTGGTGTGTTGTTGTGAAATGGTTGAAAATCGCATAATCGAAATAGGAAATGAAATAAACAAGGATTGTGATCACGGTGGCGATGCTAAAAGATAGGGATTACATTAGATAGAAGAGTACATGATACAACGAGGTTACAAGAAAGTACTTAAGATAGACTAATTAAAGAAATACAACCCTAGCGGGCTCCATCCATGGTTTATTACTAAGGCAGAAGTTCTTTGTGCTTAAACATGGTTGTCGTCCTCAATGTTGTTGGTGTGCTGGCCATCTCCTCCTCCGATGACCTAGGCTCCTCCACGAGCTATTCCATCTTGGTTCCCATTCCTTTGATTCCCTTGTCTTGGACATCCCTTCCTATAGTGTCCTATCTCTCCACAGCCAAAACATGTCACTGGAGGTTTCTGATTTTCGGCAATGATCGGGAACTTGCATTCTCTAGTTGAGTGTCCAATTCTCTTACAGTTACCACAAGGATTAAGACAAGACCCAGGTTTATGATGACTTTTACACTTGTTACATTTGGGCAGGGTACCTTTGTAACCTTTCTTGTCAGTCGGGCCTGCTGTATAGGCCTCAGCAACTTCTTGTCGCTTTGGTGGTTGTTGGGTAGCATTACTGCCCTGATTGTTGTCCCACTTTCTCTTGTCGTTGTTGTTCCATTTTTGTCTGTTGTCCATATTGTTTCCTACGGCCTGGGTGTGAGCTATGTGCTCCTTTGCCTCGATCGCCATATGGATAGCTTTAAGCATGGTATCGGGTTCTAATGAGGCAACCAACATACGAATTTCAGGTGAGAGTCCCTCGATATACCTCTCAAGTTTCTTGCTTTCCGGTTCATCCATTGTTGGGCCTAATCGTGCTAATTCGTAAAACTGAGTAGTGTACTTGATAATATCACCTCCTACCATGGTAAAGTTGAGGATTTCCTGTTTTAGTGCTTGTAGTTCGCTTCTTGAACAATACTCTAAAGTCATCATCCTTCTTAATTTCTCCCAAGAGATTGAGTAAGCGGTGTCGACCCCTACTATCTGAACATGTTTAGTCCACCATTCCTGGGCATGATCCCGAAAAGTGCAAGTGGCGAACTTGACCTTGTCTTCCTTGCGGCAGTCGCCACACCGAAATATTGTTTCTACTTCTTCGAACCATTTGTAAACTTCCTTCGCTCCTTCAGTTCCGCTAAAGGTGTGGGGGTTGCAATCCATAAATTCCTCATGGGTAAGATTTTTTACGAAGGATGTGGCTTGTGTCATGTTTGGATTGGCTTTGCTTTAACCTAACTGCTTCAACATCATAAGAGACCATGAGAATTTATAGGTGATAAAGATCATCATGCTCACATATACGCAACCATGACATGTATAAGTGGGGTGAAATCACGACAAGATGAAATCGTGAAGTGTCATATTTGTAACCATAACACACGTGGATATCTAAAATGAAAATTTCGGTCTTACATGGACCGATATCATAGATAGCACAACCATATCCATATAGTAAGTCAATACTTGGTGATTTCATTGTACAACAATCAAAATACTACAAGTTTCTTTGAATCATACCACACATCCCGTGGCTAGGAATATAGTAAAAGCTAGTAAAGATATAAGTCTAGTCTAGGGATTCCCTAGTGCTCCTCTGAGTGAATCCAGGGTTGTGGCATCTTGGAGTCGGGATGAGTCCTGATGTGGGGTCTGGAGTAGTGCATCGATCATATCCGAGATAGTGTAGATTCCAACCCATTCTTGAGGAATCTGCTGATGTTCCTATTGAGTCGGTGATCTTGGTATTATCCACAAGGTGTCATCCAATTCCCGATGTGTGGAAATGGAAATGGGGAATGACAATGGTGGTGGTGGGAAGGCAAGGGCAATCTTCTGAATCTCAAAAGTCTCGGTGTCATACCTGATAGCATTTTCTAAGTCCGGCTCAGGTAGTGCTACTGCCTCAAATAGGTGGAAATTATCCTCTAACAATTGTTAGTGATATGGAAATTTTGAGGTATAGGAAGGTGAGAGTGGTGATGTAGATGTATTAGTGAATGAAAAGGCATCCTCGATATCCGAGTCTGCTAGAATGATAATAGGGTGGTTGGGTGAAGACATCTGTGTGACAACCGATGTGAAATAAAAGTAAATAACTCCTCACATTATGCGAGTTATAATGAAATGATGTATGTATGAAACCGCATGTATATTGAATATGCACTTATGCTGAATTGGTGAGATGCTATGATGATGTAGTTATAGACTAGGGTCAATGATACAACCTAGTTCGCTATAACCTTTGCTCTGGTACCAATCTGTCACACCCCCAAATTTCGTGACTTGCAGCGGAATAAGTCATTCAGGGGCACGACTGGTCATAGCACCAAAGTTGCAGTTATATTGAACGACCTAAAGTGTCGTTTAGAAAATACATCGTTTGATTATTTAAAAACATTCAGAGTTTCAAAGCTAGGTCCCAAAAGGAGAAACAAGTTTTCATAAAACAAGTTCATATAATTCAAACGATGGATAAGTGCATAAAATATAAAGTGAGACGCGTCGACTCCGCGACTCCATGATGTCCATATGCAAGCCAACATGCGATACCTTAATTACCTGAAAATACATTGCTAAAAATGGTCAACAAAAATGTTGGTGAGATCATAGGTTTATGTAAATGAAATGTTGTACGGATACTACAAGTATATAGTGTATGACAAAACAATGCCACATAAAAATGATACATTAGCTCTTAAGCTCATGACCCCGAAGCTAGACTTATATAAATGCCCCAAAAGGGAGTGCTTTGCCAAACACTCTGAATGTATGAAATGAAATGCGTTCGTTTGACCAGTTGGTGCTACCAACCCGAACGGAGGCGTCACCCTCAATAGATCTATCCACTCACCTTCGCTTGCTCACAATTAACGGTCCATGATAATTAAAAGGGGACTTTAAATTGGCAATGATGTAACTTAAGCAATGTAAATGAGTTTGTATACTTTGGTCCGCATATAAAAATGGTGCAATGTATTCTCCCCCGAGAGTTTAGAAATCAAATGAACAATTGAAAACGGGGCTATGAAAACTCACCTGCTATGATAGCAACAATGATAACAGTGGATATGATGAGATGAGGCTCGGTCTCTAACCGCGACCTATTATGATGATATGATTTAATGTAAGCAATGAATTAACGCAACACATGCAAATACGTATGTTAACGATACCACTTGTTAGTTTTGAAAATAACGTTTATCGACGAAAAATATACTTTTGACGTCTCGTTAAGTTATAAACTACTTTTCGTGTAATTATGTTGAAACGGTACTCCACGATCCTCATTTGGTGTTCTATCGGCAAATATAATGTTTTCGTCGCAAATTAATATTTTCCTTAACTTGTGAAAATATGCCCAAAATGGCTTCGTGAAACTAGTCGTGAAATATTGTACGTTAAGTGTTAGTGAATAAACTCGACGTTCTTGAAAACCTTGTAACATTGTCTAAATGTCGTGTTATTTGACTTTTGATCATACGCGTCTTGATTAGATAGAAAATCGGCTATCAATGTTATGTTTCGCAAAAACACTAGTTTTTATACTAAAAACACTTTCTAATAGTGGGCTGTCAAAATAAATATGGTACGTCGGCTTCAAACGTGAATAACTCGGCCGTTACAAGCTCGTTTCCTACGTTCTTTATATCCACGGATTCGTACAAATATGAACTAACATATTTTCAATAGGTCGGCTCGTCTAGTTCACGTCTAACGTCTCGTTTTGTCCCTTGAATTCGGAAAAACAGCAAGCTATTTTCAGAAAATAGTTTTTCGTCGCCTAACTTTGAAAAATCATATCTCCTTCGTTATAAGTCGGTTTTTAGTGATTCTTGCGGCCACGGTTTCGTTTTTGAAAGAAATTTCTAATTTTGAAGGCCAAAATAGTTCAAAAGTTACTGAAATTTCCAGATTCCACGTTTAAGAACAGTAGCTATTTTAGATTGGCAAAAACTCATTTCCTTGGTTCTAAACTTGATCATACCACTTCAAATCAACTCCACAAGTTCGCAAATCCAACCATACACCTTCTTAGGGTGTCATGGGGTCCTAAACATCACCAAACATGGTGGATCTCATGTGATTACTAGTGAAACTTATAGATCTAGTGATTAAGAGAGTTTATGTTCAAAAGTGGTATGTAAAACATAAATACTTGCATGGATAACTAATATAACTTGAAAATACATGAACATATGAATCAAATGAAAGTAATAGATGATCAAAACATGTTCTTGAAACTTACTTGATGATTTGATGAGTTTTGATAAGAAATGAGTAATAAACTTGAGGTTTGATCACAAATCCATAACTAGGAAGGTAAATGGAGTGTGATTATGACTTGATCTTGAAAAAAGTGATGGATTTTGGTGGTGTTCTTCCTTGTGGCCGATCCAACAAGAGAGGAAAAGAGGAAATATGGTGGTTATTTGGCTAGTGAAATTGTTATGTATGTGTTAGAGTTAGTGGCCTTGAAATTAAATCATCCTAAATTCATTAATTGCATTGTACTAGTAATCAAGTGTGTGGAAGAATTAGGGGTGAGCTAGGGGCGGCACATGTGGGATAAAAGGAAGAGATTTGATGTTAATTAATGCTAATGTCTCCCATTTATTTAGAATTAGCTAGTTTAGTGTATACATTGAGTGTTATCGGGTACCGAGTTAACTAGAAATAACTCATGACGAGGTGAAATGAGATACGACGAAGTTGTAAAAATTGTAAAATCATGTTCCTTGCAAGAATCGGGTGTTAGAATGATTATCGGATTGAATTTTCGTAAACCGACGGAGTTATAAGCGTCAAACGAAAAATATAGCGATTGGTTTAAAAACACCGGGTAAAGTAATAATATAATCTCTATATCATTATAATTAGCTTGAAAATGTATTAGGATCATTGTCGGGAGTATTGGGTATAATGTCAGTAGAAATGACTGAGTGGTAACGTTAATTAAACAATTAAGCATACGTTAATGAAAATCACACAAACCCGTGCATGAACTGAAATGATAATGATGTTACTGATGATATGCAGACTACTCTAGTCAGTATGACGTGTCCTTACTGATGATGCATGAATACGCAGCTAAACCTAACTGGTTACGCGCATTTAAATACCCGTAAACCTAGTTTACGAAATGATGAACGATGCTCATGAATAGTGATTTCCCTCCGGGAATAAAAAGTGTCATGTGAATAGTAAAATTTTTGACGACTTCTCAAAGTCTCAAACTGACTTCAAAAATGATGAATAGTGAAATGATGAATAGTGATTGGTGAATAGTGATTGATGAATAGTAAATTGTCGAGGTTTGGAAAATGACCTGAAATTACGAGTTGTGACGCCAAGCGTCCTGAAACAAGGATTTGAATACAAATTATCCTAAGTGTTGAACAATCTAAAACGCTCTCAGGTCACTGAGTGAACAGTCACTCAGTGAGTTATCTTCAGGATGCTTAGGACGAGTCTAAGAAGAAGGATTCACCATTCAGTGAGGCAGAACTCCCTGAGTGTCACCTATGCTAAAGAAGAAGATAATGGGTTCAGTGAGTGATGACAATAACACACTGAACCCCAGTCTCCTCAACAACTATGAAGAATGAAGATTGAAGACTGAAGAACCTGAAGTCTGAAAGAAAGGCGGGACAAGGCGGGAAGAGTTTGAAAAGATAAGGAGAAGTCCTTATCAGGCCAAAGTCAAACTTTCCCTTAAAAGGCTTTAGAACAAGAGCAGTGTCATTACTGCTACTCAGAAAGTACAATTGTCTTATACCTAAAATAGGTTCTTGTAACAGGGACAAAATACATAAGTATTTTGTCCTGATTAGCTTAGGTCATTCTTTTTGTCTTTTGAGTCACGGGTGCTCTTTTATACATGTGTATAAATAGGATCATAAGGGAGAAAAGTGGATAAGTTTTGTGAACTTAATGGTTAGACATTCACAAAACCACTTTTCTCCCCCAAAGAGCAACCTAGTCCCTGAGATAGCTCAGTGATTCTTTTTAGTTGCCACTTAAGCATAGCTTAGGTTTAGTGAGGAGACAATACCATACTTTGTCATTTCAATCCCAAGTGTTTTTTTCGCGAACACTTGGGTATAGATTCTTTTGATTAACTTCTAATAAGAATTTAAACGTTGAAAAACTCTTGTGTTTATCTTTTACGTTTTACTTATTTTGCTTTGTTAATCAATACATTACTCAGTCATGGAACATGATTAGCTTAACTTTGTAGTTAATTCTAATTGTGCAAAGGGAACAACAAGTGGTATCAGAGCCTCTGCATTATAAAATCTTTCTAAAACTAAAGAATGCTCAAAAGATTTTTAAAACTAAGATCCTACCATGGCTGATAGTAATGTGCCCCAGCTAGTCGACAAAAAGGGAGGAAGCTATTCAGCTGTTGCTCTCAGACAAGAAGCTGGTAAATTTAGCAAGTGGAAAAGGCGAATGCTTTGCTACTTGACTGGTATGGAGCCATACTACATCACATGTATCAATGAAGGTCCCGTTGTCCCTAAGACTGCTGAAGGGTTACCTAAACCTAAAGCTCAGTGGACCATTGTTGAGAGAATGGTGGTTAACCAAGACCAACACCTAAAAAGCATCATTATATCATGTCTTCCTAACGATACAATGGAATCAGTCATTAACTGTACAACAGCCAAACAAACTTGGCTTGACTTGGTTCATAGCTTTAAAGGTCCCTCAGATACCAAGGAAAACAAGATTATGGACCTGAAACTTGAGTATAATAATTTCAGGGCCAAAGACTCTGAAAGTCTCTCTCAGACCTATACCAGATACAAAACCTTAATAAATGAACTATCAAATGATGGTGTAGTTTTGTCTAAGCATGAAATCAACGTTGGCTTTGTCAACAGTCTCCCTGAGAAGTGGTTAAACTTCTCTCAGGGCCTCAGGAATGCTAACCACATTCATACCCTTGAGCTCCCTGAGATCTATGGGAAGTTTGTCAATGAGGACAACTTAATCTCTAGGAGATACCCTGACTCAATGAAAGCTCTTGAGACCAAAAAGGCCTTGACAACCATACCCATATCAACTGCCTTTTATTCTAATGGTATTGTGCAGGATTTTCAAGAGAATTCTGATGACGAGGTTGATGAGAGAACCAGTGAGGGGTACCTTAATGTTTTACACTTAGAATTTCAAGAAAGGGCACTCCATGCTAACTCAAAACGGTTTATTAAAAGAAATCAGTAAAACTTTTCTAAAGCAAAAGCAAATGAAACCACTGAATGTTTCAAATGTGGTAAAAAGGGTCATTTTGCAAAAGACTGTTTTTCTAAAACCACCTCAGAACCCTCTTATAAATTCTCTGGTAATAGTTCTTCTTCATGAACTAGCAAGTTTCAACCAAAAATGCTTCAGTCTACTCAACATTTTCAAAATAAAACTGTTCAAAATGGTCAAAAAGACTTTGAAGCTAAGTTTAGAAAAGCTAAATCTAAACTTGCTCTCCTTGAGCCCACTCCCTCAGTATCTTAGGCTGCTCAAACCACCAAACCTGTTCAAACAAAGAAAAAGGTACTTGCAGCTGAAGCCTATGACTGGGATGAAGAAAAGGTCTCCTCAGATGATGAAGAAGTAAGGGTCAGTGCACTGATGGAACTTTAAGACAATGACCAGCTGGCTGTTGGAAAAAGCCATGCAAGAAATGGAGAGTGGGTTAACATCACCATAAAAAAGGTAAATATTTTACTTTCTATGGATGATGATTCTGATTGGCAATCTTACTTGAATTACATTATTGTTGATCTTAAGTTTGTTGAAGAGCAAAGATTTATTTGTTTTCAAAATATAATAATCTTGTTCAAGAATTAAATAAGTGTAGAGATGAATTACTTGTCTTAAAACAAGCCAAGCTAGAACTTGTTACACTTCAAATTCCAAACACTGAAATTTTGAAACAAAATCAAGATCTTCAAACTGAACTTAATAAAGAAAAGGCTGTCATTGAAAGCTGGACAAAACAGAATCCTAAAGTCTATGAAACTATTAGTCTTATTCCTAGTTCTAACAAGAAAGTCATAGGAGAAGACCAACTCACTGAATCCCTTAGTGAGAGTCATAGTGAAAAGGTCTTTATACCAGCTAGCATATCTTTTGAGCAAGAAATGGAACCCAAGTAAGAAACAACCCAGTCAGTAAGTTACCTAACTTTGAGACTAAGAAAATCTTGCAACCTGAAAGTTAGGCTATAAAAGATATGCTTGGACTCATTGATAAACCCAGTAAAACTGAGTCTGTCAATGGTTCTGAATCAGAATCACAAACACCACTCACACCTCTGAAAGTCCTTCAGGGAGCTGCACCTAGCTCAAACCTAACACCTTTAGTTTACTCTCAACATTTTCCATATGTGAATTTAGGAATGGGTAGAACCATCCTGAAGAGACCCACACTTGATGTCTCAGTTCCTACTGATGACTCAACAACTTCAGTCCCAACTGAGGTAAACACTGAAAGCCCTGATTCAAAATATGATCAGTTAGCTGAGCTTGTCAGAAAGCTGAGGGAAAAGATTAAATCATCTGAAAAACCTCAATCTAAGATTAAGGAACTCAAACCAGCTTCCTCAAGCACCTCCATGGCAAAGCCTTTAAAACCTCGGCAAAGATGTGAGTTGTGTCACTATACAAATCATTCCACTGATGATTGTTATATAATCCTCTTTTGCATACTATGCCAAAAGGATGATCACAGGACTTCTGGTCACTTGTCATACACAGTCTCATCCAATGCTGCAACACACTTTAAAGCTCAAGCCTTTCAGTATCCTTCTGATTCTAAACAGAAACAAAAGATAAAGGCCAAGCCTTTTTCACCTTGTCCACATTGTGGCTTCAATGACCATCTTCCTGATGATTGTCTAATGGATCCTAGTTGTGAAATATGTGGAGATCTCACTCATGACACCTCAGGACATGAAAAGGTCATTCATGCTAGAAGAGGAATCACCAAGTCATCCTTTCAGTCTACTGAGTCCACATCTGCAATCAAATGCGAAATATGTGGATGCAATGTCCATACCACCACTGACCATGCATCAATTGTAACTTTTAAAAAGGTCATCAAAGCCAAGCCCTCTAAGAGGAGGGGTCCTAGAAAAACTGACTCAGTTTACTATTTATGTAGAGACATGCCAGGGAGCTTGTTTGGCATCTAGATAGTGGATGTTCAAGGAGCATGACTAGTGTGATAGAGTATCTGCACAAATATGTTGAGGAACCAGGACCTCAGGTGGTATTTGCTGACAATTCATCATGTATCACTGAAGGTTATGGTTCAGTAAACTGTAGTGGAATAGTTTTTACTAGGATAGCTTATGTTAATGGTCTAAAGTACAATATTATCAGTGTCAGTCAACTATGTGATGCAAAATACATAGTTCAATTTGATGATAAACAATGTACCATCTTTAATGCAAATAAAGAATTAGTTATTATTGCCCCAAGAAGACAAGATGTTTATGTGTTAGATATGTCTACTCTAAATCAGAATGGAACTTGTCTCTTTGCTAAAGCCACTGAAACCCTAAACTAGTTTTGGCATAAGAGACTCTCCCATCTGAATTTCAAAAACATAAACAATCTTGTCAAACAAAACAAGGTCCTTGGCTTACCATCACTTGTGTTTTCAAAGGATAAACCCTGCTCTGCCTGTGAAAAGGGTAAACATCATAGAGCATCCTTTAAAACCAAATAAAACATCTCCATCAAAGGCTGCCTTCATCTTCTCCATATGGATCTCTTTGGACCTATCAGTCCTTCATCCATTAATCATGAGAAGTATACTCTGGTCATTGTGGATGAATACTCAAGATACACTTGGGTTTACTTCCTGACCAAAAAGAGTCAGGAAGCTAAAATAATCATGTCCTTTATCAGGAACATTGAAAACCAAAATGACATTAAAGTCAAACAAATCAGGACTGACAATGGGACTGGGTTTAAAAACCATGATCTTGAATGTTTCTTCGATGAGAAAGGAATTTCTCAAAACTTCTCCTCTCCTTACACACCTGAACAAAATGGTGTTGCTGAAAGGAAGAATATGACACTCATTGAGGCTGCTAGGACAATGCTAAATGGATCCGTTCTATCCAAACACTTTTGGACTGAAGCAGTTAAGACTGCATGTTATACTCAAAACAGATCCATCATTGTCAAGAGACATAGCAAAACTCCTTATGAGTTATTCAAGGGAAGAATCCCTGACATCAGCTATTTTCATGTCTTTGGGTGCCCTGTGTTTATTCATAATCACAAGGATCACTTAGAGAAATTTGATACAAAAGCTGATGATGGATACTTTCTAGGATACTCTCTTGTCTCTAAAGCCTTCAGGGTGTTCAATACAAGGAGACAAGAAACTGAGGAAACATTCCATGTCACCTTTGATGAGAGTGCTGAAGCAATCAGATTCTCAAACACCTCAGTGGAAGAGATATGAATTGATGATTCATCAAGATATCCTCCTGATGAATATCATCCTGACAATAATTCTTCCACTCAATATCAAGCAGATGCTGATATTTCCTATTACATCATCCCACACAACTTCTCTTATCCAACCATCATTGAGTTTGTTGAAGCGCAAACATGTACTGATGAAATCAATCAGTCTGAACAAAGTGCTCAAGAACCAATCAATCTCAGTGATCAGCCAAGTCAGTCAGATACTCAAGATCCTGAAGATCCTCAAGTATCTGCACCAGAACCTACACCTCCACCCAATCAGGCCTCCACAAGTTCAAATCAATATCCAAGACCTCAGGACAGCTGGACTAGGTCTAAAGATATAGAACTTTTCAACATAATTGGAGAGCCCACTGAAGGAATGCTTACTAGAAGCATGGCTGCTAAACTGAAGGCAGCCTAAGCCAATGAATGCCTGTTTGTAAACTTCATTTCCACTATTGAACCTAAACGTGTCAAAGAAGCACTGAAACATCCTAGTTGGGTTCAGGCTATGCACGATGAACTAAAAGAATTTGACAAAAACAAGGTAATTACCTTGGTCAAATGTCCTCAGGATGTTTCAGTCATTGGCATGAAATGGGTGTCCAAAAACAAAATTGATGAAAATGGCATAGTCATTAAAAACAAGGCCAGACTTGTTGTCAAAGGTTACAATCAACAAGAAGGCATTGACTATGAAGAGACATTTGCACCAGTGGCAAGGATGGAAGCCATCAGGATCTTCCTTGCATTTGCAACATACATGAACTTCAAAGTGTATCAAATGGATGTAAAAAGTGCCTTCCTCAATGGATCACTGAAAGAAGAAGTTTATGTTTAACAACCTCCTGGATTTGAAAGCAGTGAGTTTCCTGACTATGTCTGCAAGCTTGACAAAGCCCTCTATGGACTGAAACAAGCTCCTAGGGCATGGTATGAAACTCTTTCAGCCTTCCTCATCCAAAACAAATTTTTCAGAGGCAAGATAGACAACACATTGTTTATCTATAGGACAAAAAAAGATGTCATTCTTGTTCAAGTGTATTTGGATGACATCATATTTGGCTCAACAAGTTATAAACTTTGAAAACATTTTGAAAAACTAATGGCAAAGAAATTTGAAATGAGCATGATGGGAGAACTCACTTACTTTCTTGGACTGCAAATCAAGCAGACTGATAAGGGAACCTCCATCAGTCAAGAAAAGTACACTAGAAGCCTACTGAAGAAGTATGAGCTCAGTGACTGTGCCTCAGTGAAAACTCCAATGGTTCCCCCAAACAACCTTGGTCCTGACCTTGCTGGTAAACCAGTGAATCAAACTCTTTTTAGAGGAATGATTGGGTCACTGATGTACCTACTTGCATCAAGGCCTGATATCCAATTCTCAGTCTGTTTGTGTGCCAGATATCAGTCTGACCCAAGAGAATCACATCTCACAGCTGTGAAAAGGATCCTCAGGTACTTGAAATGTACTCAAAGGGTACTCAGACTCTGACTATGTAGGCTGCAACATGGATAGGAAAAGTACTTCAGGCTCCTGCCAATTTCTTGGTGGTAAACTAGTCTGTTGGAGTACTAAGAAGCAACAATCAGTTGCCATGTCCTCAGCAGAAGCTGAATATGTTGCAGCAGCCAGTTGTTGTGCAAATGTGCTATGGATGAAAAGTCAACTCAGTGACTATGACATCCATTACAAGATGGTTCCCATCTTTTGTGACAACACAAGTGCAATTGCTATCTCAAACAACCCTGTTCTTCATCAGAGAACCAAACACATTGATATCAGATATCATTTCATCAGGGACCATGTCATGAATGGTGACATTGAATTACAC
This sequence comes from Artemisia tridentata subsp. tridentata, assembly GCA_021014915.2. Lineage (NCBI taxonomy): Eukaryota > Viridiplantae > Streptophyta > Magnoliopsida > Asterales > Asteraceae > Artemisia > Artemisia tridentata. The sequence continues at coordinate 278,475,969 of CP139504.1, forward strand.
TTCATTCCCACTGAATATCAGCTAGCTGATATATTTACCAAACTATTGGATGAACCAACTTTCACAAGGCTGAAAGCTGAATTGGGAATGTTGGATATTGAGAATCAGTCCATTGATTGAATCCATCCAACTGAGTGTAAATTATAATAACCTTTGGTCCCTGACTTCACAAATCTCCTAGTGAATAAAATCTTCTATCTCACTGAATAGCCTTCCCTGAACACCCAAACACTAAATGAAAAGTCATTCAGGGGCCTTAAGACTCAAAAAAATGACATTCAATGCTATACTTAATGCTCTAAGTATTTAGTTAGTAAATGTCCGAGGTTGGTAACTGAACACCTATTTAATATAGAAATATATGTTCTTATACCTTCTGGAATCCACATCTTGGGCCCCCACTTTATCACCACATATCCCACGGCTATGTTTGGCGCGGAGCTTTTTGGGGCAATGAGCGGTGAGAACGAGCTTTTTTATTTTTGATGTTCGTTTGGTAAGGGAGCAATGAGTTGTAGCAATTTTTTAGGAAAGCTTTTTTCCCAATGCTTCCTTTTGAAGTTGTGGATATTTACAAGAGCTGTGGATATTTACAGCTATGTTACCAAACGTTTTTATTTAAAAAACAGCTACTGCTCATGGCTACTGCTCATGGCTACTGCTCACTGCTACTACTACTTTTACCAAACACAACCCACATGGCATTTAATGCCTCTCCTTACATACAATATCTTTTGATATTATATGTGGTGACGTCACACTGCAAAATATACTTTTTGCAGACGGTACAACTGTTCACCTTGGCAGTTGCGCAAAACCCGTGAAAGTGGAAAGGTGGCATTTAATGCGGATATCAAACGTTTTTACATAACAATTTTTAAATTTTTGAGTAAAATTCGCTTTAGTGAAAAACTACCCTCTCTCCTATTCCCTATAAATAACCACACATAAAAATAACACACACATGCTTTGAAATTATATCAAACTCTTGCCTTTTTTTTCAAAAAAACTTGTGTGTGTTCTTAACCTCAAAACCAGACATTTTTTTTTACCAAATCAAGACCCTCTTTATAATGGCTGCTTCTAAAGCTATTACCTGCGCCCCTAATGTGGATTTCCAACTAGAGGGCGTGGATTTGACCAAAAACAATGTCGTGGGGAATTTTGCCTATCCGGAAAAATTTCCGGCCTATAAGGATATGGTAAAATACCTGCAAAATTGCTTTCTCTCTACGGCATTTACCAAGACACCCCCAATTATATACCATGACTATTTGAGGGAGTTCTGGTGTACAGCATTGGTCACCAACCCTGATGTCACCAAGGACTCTATCATCACGTTCTCAGTTAACAATGGGAGAAAAACCCTCTCCCTTGATTACAAGACCTTTATCAAAGCCACAGGCCTTGATTACACTGAGACATTTGTCCATCACCCAACTAAAAGTGAAGTAAAGGCCGAACTACTTTTACTTGGGCCACATGATGACAAACACCCTGATGTGGCCCAAGGGACTCTATTGGCCAAAGCCCCCATTATCAAAACCCGGTTTCCTGCAGTCTGGAGGATACTGATGACCTTTTTCATTCAGGTCCTTGGTGGGAACAAGTCCTCCATAGAGCAATTGAACACTGCTCAACAAATGATAGTGTTCAGTCTCCTGAAGGGTAGAAAAATAGATATTGGAGAAATAATCTTCAAAGACCTTATAGTCAAGCTATCAGGGAAATCCAGGCAAAGACACATGTCTTACCCTAGGTTTATTTCCTGTGTGCTTCAAGACCTATTAGGCTCTTAGTACATTAGGCCCAACACACAGGGATCTGACCCTGATTTCTTACATAAGGCCAATTACTCTAGAGACCTCACTGAGGTTACACTAGTCGCCCTGACCACATACATGTTGATGGTCATTCAGGGTGCAGACGCAATATCACCAGTGCCTTCTCCTTCCAAGAAGGAGAAGAAGAAAAAGAAGGGGGGGTCCAGGAAGGTGGTTCAACCCAAACCACTCGACACTGAGACCTCTGCCTCAAAGCCTGAGAAAAGAAGGCAAAAAAAGGCCAAGCCCACTGAGACACCCACAGAGGAGACCCAATTGGCCAAGGAACAACCGCCAACGGAGGGCACTGAGAAATCACCCTCAGTGTCGTCGGGCAAACCTGCTCCTAAATACTCTGCTGGCATATACAAGTCAGTGGACTCAGGAACCACCCAACCCTCACTTCTCGATGAAGGCATTCGTCAATCACCACCTTTGCTTGAGGGAGAAAAAGGTCCTATATCCTTAATAGAGCAGCACTACTCTACCGAGAAGGGGACTCACACCCCCTCACATCCTGTTTACGGCGTTGACAAATCACAGTCAGAGTCTCAGGGAGGACTGGTCCCTAAATCTTCATCAAGGCAGCACAACCTTGTTGGAAAGGCGGACCTCAACATTCAACATCCTATTTACGGCTCTGATCAATCCCAATCAGGGTCTTAGGGAGTAACGGTCCGTATATCTTTGTCAGGGCAGTACAACCCTAATGAAAAAAGGGACCTCAACACCTCACTGCCTAGTGATGGTGCTGGAGAAAACCCACCAGTCCTTTAAGGCACCTCAGGGGACAAAGAATCAGGGGGCATGCAACCACCCGCTGATATGGAACCTACACCCCCTCATGGCGTTGCGAGTATCTCGGGAACTGGCCCTAAGCACCAGGCATATAAAACCCTGTCTGCCGAAATAGAGGGGTCAGGACTGGCCAAAACGAAGGCGAGCCCTCTTTTGAGGGGGAGCCGGATACACACCTGGTTCCAACTCTTGCTGATCTCCAAATGCTGATAAATAAAGAATCAGAAGATGAAATGGTTGACTTTGAAGATGACAAGGTTTTTGCTGCTGGGGATGACATTGAAACTGAGACTTACAACTCCCCTCAACACATTGAGCAATCACCTTCATCTCCTCCTCCTGAGGAACAAGAATCCTATCACAACCCTACATCATCATCATCATCATCAGGCAAATCTTCAGGCTCCTCAGACTCTGCACTTGCAACTCCTGACTACTTGCAGAAGTATGACAATGTTCTACCTCTCACTGAAAGGCAGTTAGTAAAGTTCTTCAGAAAATCCAACACTGCCCTCTTCAATGAGATCACAAAAGAACAATGGGATCAGCACACTGAAGCAGCAGCCCCATATGCTGACTTCAGGGTGGCTATTGAATGGACACAAGGTCCAATCAACCAAGTCATTACCTCTACTGACAAACATGTCAGTGACTTGAAGACCTTCATTGAGCATCTGGGCCTTGAACAGGAGCAACAATTCCACAATGTACTGCAGTCTCTCAGTGCTATACAAGAAAAGTTCAAGGATGATCCAACTCTCCTAGCCAAGCTGACTAATCTCATGGATTCTCATAAGACTACTTCCTTCAACACTACTGAGCTTCTCAGGCTCCTCAAGGAGGTGGATCTTGCTCCTATCAGGTCTCATCAGGAAGCTCTTAAGAAGTCTGTTTCTGATACCCAAGGATGCCTGACAAAGATTTCATCAGCCTTTGACCAGCTCTCTGCTAAACATAATGAGCTGGTCAATCACTATACCACCAGGGTCACACAGCTCTCTGAAGCTCAGATCAGCATGGCCACAGACATGTCTACCCTGAAGAACGAGACCACTGACATCAAGAACATGGTATCCACCATCCTGTCAGTTCTTCAGACCTTTCCAGTTCCCCAGCTCCTCAGTCAACAGATGCTTACACTGAAGCTCCAGCATCTGTTGAGGGGGAGAAACATGATAAACCAGTTCCTAAACCTGAAGCTGCCAATATCACTAATGTTGTTCCTCTCCAAAGCTTCATGCCAGGAACCTCAACTTCTTTAGCACTTGTTATTGCTACAACTCCAATTACTACTGAAGCAACAACAACTACAGAGTTCCCTGAAGCCTCATTCAGTGCATCCCCTCCCACTAACAAAGGGAAGGGAATCATGGAGATTGAAGATTCTCCTCCCAAATTGGAAAAGGCACCAAGAGACGTGCGTCCTGACCCAGATGCACCAGTACTCATGGAAAACATCTTAGATGATGGGAGAAGATTCAAGGGAACCACTAAAGAAGTGGTCGCTATTTAGGATGAAGAGGAAAGGCTCAAGGCTGAAAGACTCAGTAGGCCAGTGATTGCTGAAGTGGCGAAAGAAGTCATTAGGGAAACTGAACAGAATATCAGGGGGGAACAATTCCTCAAACTTCAGGCTGACCGAATCAAAGAACACAACCCCAAGGTCAAGCTGAACACTGAAAGAAAGAGGAAGAACTATGAGAAGTATGTTTGGTACATGACAAAGACAAAGGGTGAAGGTCCCATTACTGACATAACCATTCATGCCAACACTGATCCCATCACCATCACAGTTCATAGAGGGCCAAGGAAGTCTAAGAAGAACAAACCTTTCAAGTTCTTAGAATATGGGATCAAGGAATGGGACATGATGGGGCCCATCCTGAGGAAAAAGCAAAACAAGTGTGTTTCTGACCTTCTGGCTGCCCTGAGTAACAAATATGAGGAACTGAAAAGGGTGGCCAAGAGCTTAGGAATAGATCATCAAAAGGCACTTGCTTCTCAAGGACTAACAATCCCTGAACCAACTCAGAAGACAAGGAAGAAGAGGAAAGCTATAGGCTAAGAACCTGAATAATTTATAGCTGCTCTTCACTGCAACAGGATTCCTCTTGAAGGGGTCAAGTTCGTTCCCAACTAAGTGATCAAGCTTCCTGAGTTTGGTATCTTCTTCATTGATGAGTTTGGCCAACAAGATTTTCAAAGAGTCAGTGATATACATCTGGTGGAAACAACAACTCTTCTGGCCTACAAGCTAATGGCACTGCACATGAAGAACCCTGAGAATGAAGAGTTCATAAGGATGATGGAAAAGATGATGAGTGAAAGACCCGACAAGGAGAAGTTGGTGTCTAAGAAAGCTAAATTGGAACTCATGGGAATTATGGAAGCCTGAGTACATTTCCCTAAGTATTATGTTTAGATGATAGGACTGATGCAATGAAATGGATAAAATGATGGCCCACGTTTTGTTATATAAATGTTCTTTAATAGCTTTCTAGTATTTTCAGTGTAAGAAGAAGCCCATTTGCTCACTTACACTGATCAAAACACTTAGGCTTAATTTATATCCAAATAGAGGGAGATTGTTGGGTCCATTCAGTACCCAAGCGTCCTGAAACAAGGATTTGAATACAAATTATCCTAAGTGTCGAAAAACCTTAAATGCTCTCAGGTCACCGAGTGAACAGTAACTCAGTGAGTTATCTTCAGGATACCTAGGACGAGTCTAAAAAGAAGGATTCACCATTCAGTGAGGCGAAACTCCCTGAGTGTCACATAAGCTAAAGAAGAAGATAATGGGTTCAATGAGTGATGGCAATAACTCACTGAACCCCAGTCTCCTCAACAACTATGAAGAATGAAGATTGAAGACTGAAGACCAAGACTGAAGAACCTGTAGTCTGAAAGAAAGGCAGGACAAGGCAGGAAGAGTTTGAAAAGATAAGGAGAAGTCCTTATCAGGCCAAAGTCAAACTTTCTCGGAAAGGCTTTAGAACAAGAGCAATGTCATCACTGCTACTCAGAAAGCACAATTGTCTTATACCCAAAATAGGTTCTTGTAACAGGGACAAAATACATCAATATTTTGTCCTGATTAGCTTAGGTCATTCTTTTTGTCTTTTGAGTCATGGGTGCTCTTTTATACTTGTGTATAAATAGGATCATAAGGGAGAAAAGTGGATAAGTTTTGTGCACTTAATGCTTAGACATTCACAAAACCACTTTTCCCCCCCAAAGAGCAACCTAGTCCCTGAGATAGCTCAGTGGTTCTTTTCAGTTGCCACTTAAGCATAGCTTAAGTTTAGTGAGGAGACAATACCATACTTTGTCATTTCAATCCAAAGTGTTTTTTCCGCGAACACTTGGGTATATATTCTTTTGATTAACTTCTAATAAGAATTTAAACGTTGAAAAACTCTTGTGTTTATCTTTTACGTTTTACTTATTTTTCTTTGTTAATCAATACATTACTCAGTCATGGAACATGATTAGCTTAACTTTGTAGTTAATTCTAATTGTGCAAAGGGAACAACAGTGAGGACCTTTGGTTATTGTTATAAAAATTTCTTCTTGGAAATGATTGATTATATTGGAAAGAAGATCTTTGATTTTATGTTGATGAAGGTCTCACATTGGGTGTAGCTAAGAGTGGTCTATGATTGACTCGAGGTTGTGTGTAACCAAGGCTCAGAGGTTTCCGGAGTTTCATTTTGACTTGCTTTTACAAACACTATTGGTTTGGTTAGACTCTCGGAAGTGGTTTTCTCATGTTTTGAAAATACAAGACCTTCCTTATCTTGGGACACTTTTTGACGACTAATCATATCGTCTAAATCATTGCTACTCTTTTTATATTTTGAAAAATTTAGAGACCCCTTTTGTAGTTTAGATACCTTATCATTCAAAGAGTCAACCTAAAGTGTGAGTGTCTCACATCTTTTAGATGGTTCAACCGCCTCTTTGCGATGATTTCGGATCTTAGCCTCTCTTTCAAGTTCATAAACTTTTTCATTAAGTTTAGCACGTTCTTGTTCAAGAAGACATTTTTCTTTAAGAATATTTTCAAAAGTTTTCCTAAAATCCTCATCAAATTTAACTAGTTCCTCATTCTCTTTTTGCAATTTATTAACATTTAAATTATTATTAGAAGTAGAAGGGTTTTGAGGTAACTCAAGTTTTTCTAGAGCCATGAGACAAGTAGCATCCTTGTTTGGTTGATCTTCTTCTTCACTATCACTCCAAGCTCCACTGACAAATGCTTTGTTCTCTTTGGGCTTCGGAAAATCACTTATAAAGTGACCATTATCTCCACAATTATAGCATCCGCGTTCACGCCTAGAGCTTTCACCTACCTTATTGTCAAAACCTCGACTTCTTTCAAAATTGTGTCTTCCATCATTGCCTCGGTTGCCGAACCGATTACCATACCTAAAGTTAAATCCTTTTCTAAAGAACTTCCTAAAGTTCTTTGCCATTAAGTTGTACTCTTCGTCATCTTCATCGCTCTCATCATCACTTTCATCTTGACTACTACTAATGTCACTAGCTTGACTCTTAGTGACTTTGGTTTTAAGGGCTAAAGACTTTACCTTCTCCTTCTTGTCTTTAGAGGCAACCTTGTCATTTTCAATAATCCTTTCATAGACCTTGAGGTTGCCGATAAGCTCATTAAGAGGAAGTTTTGCCAAGTTCTTGGCTTCTTCAATGGCCGTCACCTTCGGCCGCCACTTCACCGGAAGAGCTCGAAGAAACTTTCTTACATGGTTCTTGTTGCTATAGCTAGGATCTAGAGCCGTTAGGCTTGTGATAATAGCATTGAACCGTGTATAACCATTATCAATGGCTTCTTCATCGGAGATTGAGAACTTCTCATATTGTTGAATTAGTAAGTCGATCTTTCAATCCTTTACTTGTGAGTTACCTTGATGGGTGATGATGAGCGTATGCCAAATTTCCTTGGCGGTCTTGCAAACGTAAACCCTCATGAACTCCCTTCGAGGTAGAGCATCATAGATTATCATATTAGCTTCATGATTCTTGCCAAGCCTTTTCTTCTCATCATCTTTTAGTTCCAAATATGGCTTTTCCACCATCAACTTGGTTTCGGGATCTTGCATCATGAAAGCAAAATCGCCATTTTGGATAATTTCCCATAAGTCAAGATCCTTGGACCTAACATAGGTCTCAAACCGGGTTTTCCAAAAGCAAAACCCATCGGATTCTAGCAAAGGTGGTCTTTGCATAGAACACCCCTCAACATAGTTCTCTTGAGCCATGGATCTATACTCCAGTTTTCCAAAAAATTTTGTTAGATGTTTTAAATTTTTGAAAAAGAAGTTTTTGACTTAAAACGACTTCTAGGGAAGGCTTTAGCGCTCAAAAACTTGAGTATACTACTCTGATACCAATTATAGAACTGTATAGAAGGGTGAATACGGTATCTTCGGCCTTTTGAGTGTTTAAAAACTTTTAGCCTCAAAGAGCACTAAGTTGTTTATACAACAACAACCACTAACACAAACACAATCTAAAGTATATAAAGAAAGTAAGTGACACCACTATATATACTGGTTCGGGATGGGAGGTTTATACCATCCGTACGTACAGTTGCGAATCTACGACACTATACTATTCACTAAGTATAATCCTTTTGGTGGACTACAAACCGTTACAACTTCGCTCCACCGATATGCACAAAGATCGGCGCTCACTAAGAAGAGCTACTCCCCAACGGTATTCCGCCCTCGAAAACCACCCTCAAGGACTCGTGATTCGGATTAACCACTAAGACCACAAAGACTTCCCACCGGAAGTATCAAACCCCAACTAGATCCCCATTGATCTAGGATTGGTCACCTCGACACAAGACTTCCCGTACAACCTAATCGAATTAATAAATGTTTGATTGTTTAATCAAGTCCTAACCTATCCTAGAGACTCGATTCTAGTAGAAAGGGTATAGAGAAGAAGACCCTCGACACAATCACAAGAGCGGATTAGGTTCTTGTGATTCTTCCCTTGCAAGGATATGTGTTCTTTCAAATGATGTTATGTGAAAGATTAAGAACACAAGATAGAATTAGAGGAATGAGAGAAAAGAAATAAGAGAGAAAGAAATAAGGGCAAGGGGTGAGGAATACAAGAGCCAAGGTGGGGTATTTATAGGCCAAATCCAAAGTTGTGAAAAACATTACAGACGCATGGCGCTTCGCTGGTGCTCGAAAAACTTTACTGAGGCCGGCGCGCTGCTGGCGTTTCGGAGCGCCAGCGAAGCGCTAGGCGTCTGTAATGTTTTTCACTTGGGTTTTGGCTTTTAACTACCCGAGCTAGCTAAACCCCCGATCGTACTTCACACTTTGACCTTAACATTATTCATCCTCAAGATCAACCAACTCAAGTCGCCATTTTATGAAAAATCATTTTGTGAAGTGTTTAAGTGAAAACCAATTATCAAAGAGAGAAAGATAGAAGGGATAATTGGATAAGGGTAGTTTGGTTATTCCTCACATGGCATAGAAAAGAGAGAAAGAATATGCCATGGTATATTCCTTTGCTTGAAAAAGAAGTGTGGATGTTAGAGATAGAGAGAGGGAAGATTTGAATTTGAAATTCAAATGTGTGAGAGGGAAGTGAGAGAGAGAGAGAGAGAGAGAGAGGTTGGGTTAAGGTGAACCATGGTTGAGTTAGAAGAGAGTAACCATGGTTAGGTTAAGAGGATATCCAAAGGAATATTCCAAACTTAGAGAAGACGGTGAGATGAAGGGTTGAGATGAATTAGGGTGGTTGTGAGAGGGAGAGTTTGAATTTCAAATTTGAAATATAGTTGTTGGAGGTGAGTTGGATGTGTAAGAGTGATGTGATAAGGATGTGATAGGGAGCCTTGGATTGGATTTCAAATTCCAAATGTGTGAGAAGGTAGAGAGTGAGGGAGATTGTATGTGAGGGAGTGAGTTGTATGTGAGTTGGATAAGGATGTGATGTGTGTAAGGAAGAGGTGATGGGGAGCCTTTGGCTTAGGATTCAAAATTCAAATTTTGAGTGTTGGAGATGAGAATGAAGGTGGTTTGTGGTGAAGGTTTATTTGTGTTTGAAATGGAGGGTTAGATGAAGAGGATGGTAAGGTGGTGAAATCTTAGTGGTTGGATTGAAATGTTGAGAAGGGAATGTTTGGAAGATATGTTGTGGGTATTTAGGTGACAATAAGTACATAGAAGTACTTAGAGATAAGATTTGGGAGGATTTTGAAATGGTTGGAGGATTAGTTTGGTGTAGAGAATAATCAAAGGATTGATTATGGCTTAATCACAATGTCATTAAGAAAGAAAAGAATTGACAATTATGATTATGGGTTGAGAAAATCAAAGGTTACATATAATCTCAAGTAACTCAACGTCAAGTATTCATGATCTCATAATACGTGAATTTTGCATCATTGTAAAGCATATCCCATATCGGGAAAGGATGCGTTTACGCAAAGGGACCTTTGACTTAGTTTGACCAATAAGGAAGTAAACCCGTTAGGTGATTAGAGAAGATGTAACCACAAATTATGGCCATATGAATACTTTTACTTGATGTCACGTGAAATATATAAGCTCCCTAGGTTTAGAAAAGCCTTGGCTAGAGGCGTTTATCAAAATACTTGAGTTGGCATTTTGCCAAAAACGGGAGGTTGTAAATTTAGATACCTCTAATTCTAAAACTCGTTTCGAGTGTTCCCAATGAAGCTAATAACATATTCATACCTGTAATGAAAGATCCACATTTGTTGGGTAAGGGGAAAGCCGACTTTCAAAATTTGTCCCGATCAATACAGTGGGCTGGCGCGTCGGAGCGCCAGCAGCGCGCCAGGCCTAGTTCTTGGGTTGGGAGAATTTTGGCTAGAGTTTGTGATTTTATGTGTTTCGAAGGTTTATTTGTCATCATTAAAACATAAGGAGACCTAATTAATGTTGTCCCAACACAAGAGATAAAGGAAGAACACAACCACACGGAGACGCCGAGATTTATAGTGGTTCGGCACAAATCACTATGTCAACACACTCCCTTCTTGTGGAGCAAACCGTACACAAAGCTTACACCAAGTTTAACGACACTAAGCGGAAGGTCGGGTCCTAATCCTAGCTAGAACCAATCTACACAAAGCCTACGTGGCTACACGAACAAGCACTCTTGTCCACTTGGATTTACACACAATCCAAGTCTTCACACGGACGATCACCCCGTCCAAATCTTCACATGAACAATCACCCCGTCCACTTGAATCTTCACCCGATCCAAGTCTTCACGAACCTTCACTAGGTCCTAGTCTTCACTTCTTGGACTCACACCAAGTCCAAGTCTTCACGCACACCGACACACTGACTTACACAAAGTCCTAATCTAGATACAATACTTCTCGGACTTAGACTTTGTTCGTATTTCTCCTAACACACCTAATCACGACTCACACACAAGTCGGATACACAAATCTACAATATATACAACTTAGAGAGTTTGGGGGGGAAGAAGAGAATCATAACACAAGTTACGTTTGTGTGTGATGACTCTAACACTTCGTTTCTTGACGAATACAAGCATTCTTCTCTTGCACTTTGATATAGAGAGTAACGAGATCACTTATAAACACATATCGACATGTTATAGTGATCAAAGAAAGGAGGAAGAAAGAACAGAAAGTTTTTGTGCAAAGAGGGTTGATTTTTCTGAGAAAACAGTGAGTATTTATAAGCACCAGGAGGAGCGGGGGACGATCTCTTAAAGTTGGACGGTCTCGTATATATAAGGGACCGTCGCCATGTTTACGGGACTGTCCCGACATACGCTCCTATATGTCCTGATGTGGTGAAAATTTATCTGGTGAAAAACTTATCTGATTTGAGCGGAAAAACTAGCTGTTGGGAGATTTGAAATTCAAATTTATTTTCTTTAATAAAACATTTCTTTAAAATTACAAAAATACTTTTGTAAAAATGTTTTGTCACATAAAAATGTGAAGTTTTGGGAAAATAAAATCTTTGATCACTCTACTAATGTCGGTATTGTGTTTGTTCATACCTGAAGTGATGTTGTAGTCGATAGGTTGTCGAAACGATTTTCCTCGGTTAAAAACTTATCCAATGTAGTTTTACGTATCGTGTTTTTATATTTTGTGATTATCAAAACGTATAGAGACCGAATAATGCAAATAATGTTTTTGACATTATTTGTATTAACAAGGCACGTGCCTAGACCTCTAGCCTTGATGTCCTTTTGGTTTACCAGAGTTGAGAGCACCAAGTACCTATGAGCCTTTCTAGTGCCTTGGGAAGGAGCAATGGTTATCTTCCCAAGAGTTTTCCCGCTTAAACGCTTTTGCAATCCCACCTAACTATTAGAGCATAAGGGTTATGCTCAGTTGGTCTTGATCAGAGAGCTGAGGGATCATCAAGGTATTGCTGCCCTTGATGATCCTTTGTTCCTGAGCTAAAGTTCCTTGTACATACTGGTTGACATGCACTTAGTAAGTTTACAAGATAACTTTGATGCTTATCTAGGACTTGAACTTCTGCTGGAGATGTTCAGTGATTTTGTCTTTTCTAATCAGTCCTTTCCTAGATTCATACTGTCTCTTGATCTTGAACCTTGATGAAGTTACTTGTTGATCCTGCTATCAGTGAGACTTCATGATCAGTTAGATTCTTGTATAGTTGGTGAGGTGTCCATTGTCTTGAGAGAAAGGTCATCAGGGATCTAGAGACATTAGTCAGATCTCAGTGTCCCTGATGTTTGCTCAAGTTCTTTCCTCACTGATTCTACATCAGTTGAGGTAAAGTGCATATTCAGTTTGTCTTTGCCATTTCTTTGAAGTATGTTGTTTGAGTTTCTTCTCCCTGTATCAGGGAGTGACATTCTCACTGATCATCAGTGAGTTCAATGATCACTGATATTCTGTCAGTGAGTGTCCGGGCTATTTTATGTTCAAATATTTTTCAAAAACATTTGGGTCAAATATTGACCCAACACACGACTTCAAGCATAAATCACATGAAATTTTAGCTTTTGCAAATTAATTCAGTCAAATGCTGGATTAGGAACCCTTAACTCAAATTTAGATCCAATATCACAGTATGTCGCATTATGAGCAAGTTTGGCAGTTAGGTTTCCGTGATACATTAAATTGTTATAGGATGCATGGTTGCGAAGCACGCCTTTAGTAGTTTTGATACATGACAAAAAGTATTAGTTCTAAAAAGTCACATGGAAATAGTAGTACGTTTAAAAGAAATTCTACATGTGGTGGCTGCTCAGATTAAAAATTATCAAGTGCATTTTGTTAAAAGTTGTATATGACATGATTCATCTATAAAAAAAAAGTTAAACTACAACATTTTACATTACTAGTAAAGATCTATGAGGTTCAGTGGTTCACGAACACCCTCAAAAATCCTCTAAATCCACCTTTGGTTACACGTACCTCATTATATATTATCCTTGCGACTTATATACACTGAACCAAGAAATGAAAAAAGAAATGTTAGAATCACACAAATTTATATAAAAACTTTCAAACAATAATGTGTAACAAAATGATTTGTTATAAAAGAAAAAGTTGTAAATAAAATGAGTAAATAAGTGATCCAAGTGACATGACACATCATTTTGGGAAAATATTTTGTAAAGTTTACGCAAATCTCAAATGGAAAAAATCCCGCTTTTATTAGACACGCTGAACGTTTAACCAAGGAGGTATCATGTGTCTCATCACGTCGGTAAGTGTTAACACGCACTACCACATGTACATATGTCGATAAAAGGTGAATGACATTTTAGAGAATCTTAGAAAAACCAAACCCTTTTGTAACCAAACCAACGTATATAAACAAACTAGCAAACCACCACACGAAAAAAATATCAAGATTTGTTTCAGATTCTTTCACATAACACAACACAAACTTACAAACATGAATTGTCTTCATAATCTTCCAAGGTTTACCATATCATTTTTTTTTTCTTTTATCATTTATAGTAATTAATGTTAACTTTAAGAATTGCTGCTTACATTTTCTTGTTTTTATTTATACATATGCAGATCGTCTTCATTTTTTTAGGTTCACAAAGTTTCAAAGTTCAACATGTAATTCAACCTTGTTTTGTTAACATTAAGGTAATATGCGTATGTTTTTATTATGTGTGTTTTATTGATCATTAACTATGATTTATATGTGACTGTATGATTCATCTAAAAAAAAGTTAAACTACAACATTTTACATTATGAGTAGGCTATGTGGTTCAGAAACGCACTGATAAACCTTATAGACCCGCCTCTAGTTACACAAACCTCATGTATATATTAGGGTAAAGTTCAAAAATAGGCAACGTACTTTTTTTAATTTCAACATCTAGGTAAACAGATTTTGAAATATCCTATTACCACATACATAACTTGTTGGAACCGGCAAATATAAGCAAAATGACTAGTTATGTTTTCACCTCATTACTTTATTTCCACATGTCCCTTATTAATTTCCACCTAGATAATATTGACCCGTTTTTGACCCAATTGGGTGGTTTTTCAACGTCTTTATCGCTTTTAAGTCAGGGTTAGTCAAAAATAAAAAACACAAACTATCAAAATCAAATACTAGTTGTTGTGGATGGGATGGACCGGGTTCAAGTGGTGACCTTTATGGTTGTGCATAAGAAATCTAAGCTCCTCCAGATAGTTGATGACATCATGGTCGTACTACACAAGCATGCAATAGCTGGAATCTTAGGCGGCATACTCAGTGACATGTTTTCAGTGCCATATTTGTATGAATTATTCCATGGACATCCAACAAAAAACATGGGTTAATTAGTAGGTCTTAACCATGGAACTTCTGAAAGCGTCAAACGTGGATCTAGGCAGATGGGGATTCAATTACTTGGGATCATATTCGTGGTCACTCTTAACGTTGTGATGACAAGCTTAGTGTGTTTATTCGTCCAATTAATTGTGCCATAAAGGATGTCAGATGAGGATATGGAAGTTGGAGACGAGGCGGCTCATGGGGAAGAGGCACATGCTCGGGTGTGTTTGTTTTGTCATTGTTGAATGGTTAAATAAAAGATTAAGAGTATAAAATTGTTACTCATTTTAGGGGAAGAAGACATGGGCATGTGTTAGGAACACGTTTTATGATAAAGTGTTGATCATACTTATATGTAATAGGTTGATTAGATGTTTAGGCCTTTATGTTTGTTTAATGGTCCCGCCTTTGTAGAAGGCCCATGGGCCGTAACTTTGTTATGTTATAGAAAGAATCCTAAGCGTTACCCTAGGTAGAAGTACTATATAAACACATGTAACCTTCATATGAAGGTGTTGGTTATTTCATATATGTAAGCAAACTTTTGTCATTATCTCTTATGTCATAATCGACCACTCTCTTATCTCTTTCTCTCATCTCTATCTTTTTTATACTTGTGTTTATCTCATTAGGGTGTCCTAACAAGTGGTATCAATCGCCTGAAGATCATTGAGTCGTGTTTTAGTGTAGTTCGTACCGAGTTGGTTTTGTGTTTATTTAGTGACAAAATCTCATTTATAGCACTTCTCCTTTGCGCTTGTAAAGTGTTAAGGTTTATATAGTGTTTAGGAGTTTGATTTAGTGTCAAAAGTTAAGTTCTTTTCGATTTACACTAGTTTTTATCTTTTTATACTTATTTTCACTTCATCGAAATTGCTCAAATTTCCTTTAAAACATTAAAGCTTTGAACTTTATTATTATTTAGGAGTTTTTAAAGGTTTTTGATCATACTAAACAGTTTTAAAAGTTGTTTTTCATTGAAAAAACGAGTCTTTTGGAAACTGTACTATTATTGGAATTGGACTTAAGGGTTTATCCGAATTGGACTTAAGGGTTTATCGAAGTTGGACTAAGGGATTATCGGAATTGGACTTAAGGGTTTATAGGAATTGGACTAAGGGTTTATCGCAATTCATCTTCAGTTCTTCTTCACGATTCACGGTTTACTCAGTAGATTCATAGCTTTTATAAGCTTGTAAAAATACTTCGACTTTGTGGAAATCTCCTAACTTGTATAAGTTAGTGAGATACTATCGGAATTGCAAATTGTTATCGCAATTGCATTTCTTATCGGAATTGCAAATAGATATCGCAATTGCGTTTCTTGTCGAAATTGCAACTTTCATCGCAATTGATTTTGAGACCAAGTTCTGTCGCAATTTACTTAATCTATCACAATTGGATCAACAGTCATCGCAATTCAGTTAACTCATCACAATTGGTAAACTGTGAACAGTGTTTGTCGAAATTGGATCAACAGTCATCGCAATTCAGTTAACTCGTCGCAATTGGTAAACTGTGAACAGTGTTTGTCGAAATTGGACGTGAACAGTAATCATCTTAATTCAAACTTAACCAAAACCAAACTTCATAACTCACAACACACCTCTCAATTGTCTACAAGATCCATAACAACACAAGTTAACTAATCACAATCATGTCTCAACCACCTCATTTCAACTACTTTCAACAGCAGTATCCTCAGCAACTATAGTATCCTCAACAACAACTATTCATGCAACAACATCAATTCTATCCACAACAACAATTCCCTCAATAACAACCATACCAACAACAACCAATGCAATCCTTCTCACTTCCTACAAAACAACCACATTGGTTTGATCAAATGTGTGAGGCCATCAGCAGCCAACAATCTAGACATGAAGCTGTATCACTTGACACACCTCTAATGCTCACTCCTGGAAATTATATTCAATGGGCAAGTCGATTCTTAAGTTTCATAGAACTCAAGAAACCTCATGGCAAATATCTGAAAAAGGTTGTACTTGAAGGTCCTTTCCAAATGCCAACTACAACGGTTTCAGGTGATGCAACCACTGTTCCTCCAAGAGAAGAAACTATGACCCCTATTCCTGAGACTCAACTTACTGCAAAGCAAATACTTCAACTTGAAGCAAATGAACTTGCAATTTCATATATTCCTCAAGGAATACCTAATCCGATTTTTCGAAGCATTGATGCTCAGAAAACTGCTAAGGATATGTGGGAACACGTTCATCTCTTAATGGAAGGCACTGAATTGAATAAAGAAGACATGGAATCCAAACTTTACCTCGAGTATACAATGTTCATGATTGAATCAGGGGAGTCACTAGAGTCTTATTACCATCGATTCACAAACATCATCAATGACTTGGACAGACACAACATTGTTTTACCAAGGACTGCAATCAACACTAAGTTTCTCAGCTGTCTTGGTCCAGATTGTAAAACCCGCAAATTAATATAATCTGAAAAGACCAAAATGCCCCTACAATCTAAAATTTTTATTTAACAAGTCCTGGAAGCAACAAATTGATCCCGAAGCTTAGTAAACTAATAAATTATGAAACCAAATGATGCTAAGCTACATAACACATTAAATAAGTTACTTGGACACTTTTAAAAACACTAGAACCGAACCATAAGTATTATATATAAAATAATTCATTTAAACATTTTGAAATCAAGTTATATTTGGAAGATTACAATCACATCACTATATGATTCGGTCCACCCAAGGAAATCCGAAATTTAAGCCCATTATCTCCCTCCCAATCGGCATTCTCTAAATATACCTATCCTTATCATTTTTTTTTTGTACCGATCTTCAACATCCCTAAGAGTTCTCAAAAAAAAAAAAAAAAAAAAAAAAAAAATCGGTTCTTCTCCTTGTGCTACCCTTGTCGATCCAGGCAAACCCCAAAGAAGCCTTGATTTTGTTCTTGTCATCATAAGGTAAGCCTAAACATGTTCCTCATAATCTAAATCATTGAAATTTTTTTTGATCCAAGAACTAAATATATACACTTACGTTCCTTGTTTCTGTCGATCAACCAAGAAGAAGAAGGAGGATTTTCGTTGGTGATTCGATTGTAGGTGTTCTTGTTTCTTCGTGTAATCTTCAAGGGTAACGTATCATCCATCTTGTTCAATCATTGTTCATACTCTTGTGTTTAATCGATTGAAAGATCACCTAAAATAAAGCACATAAAATTATGACATGAAAACCCTAAATTCTAATGTGTATAAATCGACCAGGAGTTATGTGATGTTTTAAATCGTTTTGAATATGTTAAGATCTGTAATTAATCAACCTAAATATGTTTTGGACTCACCTATAATCGTTTGGTGTCAAGAATTAATGAACGGGATGAGGAAAACCCTAAGTATATGCAAGAGTATATAAAACTGCTACTGATCTGGAAGAAGAACCAACTTTAATCGAATGTAACTCAGTGATGTGAATGGGTATTTGGATGGTTTTTGAGTCTAAAAGTAAGTTCAACGAAATAGCTATCTGGAGAAATTTAGTTTGTAATTTTTAGAGGCCTAGAAGGCTACTTTTTGATTTTTAGGAAATCACATGTCTGATCGGATTTGTGAAGTCTGGGAAAACAGTCCGGGTTTTTCATTTATCATTTTCAAACCATAAAGAATTAGGATGTTTCCTTTTAGCTGAGTAATATGTCACATGTTGGCTAATTACATGAATTTTTGTAGAATTTTATAAATTTTCTAGACTGGGAAAGAAGATGAAAAATGGTCGGGTGTTTGTAATTAATCCGGTTCTGGAACAGGTTGGGAAAAAGGATTTTTAGTTCGTATCAAGACAACTTAATAAAATCTGGAAAAATTACATAAAATACTAAAGACCCTGGGGAACGTCTGTGAATTTTTATAGATTTTATTTCGAAGATTTAATATGGTTTGCAAATTATTTAAAACGAGTCCAGTTAATACCTGAAAACTGTCAAGACATATAAAAAGGATGTAAAGTGTTATTTTCCTAAGCTAAGGGTTATAAATTGTGAATCGTGGAACTTGAGGGTATAATTCGTATAATAAGTTAATTTGAAGGTACACTCTGTAATCTTGGAAAATAAATGCGTGTTGTGTTAATAAATTAATGAGAAGGGTTAAAATGTAAGCTATGTAAATCTAGGGTTTCATTTTGTAACTTTGATAAGTAAAGGGATAGAAAGTGTAAATTATGAAACCTAAAGGACTAAAAGGGTAACTTGATGAATCTAAAAGCTAAAATGGAAAGTTACTTAAAATGGAAGGGTTTGTAATTCTTGTCTACCCCTCTAGGTGTGAAGGAAGAGAAGTCCTGCTTCACTTTGTGTCACCCGTTTCTGATTTGTGTTTGCTTCTGGAATAAGGTACAGATATTCTGACCTTTTCTTTAAGGTTTCTCATGATCTCTCTCGTATTCTGAATCCATTAGTTTCTGATTCGATTGCCATGATTTCCCTTTGCTTGAACCTCCCCAGTTGAGTTCCATTTGATATGAATTCCGATCTGAAGCTATGCTATGAAAACCTTTTCTAATTATATCTTGAAAATGTTTTGAGGAAAAACTATTTTAAAAGGGTGTTTATAAATGAGGCAAAACCATTTTATATAAATGTTACTAACTTTTATGAAGGCTATTTTGGAAGGCTAATTTTTATGAAAAACCGTTTTGAAAGAATATTTTATGAAAATTACTTTAAAGAATCGTTTTATTAAAGGCACAAATAAAGGATTGTTTAAAATGGACTTTGATGGAAGTTTTAAAATGAACTTTTGAGATGAACCTTGATTATGATTATGAGTTATGATTCAGTTATGATTTCCCAGGCCATTTCTATGTTTCCTTGTGTATGAACCTTTTGATATGACGTTGAGATGCATTTCTGATATATGACTTTGAGATGACCTTGAGATATGACTCTTAGTTTGATACCCGAGCCACCTTTCTGTTTCCTAGCCAGGAAGGTAACCTGGCCGTGTCTGTGATGCACCACTGGCATGACTCCTGTGTGGGGGAGTGATTTCTCACGCCGTCCCCTTTTATATTATGATATGGCCATGATGACTTTGAGATTATGATTTTGAGATTGACTTTGAGTGGGGGCGTATGGATTGCAATCCTAGGCATGTATGTTTAGTGGATTTAACTATGACTTTGAGCATGACTTTGAGGTGACTGGTGCTTGTGTGCATTACACGCCTTTCACATTTCTGGGAGCTAGCTACTCCACCCCTTTTGATACATGAGGACACCCCTCATATTATCTGGTTGCCTGAGAGGTATCCCCTCTGATTGTGAGATCTTGACTTTGAGTATTATGATGTTGAGATATGACTTTGAGTATGGGCTCGTGGTGGATAACTATCCTAAACCTTTACTCTTGTACCTTATTTATGTCTCATTCTTTATGCTACATCTGATTATTTCCGTTTACTTTCGTTTCCGTTTATTATATATCTGTTCACTGGGCTTTGTAAGCTCAGCCGCACGTTTTCTTTTCGTGTGCGGCAGGTTTTAGATGGAAGATGGGTATGAGTGAAGAGACTTTTGGACCTAGAAGGCTTGACAGTTATTTTGGCCTAGAGATGATTAGAAGTTATTTTATTGTTAGAATTTGTATCCGTTTTTGTAACCTTGATATTTCAGTATTCCCTTTGTAACCCTTAAGAATCTTTGTATTACTTTTGAATGCATGCTTTGTTATATCTGATATGAAACCATTTGCGTGACACCTTTGCCCTTGTCGGGTTGGGTTGTTACAATTATGGTATCAGAGCGACAGGCTGCGATTTAGTAATACATTTACCCTTGACCTGTGTAAGTTAGGACCATTAAGCTTTCCCTGTAGGCACTCGTAAGACAACCTTGAAATTTGCTTTAGGATTTCCCTATAGGAACCTTAGCTTTGTCCGGTGAGGAATGGGTATACTATAAGGCAATTGTCTAAGTATCATTGCTTCCGCATCACTCTGATTCACGCCTTGCTTTTGGTTAGAGTCGGTTGACATCTCTTTTAGAAATCGAAAGCTTATGCTTTGCACCACCTGAGAATTGAACCTGATTAAATTTGGAAGGCATTGAGAAATTTCATAATTATTGGCAGGCACTATTTGATCCTTATCTTCAGATCCCTTTTTGTTAATCATTTTGATAAAGACCCTCATTCGCCTCTGATTCTTTTGTTAATCACTTTGACGCCTCTTCAGGCATTCCGAGAACCTCCATGGCGATGACGTACTGGATATGTTTTGTTATTTGTCTTTTGTTTTGATAAGTACCTATGAATCTCCCGACCCTATTCAAGTTTGTTTCACCCATCCATGTCCTTGCGGGAAGTCTTGTAGTTCATAACTACGGGTATAAGGATATTCTCATCGCATTTCCGAATAATAAGATTTACGTTGCCGATCTGCTTGATTGAAGGAATAATTTTGACCGATCGCTCGTTCGATGATATTTTACGTGAATTTCTGGAGTTTCGAGTAAATTTTGACACTACCGAACTCTAATACCTAGTATCGTTTATGTCATTTTCAGCATGGCACCTCCAGCACGCCGCAGATATCGTTGGACAACTAGGTTCGCCATCGGCCGGAAGAGGACCGGAAAATTGAGGAGGATTGCCAAGAGGATATTGATCCCCACTAGGATGTGGCCGGGCCGGATCGAAGAAAGGAGGACCATCATGAATATAAGTGAGACGGAAGAACAGCTGCACGTGGCAGAAATAACAGTTGAAGAGGACGTTGTAACTCGATACCAGGGAAGAGGCCCCAGGTTTTCAGAAGAAGGAGGAGTGGTACGAGTTGAACCTCGCAATTTGTACGGATTTGTGGACCGCATAGAAGATGAAGGAAGATACACTTATGGGGGTTTCGCAAGCCAGCCACTTCCCCAGCCAGAAGGGAACCGGAACGGATGGATCAGCGAGGAAGAGGAGAAGGATTCAGACTTGGAATCTACTGCAAGTAAACCAATCTAAGCATGGAATTAGGAGCCTAGTAGCTGTATTGTTTAGAATTTTATCTCGAATTTCTTATGACATTAACGTTTTGCGTACCTCCGTTGAATTATGAGAATTCTCCGAATAAGATTTGAGAAATGTTTGAAATAAATTTTGTGCGATGTGTGCTTCACCTTTGTAAATCTATTAGAACTCCTCTCAGTATATAAGCCAGAACTTTAACATTCCACATTTGTTTTGGCATCCCTTAAAGATATGTTGTTTCGAACACTGAAGTTTTCCTAGAAACCATTTCGTATTTCAACGACTAAACCCTATCTTAGAAGCCTTTGGCGCTTGAACTCTCTGAGCATGAGCATTGTATTGAACATTGATTAGTATCCTGGACTTTTGAAATTGATTCCTGATGGACCACCAAGTTTTGCACCAGAGTAGAAAGTAAGATTTGACGTGATTGTCTGGGCATCTAGCAAAGACGTCTGTCGAACCATACCTGTGCATTTGAAACAAAAAGGGAAGAGCATGGAGACTATTTTGCACCTTGCTAGAAATTTGATGATCACTTGTGCAATTTGGTAGTTGGATATTGTCGAGACAACGGTGTTCCTTGCCTGATCTGGAGTTAACAACAACGGAGACTACCCTGAAGAGTAAAGACATCCCTTTTCAAGACAGAAGTGTTGGCGATGCAGAAGAAGAAGTTTAGTCAAGACGGCGAATCTGGAGCTGATGAAGACATGCAGTCTCACTTCCCTATTCATATTGGTTGTACTAAGAAGAATTGAGAGCGGAAACAGACTGGATGATGGAGAGATTTAAAGATCGTGCCGGAAATCCACATTACTCCATCACATTCCAAGACGAACTGCAGGAGGCTCGATGAACCAGACACAAGTTCCCGATTTTAGTTTCACTTCCCGATTGATGGACAGACGAAGACAGATTAACCGGACTTGAAGAGATTGGAGGTGTTGAATGAGCGGAATTTTGAAATAGACCCTTCGTGTTTGGAAGATTAGATTTTATGAATGGCCGAAGTTCTTGACGATAAAATTTTATTTTCGTTGAATCTCTTAAGCTTCGTGATGAAGTAATAAGACCCTCTAATGATTTGAGTTCCCTAGAAGCATTTCAGTTCCGTGTTTATTTTTAGTATGTTCGATGATGGATTTGTTTTAGGAATTTTGGCGAATCGTGCTTGTGGACGGCGTACCTTATTTCTGCTAGGCAATCTGGAATTCTGATACTCTTGCAAGTAGTTGTTTTCCCTCTTGACTATGACATCGATTTTGTTGACCTCTGAGACTATAGAAGTACTAGGTGGATTAAGATAGGTGGTTTTGATTACAACTTGAGATAAAGTATGACCATCATGAGGGCATATTTATATGATGCCGGTATTATGATGTCTGGCCAACGTGATAATACTTACATCATATAACGTGCACTTGTTGTGGGCATAGGATATCTTAGGGAGTACCTAAGAAGTTAGAATTTGAAAATTCCGTTGGATTATCCGTGATTAGTGAGACTTTAGGTTCATTCTACCTATGCGTATACTCTGCCTTCGTTCATTAGATATCCGTATGAGTTTGGACTCTCGTTTTGCATTCCGTGGACCTCAGTTATAAATCTTGAACTCTTTGTAGCGCTCTCTTCTATTGATACAGTTAATTTGATCTGAAATCTTGTTCGTATTCCATATGAGCTTTCCGGGAGACTCATCTATCCTCCATTTTGTTGCATTGTCTTTTGATCAGAAACAACCTAGTTTGTCTCTTTCTGAGGAATCTGAACCCATCTTGTTTTGATCGTGTCATGAGAAACCAAATATTCTGAAGAACCTTTTGGAAGAACCTCCCCGGGCGTGAGTTTGTTCGTGTCGAGCTTTTGCGAATTGCTACGACCCTGTCTAACTTTGCGACTTTAATTTTCGAGGACGAAAATTTTTTTTTAGAGGGGAAGAGTTGTAAAACCCGCAAATTAATATAATCTGAAATGACCAAAATGCCCCTACAATCTAAAATTTTTATTTAACAAGTTCTGGAAGCAACAAATTGATCCCGAAGCTTAGTAAACTAATAAATTATGAAACCAAATGATGCTAAGCTACATATAACACATTAAATAAGTTACTTGGACACTTTTAAAAACACTAGAACCGAACCATAAGTATTATATATAAGATAATTCATTTAAACATTTTGAAATCAAGTTATATTTGGAAGATTACAATCACATCACTATATGATTCGGTCCACCCAAGGAAATCCGAAATTTAAGCCCATTATCTCCCTCCCAATCGGCATTCTCTAAATATACCTATCCTTATCATTTTTTTTTTTGTACCGATCTTCAACATCCCTAAGAGTTCTCAAAAAAAAAAAAAAAAAAAAAATCGGTTCTTCTCCTTGTGCTACCCTTGTCGATCCAGGCAAACCCCAAAGAAGCCTTGATTTTGTTCTTGTCATCATAAGGTAAGCCTAAACATGTTCCTCATAATCTAAATCATTGAAATTTTTTTTGATCCAAGAACTAAATATATACACTTACGTTCCTTGTTTCTGTCGATCAACCAAGAAGAAGAAGGAGGATTTTCGTTGGTGATTCGATTGTAGGTGTTCTTGTTTCTTCGTGTAATCTTCAAGGGTAACGTATCATCCATCTTGTTCAATCCTTGTTCATACTCTTGTGTTTAATCGATTGAAAGATCACCTAAAATAAAGCACATAAAATTATGACATGAAAACCCTAAATTCTAATGTGTATAAATCGACCAGGAGTTATGTGATGTTTTAAATCGTTTTGAATATGTTAAGATCTGTAATTAATCAACCTAAATATGTTTTGGACTCACCTATAATCGTTTGGTGTCAAGAATTAATGAACGGGATGAGGAAAACCCTAAGTATATGCAAGAGTATATAAAACTGCTACTGATCTGGAAGAAGAACCAACTTTAATCGAATGTAACTCAGTGATGTGAATGGGTATTTGGATGGTTTTTGAGTCTAAAAGTAAGTTCAACGAAATAGCTATCTGGAGAAATTTAGTTTGTAATTTTTAGAGGCCTAGAAGGCTACTTTTTGATTTTTAGGAAATCACATGTCTGATCGGATTTGTGAAGTCTGGGAAAACAGTCCGGGTTTTTCATTTATCATTTTCAAACCATAAAGAATTAGGAGGTTTCCTTTTAGCTGAGTAATATGTCACATGTTGGCTAATTACATGAATTTTTGTAGAATTTTATAAATTTTCTAGACTGGGAAAGAAGATGAAAAATGGTCGGGTGTTTGTAATTAATCCGGTTCTGGAACAGGTTGGAAAAAAGGATTTTTAGTTCGTATCAAGACAACTTAATAAAATCTGGAAAAATTACATAAAATACTAAAGACCCTGGGGAACGTCTGTGAATTTTTATAGATTTTATTTCGAAGATTTAATATGGTTTGCAAATTATTTAAAACGAGTCCAGTTAATACCTGAAAACTGTCAAGACATATAAAAAGGATGTAAAGTGTTATTTTCCTAAGCTAAGGGTTATAAATTGTGAATCGTGGAACTTGAGGGTATAATTCGTATAATAAGTTAATTTGAAGGTACACACTGTAATCTTGGAAAATAAATGCGTGTTGTGTTAATAAATTAATGAGAAGGGTTAAAATGTAAGCTATGTAAATCTAGGGTTTCATTTTGTAACTTTGATAAGTAAAGGGATAGAAAGTGTAAATTATGAAACCTAAAGGACTAAAAGGGTAACTTGATGAATCTAAAAGCTAAAATGGAAAGTTACTTAAAATGGAAGGGTTTGTAATTCTTGTCTACCCCTCTAGGTGTGAAGGAAGAGAAGTCCTGCTTCACTTTGTGTCACCCGTTTCTGATTTGTGTTTGCTTCTGGAATAAGGTACAGATATTCTGACCTTTTCTTTAAGGTTTCTCATGATCTCTCTCGTATTCTGAATCCATTAGTTTCTGATTCGATTGCCATGATTTCCCTTTGCTTGAACCTCCCCAGTTGAGTTCCATTTGATATGAATTCCGATCTGAAGCTATGCTATGAAAACCTTTTCTAATTATATCTTGAAAATGTTTTGAGGAAAAACTATTTTAAAAGGGTGTTTATAAATGAGGCAAAACCATTTTATATAAATGTTACTAACTTTTATGAAGGCTATTTTGGAAGGCTAATTTTTATGAAAAACCGTTTTGAAAGAATATTTTATGAAAATTACTTTAAAGAATCGTTTTATTAAAGGCACAAATAAAGGATTGTTTAAAATGGACTTTGATGGAAGTTTTAAAATGAACTTTTGAGATGAACCTTGATTATGATTATGAGTTATGATTCAGTTATGATTTCCCAGGCCATTTCTATGTTTCCTTGTGTATGAACCTTTTGATATGACGTTGAGATGCATTTCTGATATATGACTTTGAGATGACCTTGAGATATGACTCTTAGTTTGATACCCGAGCCACCTTTCTGTTTCCTAGCCAGGAAGGTAACCTGGCCGTGTCTGTGATGCACCACTGGCATGACTCCTGTGTGGGGGAGTGATTTCTCACGCCGTCCCCTTTTATATTATGATATGGCCATGATGACTTTGAGATTATGATTTTGAGATTGACTTTGAGTGGGGGCGTATGGATTGCAATCCTAGGCATGTATGTTTAGTGGATTTAACTATGACTTTGAGCATGACTTTGAGGTGACTGGTGCTTGTGTGCATTACACGCCTTTCACATTTCTGGGAGCTAGCTACTCCACCCCTTTTGATACATGAGGACACCCCTCATATTATCTGGTTGCCTGAGAGGTATCCCCTCTGATTGTGAGATCTTGACTTTGAGTATTATGATGTTGAGATATGACTTTGAGTATGGGCTCGTGGTGGATAACTATCCTAAACCTTTACTCTTGTACCTTATTTATGTCTCATTCTTTATGCTACATCTGATTATTTCCGTTTACTTTCGTTTCCGTTTATTATATATCTGTTCACTGGGCTTTGTAAGCTCAGCCGCACGTTTTCTTTTCGTGTGCGGCAGGTTTTAGATGGAAGATGGGTATGAGTGAAGAGACTTTTGGACCTAGAAGGCTTGACAGTTATTTTGGCCTAGAGATGATTAGAAGTTATTTTATTGTTAGAATTTGTATCCGTTTTTGTAACCTTGATATTTCAGTATTCCCTTTGTAACCCTTAAGAATCTTTGTATTACTTTTGAATGTATGCTTTGTTATATCTGATATGAAACCATTTGCGTGACACCTTTGCCCTTGTCGGGTTGGGTTGTTAAGTTTCTCAGCTATCTTGGTCCTGATTGGCAAAAATATGTCACGTTTGTTCGTCAAGCTAAAAATCTACACAATGCATCTTATGGGTTGTTATATGATTATCTGAAGCACCATCAATCTGAAGTTGACAAAGATCGAGCTCTTCGTGGCACTTATTCACCTTCTATAACTCCAAATTCATTGGCACTGATAGCTCAATCTCACTTTGCTCCGCCTCTACAGTCAAACCATGCTTATGTCCAACAACAATATCACTTTACTTACCCTCAACAAACCCCATCAACCCAACGTATTCCATATGAGTCAACACAACAAACAACTGACAATCAACTTGTCCCCTATGACAACACTGACACCATGTTCTATACAAATACAAACAATGACGAAGACGATGCATTCAACTCTTTGAATGAAGGATTTGCACTCATTGCTCGTGCTTTCAGCAAATTCTCTAACAAATCCAACAATCATCTCCACACTTCATCTAACACAAGGAATCAAGCTGTTGTACAAGATGGACGGGTTGAAATACAGAATCGTACTTATAGAAGAACTGGATTAGGAGGTTATATGAGAAATTCAGGAATTAGACAACGGTTTAATGCAGCTAGTGGAAGTAGGAATAATGCAGGTGCTCCTCAAAAAAGGGTTGAAATTGTGGAAACTGGGAATAATATGGTTAAGTGCTATAACTGCAATGGGAAAGGTCATCTGGCTAATGCATGTCCCAAACCTAGAGTCAGAGGCAGTGAGTTTCAAAAGTAGGCACTACTTCTAGCTCTAAAGAATGAATCGGGGGGTACTCTCATTGACAAAGAAAACAGTTTCATGGCAAATGCATATTCTGATGATGACATGGAGGATTTGGAAGCAAATGTACCTGTGATGCTAATGGCAAACATGCAGCAACTTCACATGAGTGACACAGACCCAGTGTATGATACTGATGGTCTGTCTCAGGTACCTGATCCAACAACATGTCTAATACATGAAATTGCATCACCATCTGCATCTGCATCATACGAGGATCAAGTTGTTCAAAATGATTCATTATTATCTCTTCAAGAAGATGAACAAATGAACACAGTTGTTACATTTGATGATGATCAAATTAACCCAGGTGTTACATTTGATGATCCAATTGATGACGATAACAATGATCAAATTGAACAAAATGAACCTTCGCTCGGTCCAGATCTAGAACTCATGACCTTACTATTGCCCACCCAATCCCAATTGGACTCACAAAAATCTCAGATTGAAAAATGCAATGAAATCAACAGAACATTAGAAGAAAAAGTTGCATCATTAACTACGGACATTGAATGCTGTAAAATACAACTCACAAATTTTGAAACAAAGGAAAAACGAGAACAAGGTTTTGAAGTTGCATTTCAAAAAGCTTATGTCAAAGAACAAGATTTACAACATCAAATACGAGAATTAGTTGCTTCCAAAAATAACTTGGTTTCTCAAATGGAACAAGAAAAATTAGATTTCAAACAACAGGTTGAACACCTCAATTCTGAACTTTCAAATACAAAAACAGAGTTGTCAAATTGTCAAGCTAGTTTTTCTGAACATAAACAAGTGTCTAGGAAATGAATTGATTCTTATCTTGATGAAATCGTAGATTTGGAAAGTAAATTAAAAGAGTTTCAAAAAGTTGTTTATAAAACTGGTGAGTCTGTAACAACAATTCAAAAGTTTACTTTAAAGCAAAATCCCCAAGGTTATGGTTTTGCTATTGGTGATGACAAACCATGTTTTCTACACAAAGCACTCAAGGAAAATCCAAAGTTGTATAGTGCAGACCACCTCTTTGATGATTCAATTATGCGTGTTGTTGTATATAACTGTGAGGAAGAACAGGAACAGGACGAAGAGAGTCGATAAAAAATGAGCAATGTTAAGTTCAATAAACCTTTTGATTATTCAAACGCGCCTCATATTTCTGACACCTTCGTTCCTCAAAAAGATAAAACAGAACAATCATGGTTTGTAATGCAAATTCATGAATCTTCTTCTGATGTTGGTCTTGTTAAACCAGTGGCACAAATAAATGGTCCTTTACCAACTTCTGGAGTAATTGCACCATTACCTAAACGATGTCTTGTACTTAGATACTTTGATACGTTTATGGAAGACATCAACCTTTTAGAACAAGCAATTGAACGTAACTCTGAGATAAAAGTTTTTACTTTTCAATCTGCTTACGAAAAAGAAAAGAGAGAAATTTTTCAAAAATAATTTTTACAATACGTTAAACATTTGTGTCTTTGTGCTACACACTGGGAACAGGAACTCCAAAAAGAAGTAACATCCATGATGAACACATTCAATGCAACAGAAAATTCGATCTCAAAACAAAAACGTCGAAAAAAGGTTTTACAAAATGAAGTTGATCGACTCTTGGAAGATGTTCTAAGTTCTGATATTATCTCTGTGGTTATGAATTCGATATATGAGTCTTGCAATTCTATGATTGTTGATGATCACACTGCTGAAACTGAAACGTTGAGACACGAAATTGGAACTTTAAAAAGAGAAAATGAGAGAATCATTAAACACAATGATGATGTGCAAACTAAACTTTCAAAAAAGAATTTTTTCAACTTAATCAGAAACTACAATGGTGTCAAACTCAGAGTCTTGATTTTGAATTAAAATTGCAAAGTCAAAATGAAACGATGTCCTTTCATAACAGTCACACACCCAAAGTTGAGAATCTTGATGATGAAAATGCTGTTTTAAAAAGTCAAATTTTCAAATATGAAAAGGAAATCGATGAATGTTGTCAAAATCGTAATGAAACCGTTCGCTTAAATAGAGAACTCGATTCAAAAATTCAACAAAAGAATCACTTCATCATTGAACTTAAAGAGAAAATTCAGTTACTAGAAAAAGGAAAGTTTGTTAACACAAATATGATTGCACCGGGAATGTACAAAATGGACACAACACCCAGGAAAACATCCCCTCAGACTACTAATTTGAATCCTTCCACTTCTACAGGAATAGTCCCCACTACTAGCGTTAGCAGATCAAAGCGTAAGAGCAACAAACAGAAGAATAGGATCTGACAACATAGAAGCGAAAAACTAGAAGCACCAGAAGTAGAAGATCAACTTAGGAATTTGAATAAAACTCGTGTTGCATCTGATTTAGATTCTAATTTGGCAAATTGTAATCGTACTATCAGTGTAACGAATGATGAACCTTTGAATGTTTTGAATATTAATGCATCTTGTGTGATGCAGGTGGTACAAATTATTCTATGAATTGTTGATAGCGGCTATTCCCGACACATGACAGGCAACCTCAAATTGTTAGTAAACTTTGTTTCAAAGTTCTTCGGCACTGTCATATTCAGGAATGATCATTTCGCTGCTATCATGGGCTATGGAGATTACGTCAATGGAAACATTGAAATTAGTCGTGTCTATTATGTCGAAGGCCCTGGTCACAACCTTTTCTTCGTCGGTCAATTTTGTGATGGGGATTTGGAAGTACCATTTCGGGAGAAAACTTGTTTCGTTCGTGACTTACAAGGAAATGATCTAATGTCGGGCACTCGTGGAACAAGCCTTTACACCATCTCAATGTCTGATATGATTGCTTCTTCTCCTATATGTCTGCTCTCCAAAGCACATTCGACAAAATCATGGTTATGGTACAAACGACTATCTCATCTGAATTTCAAAACCATGACTGAACTCGCACGTCACAAACTAGCCGATGGTCTTTCATGGTTTCAATATTCAAAAGATCACTTATGTCCAGCTTGTGAACAAGGAAAAAGTACTCGTGCACATTTCCCTTCAAAAACAGAACACAGTACAGATCACGTTCTTCAACTACTTCATATGGATTTATGTGGCCCTATGCGTTTTCAAACGATAAACGGTAAACGCTACATTCTAGTAATTGTCGATGACTACTCCAGATGGACTTGGGTCTATTTTCTCCGAAGCAAAGATCAAGCTCCTTCAATGATCATCACCTGTCTCACAAAAATTCAAGTTCAGCTTCGTAATACGATCAGAAAAGTTAGAACAGACAATGGAACTGAATTCAAAAATCAAACTCTTCGATCTTATTTTGAGAAAGTGGGAATTGAAGATCAAACATCCATTGCAAGAAGTCCAGAATAGAATGGGGTTGTCGAAAGACGCAACAGGACGTTAGTGGAAGCTGCAAGAACGATGCTAATCAATGCTCAATTACCATATTACTTATAGGCAGAAGCTGTATCAACTGCATGTTATACCCAAAACCGTTGTATGATCACCAAACGGCATCACAAAACTCCTTATGAGATTGTTCACAACCGCAAACCGAATATTCAATACTTTCATGTATTTGGTCCTCTTTGCTATCCAAATAGTGATCGTGATGATTTTGGAAAACTCAAAGCAAAGGCTGACATTGGTATCTTCATTGGATATTGTAAGAACTCCAAAGGTTTTCAAATCTGGAATCATCGTACTAGAGAAATTCTAGAGACTATTCATGCTAATTTCGATGAGCTTACAGATATGGCTTCTGAGCAAAACAGCTTAGGACCCGCAACCAACCATCTAAATTTTCCAGATCAATTAGCTGCACCTCTTTCACTTAACCGTAAAGAATTGGAAACACTGTTTTCTCCATTGTTTGATGATTCTTTTGCATGTCATGCACCAGATGTATCACCAATTTCCGCTGCTTAACCTGATAATAATCCTATACCTGATACACCTGCTACTACAACAACAACAGTTGCTACAGATGTACCTCCAATTGAATCTCAATCAACAGCTGAACAAACCGCTTCTAACAATGACAATGTAGCTGAAGATCTTCAACAACAACCAGTACCCGAACATCCAGATTATGACCCAAATGCGTTCTTTATTCCATTTGCACCGACTCCAACCGTTTCTGATATTGCAGAGTCATCCACACGCAATTTGGACCTGTCTAATCTGCATACTTTCTATCAACATCACCCTTCAACACATCATTGGACTAAAGAACACCCCTTAGTAAACATCATTGGCAATCCCTCAGCTCCAGTTATGACAAGACGAAAACTTCACACTGATGCTGAAAAATGCATATACGCACTCACAGTTTGTCAAGATGAACCCAAAAACATCAAAGACGCACTAACATACGACAACTAGATTGAGTCAATGCAAGAAGAACTCGACCAATTCAAACGACTAGAAGTGTGGGAGTTAGTTGAAAGACCAGATGGGGTCTATGTCATCGGACTGAAATGGATTTGGAAAAACAAGTTAGATGCAGAAGGCACAGTGATTCGTAACAAATCGCGTCTGGTAGCTAAAGGATTCACTCAACAAGAAGGAATTGATTTTGAAGAGTCCTTTGTTCTAGTTTCTAGGCTTGAAGCTGTCCGTATCTTTCTGGCATATGCTGCCCACAAGAATATGGTTGTTTATCAAATAGATGTGAAAACGGCATTTCTAAACGGTCAATTACGTGAGGAAGTTTATGTTAGTCAACCAGAGGGATTCGTCGATCCATATCATCCCAATCATGTGTACAGAATCAAGAAGGCCCTTTACGGACTTAAACAAGCCCCAAGGGAATGGTACGATAAACTAACTGCTTTCTTGCTTGCCAATCATTTTACTAAAGGTTCAGTGGATCCAACTTTGTTTATTCAAAAAAACAAGGAGGTTATTTTAATTGTTCAAATCTTTGTCAATGACATTATTTTTGCGTTAACAAACAAAAAATATTCAAATGCTTTTGCAAGATTAATGAAACAAAATTTTGAAATTTCCATGATGGGTGAACTTACGTTCTTCTTAGGACTCCAAGTTCATCAATCACCCCATGGAATTTTTCTAAATCAGTCAAAGTATGCTCTTGAGATTTTAAAGAAACATGGCATGACAAGTTGTGATACTTATAACACACCTATGTATGCATCATCCCCAAAGCTGGATGCTGATTTACATGGTACACCTGTTGACTCTATAAAATACCGTAGTATGATTAGGTCCCTCATGTATCTAATAGCCAACAGACCAGATATCGTTTTTGCTGTATACCTATGCTCCCGTTATCAGTCACGACCAACTGAAAGACACCTCTCTAAGGTTAAAAGAATCCTTCGATACATAAAAGGAACCATCCATTTGGGGATCTGGTATCCGAAGGATTCTGGTTTTGAACTAATAGCCTTTTCAGATTCTGATCATGCAGGATGTTTAGATACACACAAAAGTACATCTGGGGGAGTGCAGTTTCTAGGAGACCAACTTGTATCTTGGTAGTCAAAGAAGCAGGATTGCACTTCATTCTCATCTACAGAATCGGAATATGTAGCCATGTCAGCATGCTATGCTCAAGTCATTTGGATGCGATCAAAGCTGATGGACTACTGTTACATTTTCAATAAGATTCTCATGTACTGCGACTCCAAGAGTGCCATTGCTATTTCATGCAACACGGTTCAACATTCGAAGTCAAAACATATCGTACTTCGATATCATTTCATCAAAGAGCATGTTGAAAAAGGTACTGTTGA
Source organism: Artemisia tridentata subsp. tridentata (assembly GCA_021014915.2). NCBI lineage: Eukaryota > Viridiplantae > Streptophyta > Magnoliopsida > Asterales > Asteraceae > Artemisia > Artemisia tridentata. Next base: position 278,509,251 of record CP139504.1, read on the forward strand.
ATGATACTTTGTGGGTACTGAATACCAATTAGCGGACTTATTCACCAAAGTCTTGCCCCATGCAATATTTGTGGAATTAGTTCACCAAATTGGTATGCGGTGTTTGACTCCAAATGATTTGAAAAACTTTCTTAAACACAACTAAGAAAGTCAAACACCAAAACCTTTTTTGTAAATATCTTATTTAAAAACACAAAAAGATTTTTCATTTTTCTTTTCTTTATTTAAAAAAATGCAATTACAAAATTTCCGTCAACACTTTGTTCATTTAAACAAATTACAAATTTTTCCGAACAAGCAGTGTTGAGGGGGGAGTATGAAATTCAAATTTTAATATTTTTCTTAAAATTTGTACTTGCATAATTCCAAAAAGATGTTGTTTTAAACATGTGTTGGTAATATTATTCCCATGATACCCTCCTTGATCTTAAAATGTTTTCTAATATTCATAAGTCAAGGGGGTGTATTAAAATTGTTCTTGTTAAAATAATGTCAAGTCTTGTTAATATTTTGTGAGTAAGAGACTTAGATTGCTAAGTTATATCGTTAAGGGACTTAAAGTGACAAAAGTTGAAAGTTTTACTTTTAACACAAAAACAAAAGATAAATGCATTTACTGCATCTGAATTTCACATTAACTCCTAACCAAACAAAATCAACGACCCCAAATCACTCTTTGAATCCGTTCAAGATTTCTCAAAACTGTGAGTGTTTATACAATCTTTTGATATTTATAAGAAACAGTTTTTTATGATTTGTGATCCAACGGCTAATTTGTTCGCAATTGTTAATTTTAGATTTAGGGTTTAGTCAAATTTGGGGATAAGTGATTTATAGAGTTTGAGTTTGATTTATGTGGTGGGTTTTGCTTTTTTTAACATGATTCTATAACCTAATCGTACCCAGAAACACGAATTGATGAATTTTCAATTTAGGGTTCTTGCGTATAATTTAGGGAAATTCAATCAATTGTGTTTTGGTCTAATTAAATACATGGGATACTGTCCTTACATGTTTTGTAACACTATTTGATCATCAAATCATACCCAGAAACGTATTTGAATCAATTTCAATGTTTAGGGTTTATGAAGAACACGTCCTGGTTCAAACCTTTTGTTTCATAGCTAAAAAAATGTTAAAATTCAGACCACTAAGCTTAGAATCATCATAGGAATCTAAGGGAATCATTCACATAAACATCTAATCTATTAACTTGAATTTGGACAAGATTAAAATGAGGGTTCATCGAAATTATAAATGGTTGTTCTAAAATCAGATAAACTGTTTTTGGATGTGTTTAAATAAGCTTAAAGATCATATTGTAACTTGTGGTGTATTATAATTTTGGACAGGAATCAAATTTCGATAAAGAATCAAAAAGAACAAAGTATATCTACAATGTTCATCGGAATTTCTTATATAAGAAATTGTCAAAATTGCATAATCCATCGGAATTGGATAACCTTGTCGGAATTGCTTCAAATTTTTCGAAATTCAATATTTTATCGCAATTGGAAAAAGTTATCGCAATTCAAGTTTACATCGCAATTGGACAAAATTTATCGAAATTCTAAAATTCATCGCAATTGAGCATAATTTATCGCAATTCAATTTTTTCATCACAATTGAACATAGTTTGTCGCAATTCAATTTTTCATCGCAATTGGACATTGGTTGTCGCAAGTGGACAAAATGTGTCACAATTCAGAAACATTGTCGCAATTAGACAAAATGTGTCGCAATTCAGAAACATTGTCGCAATTGGACTTAATCATATCAAATTCTAATAAATTCACAAGTTGTCGCAATTGATCATTAAGTTATCTAAATTCAACTTAAACCATAACTTGTCACAATTAAAAGTGTTTATGGCAATTGAAAATTGATTAAGTCACATTATCATAACACTAAGTTTTGCAAAATTAATAATTTTTGGACATAAAAATCAATGATATAATAAGGTGGTCACATGAAATGTCACAACTTTAACATATTACTAACTTTCAAGTTTTTTCTGCATATCTGTGTCTTTGATTAATGTTTCAGAATTCACTAATGGCTGCTCAACAACCATTTCCTATGCTCACAAAAGAAAACACCTTTCCACAAAACTATGACGTGAAAATTGGCAAGAACAATGCACGTGTAGAATTTCACAAAATCAAGTGTGCTGAACCATCATGTCAATAGCAATTGAAATTCTCAAACTGCACAAGTGTAGGAGCATGCTGGATAAGTCTGCATCCATTCCTGAGTTCTACATTCACCAGATGTGGCACACAATCAAGTTGGATATGGGAGAAGACTCATTCACCTGCACACTGGATAGAAAAGAAGTCATTGTTGATGTCAATTATCTTCGTAAAACCTTACTTCTGCCAGAAGCTCCTGCACCAACCAAGAAGTTTCATCCTACTCCCTTAGAAGATGTCGTTCTCAATTTCCTTTTACAAATTGGTTATGATGTACAACCAAACAAGCCACTGAAATCATTCTCCAAATTCGAAGACAAACTCATTCCCCAAACGTGGAGAACCATTTACTACATATTGGCTAGATCAATCTCCAGAAGAGACAGTGGTCATGAAAATCCTCGTCTTCCTCACTTGCAAATCTTCTGGGGAATAGTGAATCAGAAACAAATCGACTACGCTCAACTTATCTAGGATGACATAGTCTTTTAGATTTAGAATCATTACTTAAAACAATTCACCAAAATCCCTTTTGTCCGATACACCAAGTTACTCATGTACCATCTCCTTGATGACAATAAAGACATTCCTCGACGTCTTGAAGATCCTGAGAAGCATCTATTTGCAATGCACAAAATAGTCAATCAAGTCTACATCCCGAAAGGAAGCACTCGCAAACAAGGGATGAGACTTCCTGACTCTCTTCTTACAGACAAGATCAAGAAAACACAAGCATACCTTAAGTATGATAAAGCTTTTAAGGAAGGGTATGTCGGATTTAGCAAGTATGACGATGAACCAACTCCAGCAAAGACTTGAGCAAAAGGAGGTAGCAAGACAGGAAGCACATCCAGCACCTCGAAGAAAATAAAACCAAGTCATCCTAAATACACCAAGAGGAGAGTACCTGTCAAAATTGCTAAGCCTGAGCCTGAAGATGAACAGATTGTGGAAGAAGAGGAATCTTGTTCAGAAACAAAAACCGATGAAGAACCACTAATATACAAAGAAGATATTGCTACCAAGATTGCTCAAGATGGAAGTCTTGTGTCACTTGCAGCTGATGAAGAGATGAGAAGGAAGAAAATACTTGATGAACAGATGAAAATGGATGAAGAAATTGATAAAGATTTTGGTGAAGATCAGACCCTCATCATTCCGGTTAATCAACCCGGTGGGTCTGGAAGTGCAGGAGGAGTCACTCAACCTTGATCAGATCCGGTTAATCAACCCGGTAATGACGAGGAACGGGATGAAAAAGGGAATCTCATCATGAAGGAGGTCCATCAGGAAGAACAAATTGAAGACTTTGACATGAATGATGATGATAACACGGAGAATGTGATAATTGATGATGAAGTAATAAGAAAAGCCGCTGAAGAACTGGAGTTGGTAAAGAAGGCAAAGGAAGAAGAAGAAATGAGGCAAAAGCAAAAGGATGAGGAAGAAAGGTTGGCAAGAAAAATTGCTGATGAGAAGGAAGCTGACAACTACATTCAAACACCTCCAACTACACCTCCACACTCTCCTCTAATTGTTATTTTATGGATAATATTTAATATGTGTATGTCTAGAATCGAACTCGAGACCACGGGATTGCACACTTTACCTATGAAGAATTAACATTTAATAATTTATATAAAAAGTTATATTTAATTATTAATTACACAAAATGACTAACGAGCGTTAAGTAATTAACGGTAATTGACTAAGGAAAGGACTATAGATGGAAAATAGAGAACAAGAAAGATCTAGAACCCCTTTGTGGGTTAAGATCCGATCGGCAATGGGCTTCCCAAACCCAAACCCTAACTTGTTCTCAAAGTTTTGTCATCCTATATAAACAAACACAAGGGTTCATTGTTTTGTAACTTTTGTACACACACTAAACTCTAAAAGTGTTTTTCTCTTTTCCTTGTGTCCCAATCGGCCGAAACCTTCAAGAGGTGTTCGATTTTGTTTTCCAAAAACAAAATTGTTTTGTGTTTTATTAAACTAGCATTTACATTAATTTGGTATTAGTACGTGTGTACAAGAACGTGGTATTAACTCACTATAGTTAATATCTTGGATTGAATTACAAAACGGTAAGAGGTAATTCGTTAATCCAATTATAAACCCTAATTAGGGTTCTTGATCTTGATTGAAGGATTATTGAAGTTGATTCTTGTTTAGCTAGAATCAAAGGTACGTTTGCTTTATTATTCGGTTAATTCGTTATGTGTTAAAATAGATCCTACGCTTCCGCATGTGTGTGATGATTATGTGTTTAATATATGAACTTGTCATGTTTATTAAATTCCAACAGTGGCATCAAGAGCCGTTTTAACATGTAATTAATTACCGAAACACATAAAAAACGAATCTTGGATTGTGTTTGATGTAAGTCAATTTTTTAGGGTTTAAAAAAATCAAAAACCCTAATTTTTTAGGGGGGGGGGCGACGCCCTTATTGTATAAAAAATTAGTTTTGTAGTTTTGAAACCCTAATTGTAACATGTTTATGTGTTTAAAGTTGCATATCATGTGACTTGTGTTAATCCATGATGAAACATGCATGTTTATCATGGATTAGGTTTAATTAATTGTTAAGTTAATTTACACATGTAATTATGATAGATTTAAAATTGGGGAATACCTTAATTAATTATATTAATGAATCTATTATGTGCAATTTGGTATATATTTGCTATGACTAACGCAATCGATACGTTGATGCATGTGGCTCACTTACCATTGTAATTGATAGTCTTAGTTAAATATATGCATAATGAAACATAGAAGATTATTAATATGTTTTATCAAACAAGTTTACATGTGGCTATTTGTTTACATAAATTAATTGTTAAGATTATGTGCGTTATTTAGTTGTTTATTTTTATTATTACTTGTTTTTTTGTTTAAATTGTATGACACATTGTAAGAAAAAAAGGGTAATTTTTTAATAGAAAATAAATGGACAAAATAATGGAGAAACTTGATGTGATAAATTATGAATCTTGCAAAGACTTATGTGCCGATAGTGGTTCGCTTCGCACGGTAATTTGCTCCCAGGCGAGACTAGCAAGGTTATAATTTATAACATGTTTTTTTTAAGACTTAAAGTCGTAAACTTTTAACTGAGTAAAGAGTTTTGTACCAATAGTGTGAACGGCTCACCCAGTTTTGACAAACTATAAGAGGGGTTTAAGGAGGATTGACATTAAATTGTCGAACCAAAAGAGACGCGTTTTTAACTGGCACTTGTACTAACATTTGTCTCTCCGCTCCTTTGTGCGTCAAATTAGAGCTACCAAGTACGACTATTTTATGTACAAAATCATCTTAAGGGTGAATTGACCTCAATTCCACGCGTCACTTTGTGGTAATCATCCGAATAACTTGGGTCTTTTGACTCATGCAGTAGTAGGATATAGTGGGCAATAATTGTAGGTAATTCTTTGATTGGTGAACCCAATACCTCAATTAAAACTTTGTTGATTTAAATCTTAGCTTAAAATTAGTTAATAAAAATGTTTTGAAAACTTATGATACGAAGATATATGCATGCTTCTTCGTAAATATTTTGATTGACACATCAAAATTAGTACCCTAAAATTTAAGTTCATGCCATCTAATTATAAGAAACACTTGAAGTAGTAATTTAGCTTAAGTGAGACCTTGACTAGATTACAATGACAAGGTAAATTTCCGTTGGACGGGGATGGATGAAACGAAATCAAATAGTGTTGGAAGATTTATAGACGTTTACCAAAGCAAAAGACAAATAACAAAATGCATCAAGTACGTCATCGCCACGGAGGTTCTCAGAATGCCCGAATAGGCATCAAAGTGATTAACAAAACGATCAGAGTGAAACGCGGGTCTTTATCAAAAGATTAACAAAAGGAATCTGAAGATAAGGATCAAACAGTGTCGGCAATCATTATGCAATTTCAATGCCTTCACGATTTAGATCAGGTTCAAATCTTAGGTGGTGCAAAGTATAAGCTTTCGATTTCCAAAAGTGATATCAACAGACTCTAACCAAAAACAAAGCACGAATCAGAGTGATGCGGAAGCAAAGATATTTAAGCAAATGCCTTATAGTCTACCCATTCCTCACTGGTCAAAACTTAGGTTCCTATGGGGAAATTCTAAAGCAAATTTTCAAAGGTTGTCTTACGAGCGCCTACAGGGAAAACTTAGTGGTCCTAACTTACACAGGTCAAGGGTAAATGTATTACGAATCGCAGCCTGTCTCTCTGATACCATAATTGTGACACCCCAACCCGATAAGGGTAAAGATGTTATAATAATGGTTTCATATCAGAATCAAAACAAAGCATACATCAACAGTAATACAAGGATACAAATGAAATACTGAATATACGAGGTTACAAATGAAAATTTCAATAATTACAAATTCTAATTAAATAACTTCAAGCCATCACTAATCCCGAATAGCTATCAAAGTCTTCAAAGTCCAAGGTTCTCTCCACTCATAACCCAGCTTCCAACTAAAAACCTGCCGCAGGAAAAGAAATGCGGCTGAGCTTTAAAAGCCCAGTGAACAAATATATACATAAACGGAAACGAAAGCAAAAGAAAACGAACATGTATAGTTTAATGCATTGGGTTTACAAAGGTATAGTCAAAGAGTACAAAGTAAGAAAGGAAAAGGGAAGGTCAGTAATCCACCACGAGCCCAAACAAATCAAATATAGTAACCATCACTAACCATAGAGGAGCGACCTCTCAAATATGTGAAGGACGTGTATAGCACACAGCATCCATCACCAAATCAAATCAAATCGTGATATATCCCTCGAAACAAAACAAATCTAGGATGCATCCATACGCCCCCCGAACAATAATACTGGCCATAATAAATAATAAAGCGCGCATGTAGTAGCAAATGGGGACAGTGTGTAACATCACTCGAACACACTAGAGTCATGCCATTGGTGCATCAATGACACGGCCATGTTACCTTCATGGCTAGGAAACAAATTTGGCTCGGGTATCAAACTGAAGGGTCAAAGGTCAAAGGTCCAAATCATAGAAAAGGTTCAAATAGTCAAAGTCATCGAATCATAGTCAAAGTCCAAATATCAAAGGTTCATGGCAAAGGTCATATCCAATATAAAAGTCAAATGAATCCAAATGAACTGATCAAAGGTTCATAATCAACTGGTTCATTTTAAGAAATCTTTATCAAATCATTTTCATTAAAATGATCTTTAATAACTGTTTTTACAAAAGTAGTCTTTAAAAGTAGTTTTCATAAAGTTTAGTAAAATTCTAAATAAAAGTGGTATCGCATATTTCATAAATATCATTTTAAAATAAGTTTTCCTCAAAACTTTTCCATGTTATAATTTAAAAAGGTTTTCACATCTAGTTACCAAATTCAAATGAACCTTCGAAGTATCAAGTGTCTCGAATACTAATATCACAAGGTAACGAACGAATATCAAATGGATCATTATGGAGGCTCAAAGCAAAAGGGTCATGTCGAACATCAAAGTCAAAATGAATCAAACAAACGAACCAAAGTGTAGGGGAACATAGCAATGGCTTAGGGAATCTTAAAACGAAACAAGATCAATGAGTCATGAGAGGGAAAACACCCTTACTGAAAAAGGGTAGAATATCTGTACCTTAACCGCCAACGAAACATAACATAAGGATAAGAAATCACTCCTCCTTCAGCGAATCTACACGAATTAATAATCGGATTATTATTAATAACTTATTCAAATCAGAATTCTTATTTTAGTCAGTTTTCCATTTTTTGTAACTTTCCATTTATGGCAGGTTTCCAAAATTAGTAAGTTTTCATTTTTAGAAAGTTTCCTTATTTAGTAAGTTTACAAAAATAGTCATTTCCATAATTAGACAAATTCTACAAAGTAATCAGGTTAAGTCATTAAATTAGGATTATTATGGTCATAATGTATATTTTAGCAAGTTACCAAAGTTTAAGGTTATATATAACAAGTTTTCATATTTTAGGGTTTTAATTGTAAATATTCCAAAGTCAAAGGTCTAACATGAAAATATCTCAATTTACTCATTTAATACTGAAGTTATTCAGAATGACACCTTTAATCCCTTAAGTTTAGCAATTTACAATTTATACCCCTTTAGTTATTTAATTTACAAAATAAACCTTATAATTACATAAATCACAATTTAACCCTTACTATATTTATATTTACACACCAAGCACTATATTTTACCAATTTACAGAATATACCTCATATTTTAATATATGGTACGAATGATCCTTAAGTTTCAAAAATTTACAAAACAAGTCCCTTTAATTTCCAAAAATACAATTCGAATAATAATTTATCCATAATTAAATATTAAGCCCTTAAATATTCAAGATTACACATTACACCCTTTATATCATTATTTACACGAGACACCTTCAAGTTTTCGGAATTTACACATTTAGTCCCTCCTTTTTAATTATTTTTCAATACGACACTAAATTACCCATTTAATCCTTTTCTCGCAATATTTACACATAGGACCCTCATGTTATAATTTTTATACATTATCCCAGATCTATATAACATTACAAAAATATCCCACAAGTTTCAAAATTGGCGAAACACACCCTTCTTATTTCTTTTTTAAATCGGTAAGCTATTTTTAATTAACAAAACTTAACCCCAATCCTTCCAATCATTTAACAATCATTACAACATCATTAAAATGCATTAATAAATCAGATTCAATCATATGAACCCTAACCCTAAATCGTTACTAGGGTTTTTTATAATTTTTCTTGATTTTTCTTTAATATCCTATTACAAAATAATTCAAGATCAATTAATCTAAGCTTCAACAAATCACATGGCTATTTTTCCAGACCTTTATAGTCATCATAGAACACGTAAAATTTATGAAAACACTCCATAAAATTTGTATAATCATATTTGGGAATTAAGTGTGTTTTAGCTATTTAAATTTTGTACGATTGATTTACCTTGCATGATTTGTGTTTATAAATTTTTATGAACTATATACAACCTAAAGAACATCAGAAAAATACCAAATCAGATTTAGAATGTACGGATTTGTTGTAAGAAATTGTTATCTCTCGGACGTATAAAACTGAACAAGAAAATAATCCCACGTTCGAATCAAGCCTTCAACAAACCAAATCCTATTTTTCTTAGTTCGATCTCACCTTGAAGAACTCCAGAAAATTTCTAGCTCGTGCCCAGAAAATCGTATGAAGGAATGGGGAATTTTTGTTTGTGTCGGCAATTAGGGTTTCGGTATAAAAGGGTTTTAAAAATACAATGATTTGTTAATTAATTATAGAACCGACTAGGAGGGGGAATAACTCAGGAAAATTCAGCCCACATTAGGAATAAATCAAGGAATTTGATTTGGTCTCATTTCCTAATTTAATTTGCATTTATCTCTTTTATAATGATTTTATAAACATAAAATAAATACCAATGTTAATATTTTCAGTTTTATAATAATTTTGGGACATGCAAAATGTTAAAATTTTTGCCTCAAAATTATTTCACTTCATATGTAGCTCATTACCAAAGGTTTGGAATTAATTTGGTGCTTTTTGTGTGTTTTAATTAACTTTTAAAATTTCAAGGGCAGTTTGGTCATTTTGCACATTATGAAATTTTGGGTATTACAACTTCTTCCCCTCTAAAAAAAATTTTCGTCCTCGAATATTGAAGTCGCAAAGCTAAACGAAGTCGTAGCAAGTCGCAAAGGATCGTCACAAATATTCTCACGTCCGGGGCGGTCCTTCCAAAAAGGTCTTCAGACCAAATAGTTTCTCATGACTCAAATCAAAACGAGGTGGGTTCAAATTTCTCAAAAGGAGACAAAATCAGGTTGATTCAGAACAAAAGGTCCATGCAACATCAAATGGACGATAGGTGAATCTTTAGATAGCTCATATGGAATACGAACAAGATTTCAAATTGAATTAATTGCATCAATAGTAGGAAGTTCTAAAAGGAGTTCAAGATTTATGACTGAGGTCAAAGGAATGCAAATCGAGAGTTCAAACTCAATCAGATATCTAATGAATGAAAGCAGAGTATACGCATAGGTAGAATGAACCTAAAGTCTCGCTAATCGCGGATAATCCAACGGATATCAAATTCTAAACTTCTTAGGTACTCCCCAAGATATCCTATGGCCACAATGAGTGCACGTTATATGGTGTAAGTATTATCACGTTGATCAGGCGTCATAATACTGGCACCACATAATTATGCCTTCATGATGATCATACTTTATCTCAAGTCGTAATCAAACCACCTATCTTAATCCACCTAGTACTTCTATAGTCATCAAATGTCACAAGATCAAACGTCATAGTCAAGAGGGAAAACAAAACTATTCGCAAGAGTATCAAAATCCCAGATTGCCTAGCAGAAGTAAGGTATGCCGTCACAAGTATCATATCTTCCACAACTTGTCAAAATCTCTCAAAACAAGGCCATCACCGAACATACGAAAAAATGAACACGAACTGAAATGCTTCTAGGGAACTTAAATCATAAGAGGATCTCATTACTATATAACGAAACTTAAGAGGGTCAACGGAAACGAAAGTTAGTCGTCAAGAACTTCGGCCTTCATAGAATCAATTCTTCCAAGCATAAAGGGTCTGTTACAAAAATCCGTTCATTTAACACATCCAAACTCCTCAAGTCCGGTTAATCTGTCTTCGTCTGTCCATCAGTCGGGAAGTGAAACCAAGATCGGGAACTTGTGTCTGGTTCGTCGAGCCTCCTGCAGTTCTTCTTGGAATGTGATGGAGTAATGTGGATTTCTGGCACGATCTTTAAATCTCTTCATCATCCAGTCTGCTTCCGCTCTCAATTCATCTTAGTACAACCAAGATGAATAGGGAAGTGAGACTGCATGTCTTCATCAGCTCCAGGTTCGCCATCTTGACTAGAATTTCTTCTTCTGCATCGCCAACACTTCTGCCTTGTAAGGAATGTCTTCACTCTTCAGGGTAGTCTCCATTGTCGTCAACTCCAGGTCAGGCAAAGAACACCGTTCTCTTAACAAATATCCATTTCCCAGAATGCACAAATGATCGTCAACTTTCTAACAAGGTGCAAAATGATTCTTTCTCGACTCCGAATTTACTATTAAGTCATACAATGACCATTTGCCCAAGTACTCACTAGAAAACATCATTTATCAAATTCACAAAACAGTCAGGGCTTTAGCTAATACTATTAGCGTCACTAACCGTCATAGCAGTCGTTTACGAATATGGGGGGGTCGATTCCAAGAATAGAATCAATTCATCAGAAGGAAACTTCGCGCTCTGAAATTAAACAAAGACATAGTCGTTTCAGGGTGGAGGAATATTGGCTTCTAACAGTAATACGGTTCAGCTATCTCCAGTCGCCATCCTTCTTTATCGCGAACGAAACTAAAACACGCCCAGAAGATACACTGAAGCAAACTCACTTCTTGATCTTCGGTTGCTGCTCTTCCCGGTTGCTCAAATCAACGGGTATGATCTCGGACACATCAGAAAGACACCTTCGCTTAGTGACTAGACAATATTTCGATATCATGTCAAATCTTACTTCACACTCCGGTGGAAAACTTGGTGGTTCAACCAGGAATCATATTCAAGAAATTCAGGGTGCCAAATAACGTTCAAGATAAGGTTCATTCATTGGTGTACGAAATGGGTTCTAGGAAAACTTCATAACCGCGAACGTAACACACGAGTCTCCAGAGTCATAGTGACAGCAAAGAGTTTAACAATCGGTAATCGTAGTAGGGAGTTCAAAATTGTTTCAAACGCCAAAGGTGAGACATAGAAGGGTAGTTGTCAATATTTGACTGATCACTCAACAAATTCCTTGCCAGAATAAAATTTAAGTTAACTATCCAAAGAAAGACGGATCAGCATAGCAAAACTTATCGTTCAAAAGTGAGAGGGAAACATTCCTATACTCGTGGTTACAACCACAAGACTTCTCATAGGGACGGGGATGGATGAAACGAAATCAAATAGTGTTGGAAGATTTATAGACGTTTACTAAAGCAAAAGACAAATAACAAAATGAATCAAGTACGTCATCGCCACGGAGGTTCTCAGAATGCCCGAATAGGCATCAAAGTGATTAACAAAACGATCAGAGTGAAACGCGGGTCTTTATCAAAAGATTAACAAAAGGAATCTAAAGATAAGGATCAAACAGTGTCGGCAATCATTATGCAATTCCAATGCCTTCACGATTTAGATCAGGTTCAAATCTTAGGTGGTGCAAAGTATAAGCTTTCGATTTCCAAAAGTGATATCAACAGACTCTAACCAAAAACAAAGCACGAATCAGAGTGATGCGGAAGCAAAGATATTTAAGAAAATGCCTTATAGTCTACCCATTCCTCAGTGGTCAAAACTTAGGTTCCTGTGGGGAAATCCTAAAGCAAATTTTCAAAGGTTGTCTTACGAGCGCCTACAGGGAAAACTTAGTGGTCCTAACTTACACAGGTCAAGGGTAAATGTATTACGAATCGCAGCCTGTCTCTCTGATACCATAATTGTAACACCCCAACCCAATAAGGGTAAAGATGTTATAATAATGGTTTCATATCAGAATCAAAACAAAGCATACATCAACAGTAATACAAGGATACAAATGAAATACTGAATATACGAGGTTACAAATGAAAATTTCAATAATTACAAATTCTAATTAAATAACTTCTAGCCATCTCTAATCCCGAATAGCTATCAAAGTCTTCTAAGTCCAAGGTTCTCTCCACTCATAACCCAGCTTCCAACTAAAAACCTGCCGCAGGAAAAGAAATGCGGCTGAGCTTTAAAAGCCCAGTGAACAAATATATACATAAACGAAAACGAAAGCAAAAGAAAACGAACATGTATAGTTTAATGCATTGGGTTTACAAAGGTATAGTCAAAGAGTACAAAGTAAGAAAGGAAAAGGGAAGGTCAGTAATCCACCACGAGCCCAAACAAATCAAATATAGTAACCATCAGTAACCATAGAGGAGCGACCTCTCAAATATGTGAAAGACGTGTATTGCACACAGCATCAATCACCAAATCAAATCAAATCAAATCGTGATATATCCCTCGAAACAAAACAAATCTAGGATGCATCCATACGCCCCCCGAACAATAATACTGGCCATAATAAATAATAAAGCGCGCATGTAGTAGCAAATGGGGACGGTGTGTAACATCACTCGAACACACTAGAGTCATGCCATTGGTGCATCAATGACACGGCCATGTTACCTTCATGGCTAGGAAACAAATTTGGCTCGGGTATCAAACTGAAGGGTCAAAGGTCAAAGGTCCAAATCATAGCAAAGGTTCAAATAGTCAAAGTCATCGAATCATAGTCAAAGTCCAAATATCAAAGGTTCATGGCAAAGGTCATATCCAATATAAAAGTCAAATGAATCCAAATGAACTGATCAAAGGTTCATAATCAACTGGTTCATTTTAAGAAATCTTTATCAAATGGTTTTCATTAAAATGATCTTTAATAACTGTTTTTACAAAAGTAGTCTTTAAAAGTAGTTTTCATAAAGTTTAGTAAAATTCCAAATAAAAGTGGTATCGCATATTTCATAAACATCATTTTAAAATAAGTTTTCCTCAAAACTTTTCCATGTTATAATTTAAAAAGGTTTTCACATCTAGTTACCAAATTCAAATGAACCTTCGAAGTATCAAGTGTCTCGAATACTAATATCACAAGGTAACGAACGAATATCAAATGGATCATTATAGAGGCTCAAAGCAAAAGGGTCATATCGAACATCAAAGTCAAAATGAATCAAACAAACGAACCAAAGTGTAGGGGAACATAGCAATGGCTTAGGGAATCTTAAAACGAAACAAGATCAATGAGTCATGAGAGGGAAAACACCCTTACTGAAAAAGAGGGAAAACACTCCTCCTTCAGCGAATCTACACGAATTAATGATCGGCTTATTATTAATAACTTATTCAAACCAGAATTCTTATTTTAGTCGGTTTTCCATTTTTTGTAACTTTCCATTTATGGCAGGTTTCCAAAATTAGTAAGTTTTCATTTTTAGAAAGTTTCCTTATTTAGTAAGTTTTCAAATATAGCCATTTCCATAATTAGACAAATTCCACAAAGTAATCAGGTTAAGTCATTAAATTAGGATTATTATGGTCATAATGTATATTTTAGCAAGTTACCAAAGTTTAAGGTTATATATAACAAGTTTCCATATTTTAGGGTTTTAATTGTAAATATTCCAAAGTCAAAGGTCTAACATGAAAATATCTCAATTTACTCATTTAATACTGAAGTAATTCAGAATGACACCTTTAATCCCTTAAGTTTAGCAATTTACAATTTATACCCCTTTAGTTATTTAATTTACAAAATAAACCTTATAATTACATAAATCACAATTTAACCCTTACTATATTTATATTTACACACCAAGCACTATATTTTACCAATTTACAGAATATACCTCATATTTTAATATATGGTACAAATGTACCTTAAGTTTCAAAAATTTACAAAACAAGTCCCTTTAATTTCCAAAAATACAATTCGAATAATAATTTATCCATAATTACATATTAAGCCCTTAAATATTCAAGATTACACATTACACCCTTTATATCATTATTTACACGAGAAAGCTTCTAGTTTCCAGAATTTACACTTTTAGTCCCTCCTTTTTAATTATTTTTCAATACGACACTAAATTACCCATTTAATCCTTTTCTCGCAATATTTACACATAGGACCCTCATGTTCTAATTTTTATACATTATCCTAGATCAGTATAACATTACAAAAATATCCCACAAGTTTCAAAATTGGCGAAACACACCCTTCTTATTTCTTTTTCCATTCGGTAAGTTATTTTTAATTAACAAAACTTAACCCTAATCCTTCCAATAATTTAACAATCATTACAACATCATTAAAATGCATTAATAATTCAGATTCAATCATATGAACCCTAACCCTAAATCGTTACTAGGGTTTTTTATAATTTTTCTTGATTTTTCTTTAATATCCGATTACAAAATAATTCAAGATCAATTAATCTAAGCTTCAAAAAATCACATGGCTATTTTTCCAGACCTTTATAGTCATCATAGAACACGTAAAAATTATGAACACACTCCAAAAAATTCGTATAATCATATTTGGGAATTAAGTGTGTTTTAGCTATTTAAATTTCGTACGATTGATTTAGCTTGCATGATTTGTATTTATAAATTTTTATGAACTATATACAACCTAAAGAACATCAGAAAAATACCAAATCAGATTTAGAACATACGGATTTGTTGTAAGAAATTGTTACCTCTCGGACGTATAAAACCGAACAAGAAAATAATCCCACGTTCGAGTCAAGCCTTCAACAACCCAAATCCTATTTTTCCTATTTCGATCTCACCTTGAAGAACTCCAGAAAATTTCTAGCTTGTGCCCAGAAAATCGTATGAAGGAATGGGGAATTTTTGTTCGTGTCGGCAATTAGGGTTTCGGTATAAAAGGGTTTTAAAAATACAATGATTTGTTAATTAATTATAGAACCGACTAGGAGGGGGGAATAACTCAGGAAAATTTGGCCCACATTAGGAATAAATCAAGGAATTTGATTTGGTCTCATTTCCTAATTTAATTTGCATTTATCTCTTTTATAATGATTTTATAAACATAAAATAAATACCAAAGTTAATATTTTCAGTTTTATAATAATTTTGGGACATGCAAAATGTTAAAATGTTTGCCTCAAAATTATTTCACTTCATATGTAGCTCATTATCAAAGGTTTGGAATTAATTTGGTGCTTTTTGTGTGTTTTAATTAACTTTTAAAATTTCAGAGGCAGTTTGGTCATTTTGCACATTATGAAATTTTGGGTATTACAATGCGGCATTGAGTTTTGTATCGATTCCATTGAAACAATATTAGTTAATATAAGATCCATAGAGGATCAACGTTTTTATAATAATAATAATGTTTATAAAAAAAATAATAATAATAATAATAATAATAATAATAATAATAATAATAATAAAATAAAAAAAATAAAAATAAAAAAAACTATAAAAACGTTGATCTTCTATGGATCTTTTATTAACTAATATTGTTTCAATGGAATCGATACAAAACTCAATACCGCATGTTTCTTTTATACTACAAGAAACCCTAATGCAGCAATACTAAGAAAACGTATAAAGAGATACACACTATCTCTTCCTAAAATAACCTCTAACAAACATACTAAATATACGATAAGACCAGCAGTAACAGACACTGCCAGCAGGAACAACCTGCACTACCAGCAGGAACCAACACCAGCAGGAACTACATACCTGCCAGCAGGAACCGCTATAACTAACAGCAGGAATGAAAATAAAATATAATTCTAAAAATTCCTAACAATTTTAACAGACACTGCCAGCAGGAACAACCTGCACTACCAGCAAGAACCAACACCAGCAGGAACTACATACCTGCCAGCAGGAACCGCTATAGCTCAAGCCCTTGAAGATCCTGATTGGGTTGAAGCTATGCAAGAGGAAATGCAACAGTTTTACAATCAGAAGGTCTGGAAGTTAGTACCTTTGCCTAAAGAAAAGTATGCTATTGGCACAAAATGGATTCTCAAGAACAAAAGGGATGCTAGGGGTATTGTGGTCAGAAATAAAGCTAGATTGGTAGCTCAAGGTCATAGGCAAGAAGAATGTATTGACTATGATGAGGTGTTTGCTCCTGTGGCAAGGGTTGAAGCTATTAGATTTTTCTTAGCTTTTGCCTCATACATGGGATTCATTGTTTATTAGATGGATGTGAAGAGTGCATTTCTGTATGGTGAAATTGAAGAAGAAGTTTATGTAACTCAGCCTAAAGGTTTTGTAGACCCTCAGAATCCTGATTTGGTTTATAAGGTGGTAAAGGCACTCTATGGTCTTCATCAAGCACCCAGGGCATGGTATGCTAGGTTATCTGCTTTTCTGCTGAAGCATGGTTACAGAAGAGGAGCTATTGACAAGACACTCTTCATCAAGAAGAATTCAAAAGATATCATTCTTGTTCAGGTTTATGTGGATGACATCATTTTTGGATCCACTAAGGAAGCTTGGTGTAGGGAGTTTGAGGAACTTATGAAAGGAGAATTTGAAATGAGTGCTATGGGAGAACTTACCTTTTTCTTGGGTCTACAGGTTAAACAAAAGCCAGATGGAATTTTTATCAACCAGGAAAAGTATGTGCATGACATACTTAAAAAGTTTGATTTGGAAAGTGTGAGGACTGCAACAACACCATATGAGGCTCCAAAGCCTAAGTCTAACAATGAACCTGATTCTGCTGTTAATGTTCACTTATACAGATCCATGATAGGTTCATTGATGCATTTGACAGCTTCTAGGCCGGATATCATGTTTGCAGTCAGTGCTTGTTCTAGACATCAAGTTACACCATTAACTTTACACTTGAATGCAATCAAGAAGATCTTCAAATACCTAAAAGGACAACCTAAGTTGGGTCTTTGGTACCCAAGAGATTCTCCTTTTGTGTTGGAAGCTTACAGTGACAGTGATTATGCTGGTGCTAACTTTGATAGGAAATCTACTACTGGGGGATGTCAGTTTCTGGGAAGACGGTAGATATTTTGGCAGTGCAAGAAGCAGACTATAGTGGCTACTTCTTCTACTGAGGCAGAGTATGTTGCTGCTGCTAGTTGCTGTGGTCAGGTACTTTAGATTCAAAATCAGTTATTAGACTATGGGTTTAATTTCATGAACACCAAAATCTTTATTGACAAACAGAGCACCATTTGCATTGTTAAGAACCCAGTGTTTCATCAAATAACTAAGCACATAGAAATTAGGCGCCATTTTATCAGGGATGCTAATGAGAAGCATCTTATCCAAGTGTTTAAAATTCACACTGATGACAATGTGGCTGATTTGTTAACCAAGACTTTTGATGGACCAAGATTTAACCATTTGGTGGTCCATATTGGGATGCTTAATCCTTAAGTGCTGAGATTGAGGGGAGGTATAAGCCTAAGGGGAGGCTTCTTGTTGTATATTTTTCATTTTCATTTGTTTGTTTTCTGCTTTATTTTCTTTTATGTTTATTTTATTTTCTTTCTATTATATATATTATATATATATATATATATATATATATATATATATATATATATATATATATATATATATATATATATATATAACCCTTGTATATTGTCTACTAACTTGTAAGTTTGAGTAACACTATTTTCAGGTACAGTGTTGGTTTCTAACCACACAACACATGGTAATCAACTCACCATGTCTAACAGACAAGAATGAGTTGACTCACCATGAGGGTACGGCTCTGGTGTGATCATCAAATCCGTTGATAGCTGTAATAGTTTGCTCAAAACTATAGGGTTCTCAACTCACCCATGTTTCTTTACTGAGAGTTGAATGGTTTTCAATTCACCATGGATTTTACCCTTTGGGGTTTCCAAAGAATTGGCTAGCCCATAAGTGTATGGCTTGTAGTAAAGGCAGTAGAAAACCATATTTGGTAATCAATTCACCAAAGGTTATCTTCAACCTAAGAATTCACTAGTCCTGAGCAAACGGCTACAGGTAAAGACAACTCAAATCCGTTTATAGTTGATGATTTACTAAAAATCATATGGTTATCAATGTACCATGGTCTTACACACCTAAACATTGGCTACTCCAGTAGTGATGGCTATTGGTAAAGAGACATCAAATCCATTAATTTTCA
This sequence comes from Artemisia tridentata subsp. tridentata, assembly GCA_021014915.2. Taxonomy (NCBI): domain Eukaryota; kingdom Viridiplantae; phylum Streptophyta; class Magnoliopsida; order Asterales; family Asteraceae; genus Artemisia; species Artemisia tridentata. The sequence continues at coordinate 278,528,236 of CP139504.1, forward strand.
ATGATTCACCTCTCACAGGAGTTTACACACCTGGATGTGATGAGAATAGTATGAAACTTAAATGTTTTGATGTACAATATGTCATTTTTGCTATGGAGTATTGCATATCAGGAGTTACCAGATTATGCATTGAAGATGTTCTTGTTGCTGCTGATCCACATTTGTTGCTGTTGGAAGCTTGTGCTTAAAGATGGTATTGCTGCTGGTTACTTTCTGATGCTGCTGGCTCAATCCTCTACCTGCTGGACTTCAAAGATCTATCTGGAAACTTGAACTTAACCTAGTCAAATTCAAGTTTAGGGGAGGATTGTTAGGAACTTTTAGAATTATATTTTATTTTCATTCCTGTTGTTAGTTATAGCGGTACCTGCTGGCAGGTATGTAGTTCCTGCTGGTGTTGGTTCCTGCTGGTAGTGCAGATTGTTCCTGCTGGCAGTGTCTGTTACTGCTGGTCTTATCGTATATTTAGTATGTTTGTTAGAGTTATTTTAGAAAGAGATAGTGTGTATCACGTTACGCGTTTTCTTAGTATTGCTGCATTAGGGTTTCTTGTAGTATAAAAGAAACATGCAGCATTGAGTTTTGTATCGATTCCATTGAAACAATATTAGTTAATAAAAGATCCATAGAGGATCAATGTTTTTATAGTTTGTTTTTCTTCTTAACTCGTGTGTTTAGATTCCTCCTAAGCATAAGTTTCATTTATAGAGATTCTCTTAGGCCGTTTGTGATTACATAGACAGTCTACCAAGCTCAAAGATCTATCAGGAAGGCACGATCCAACACTCGTAATGGTTTTTGGCTAGAGTCAACTTTACTAAAAGAATAAACCTAGTCTCCTTTCTATGAGAGAAGAGTGAGACTTAATCCTATTCATTTTCATGAATGATAAAGGTATGATAGGAAAATTAGAATTGTCTAAATTCTAAGAAATAACTCATAGCAAACTTTAATAGTTAAGAAAATTGCACATTTTCTGAGTTATTTAATTAGAAGCTAGACTAATTACTGCAAAATTGGTTAAAGGCAAACTAGCATAATTTATCTAGTTGTTGTGCTTTGACCACTTAAAGATGCTACATACCATTGTGGGGATGGTAGACATATTAAGAAAAAAAAATTGCATGCCTAATTTTCAAGTTAATTGTATTGATGGATAGTCCATCATCTACATAGTAGAATACACCCTTTTTAATACCTAAGTAATTGTTACGAATGGGTCTTCTCAAAGGTGTAGGAAAGTTAATAGCACACTATTTGCTTTTATTGGTCATGAAACACTTACAATGTTGTCAAATCCAGTGGGAACATTGTGTTGTAATCACTGAATAGTGAATTATTGTAATGATCTGTAATTCAGTGGGAGCTACAAGCTTTTTCATCTTGGTAGTAACCCAGATTATCTCTAGAATGTCTTGAGATAATTACTTTCCAATTGTAGACACTTGTGTTTTTTAAGGATAGTCATGTACGTTTCCTTACTAGACAATGTGGTTCTATATCTACTACTTACGTTAATATCTATGAAACAATCATATTAATCACATAAACAAACGAGTGACGTGTTGTTTATCTGATGCATGATGTTGTTCCATGCACAAGTAGGAGAAATCTTATATTGTGTGCAAGGTACAACACATAGGAATATGATTTAAAGGATTGTCTTGACCGCAAGGTAAGAAACTAACGTTCTAAATATGACTAATACACATCTAATTCAAGAAACACTTGTTGTTGAAATTTAGCTTAAGTGAGACCTTGACTAGATTGCAATGACAAGGTGAATTTCCATGATTACGTGAGACCGTACATGGAGAATTTACAGTTGCTAAATTAGATACCTATTAGAACAAGTGTCAGTATGATAATGAGACTACTTCAAACTAAATATTTATGTATTATTGAAATGACATAAATAAATGAAGTAATCTAATACTACTTCAATTTTGAATATTTATGTATTCTTGGAATGTCATAAATAAATGAAGTAATAATTAACTTGAAATTACTATTGAAACCAAATTGAGGTGTTCATGATTACTTTAGTTATACATGTTTATACTTTATTGTAAAGCTATAAATATGAAGTCTTTTAATTGTTACAAGACTTATTATAATATAAAGTAAGACGTTAACTTGTTATGTCTTCTTTATTAAGACATATACAAGAAGTCATTGAGTTGATCAATGATTTATAACGTATAGTGGGATTATAACAGTCTATGTCTTCTTGTTGAGACATGGACATGAAGTGACTTAGTTAAAAAGTACTTGTGTTATAAAGCATGCAATTGGCTTGAAAAATCTATTTCACCATTAAGTTGACTTAGTTGGTAAATAGGTAAGCCAAAAGGAGTATGAGTTTATCTTACATATTGTTTGATTGTCTCACAATATTAGTTCTAATGAAATAACTCAAGTTAGTGGTGTGTTCAGTTAGGAGAATCAAACTCTATTGGTATCGTTTGATTAAAGATAACTATAACTTCTTTGCTTCCAAAAAGTTATCAAGGTTAGAAAATTGAGTATGGATTGTATATACTCAATAAGACTCCAACATAGAAGATTAATAAGACACCATTTATTATGAAATGTGATGAATCACATTAAGTGTTAAAATTGAAGTTCTTAATTTGTTAAACAACTTATGAAGTAGGATATTAACAAACTAATGTAAGGAACTGTCAATATGTATTTGTAATGTCCCAAAAGAGAACAATTTAGTGTTGCTCTACTTGCTAAGTATTTATAGATAGTCTATAAATTGCAAAAGGCAAGTGGGAGCTTTTATCTTGAAAATATAAAATTACAAGATACATAATCTTTTCTAAAAAAAAATATACTAGTAAATGTTATGATGAGGATTAAACATGTTAATGTTAAATCTCAAGATGATGGAATTCTCATTCATAGATCCGCAAGGATATCTCAAATATTTGAATAATATGTTGAAGATTATGAGTTATAGGATTATGGTAAACCTGTTGGTCATTAAGATGAATTGCAAATATTGAATTTGGCAAATTACTCATACTATGAATGTTAAGATGCAGTCCATAAAGATAATTAGTTTTCTTGGAAACTTAGTTTATCTTGAACTCTATAGTTAGACTATAGAATGAAGATGAGTTTCTTCAAAAGGAATGAAAATCTTAGAGGTTTAAATCTTTGTATAGAAATCATATGGACAATTTTGTAAACATATTTAATGTATGTCTTATGAAAAGATTATTAATCATACTTAAGCAATTAACTGTGATTGAATATTCTTTTTAGGCACATTAAATGTACAAAGATTATGATTGTCATTCTTAGTTTCATTAATATGAAATTGACAATGGAATATCAAAACTCTTTCATGAGTAATTACTTGTGCGAGGACGATAAGTAATTAAAAGGAGTATTTGAATTCAAATAATCTTTGGAAGTATACAAATTGCAATAATTCATGAATAGATTAATGCATGCATCTAGGAGATATACTTATGTTTAATTATTAAATCCAAGTTTTGATTTATAATTAAAATAAGATAATTCCTTAGTATTCCTGAAAGCTAGTGGGAGTGTTATATTTATTTTCTTATTTCATATATGTTGTATAACATATAGGAAGTAACATTCCATAAACGTTAAATGTTGAGTCTTAGTTTGGAATAAAACTTCACTTGAAGATTTAGAAAATAAACATACAACCTTGGAATATATTTTTATTGTTATAAACATAAGCGGTAAAATAATTGATTCTAATAGAACATGATATACTGTTAGAAAGTCTAAATGGAAACATATCTTTGAAAAGATATAACATGAATGAAATCTAAGTTTGACACAAGGTTTTTTTTATGAACATCATGTTATTTGTTGTATCATGCTTGGATGAAAGATGATTTGACAACATTGATATCCAATTGAAAGTTATTAGATAACTAAGTGTAATGAATATGGTTGGATATAGAATTACATCTTCAGCCTGGAATTACTCCTAAATTCTAAGTATGAACCATATGGCAAATTGTTGCGTAATTGTTATAGTCGATAAATCTTGAAAGAATGGAAGGAATCAAACATTACACAATGGATATTAAATTTTACGGAATTTTAAAGAGCATATTGTTGTTTGCATACAATGATGCTAATAAAATTGAGATGACACACAATACTAGTCATGGTAGGATTTCATCCTTGTTAATGGCCATGTGTACTAGTTATGTTTAACTATGAGCATAGTTGCATTATACATTAAAGAATTAGAATACTTTAAAGTATAAAAGGTTTGATAGTTTAATTGTCAAAAATTTGTGGTTGAGGATGTCATGTATTTTATGAAATATTATGTGGCAATATCAAGATAGTTATGCACACATACAAGAACTTCACTAATTGAATTCTTGAAATAAGTATTCTCAAAATTCCAATAGATCAAAATTAGTTGATTTATGTCTTGTCAACAAGTATGATTGACATGACTTGAGGCATAATTCATTAACTTGAATTATCATGCATTGATCTATTTAGTATTTGGATAAGGGATGTTAAGCAATTATTATTTAAAATTAATTAAAGTACTTGGTACGTTTATTTTCATTAATAATAGATTGTATCATATATTTGCATGTTTAAATCCATGAATAACTTATGTTATTCTAAATTGTCCGTTGTCAATTAATGATATGGGAATATCATTAAATTAAGACAAATCTAAGTATGGGTAGAATATACTTGAAAGTATATTGATGTATTGACATGCTAATTTCACATGATATTCAATAAATTGAATATAGGACTTATCCCAACTACATGATTTTACTTTATAGATCTTGTCATCAAGTAAATCATGAATATAGTTATCCTCAGACTTGAGATACCAGATAACTGTCATGGATGTAGTGCATTTCTGTAAAGCAATTTACCGCTATACGTTACTGGTAGCTATAAGGATTGTTTTCAGAAGTGTTGCAAAGTTCATGGTTTTTTCTTGTAGTCAAGAAAGAATTTGTTCCTTCAAAATTATTTTGAAGTTTAATACTGATGGGCCCCTCATAGGGTTGACATGATGTTTACGACGCCACGCCCAAGATCTATCTGAAATACGTTCAGACGATTTGGTAATCTTGCTCAATCATAAACAACGAGAAACAGAATAGTTAATTAAAGAATGACTAAGATCCATATCTTTATTAACGTAGTATTAGTAAAAAAGGATAAGTATGATGATGAATCATCAAAAGGTTTTTCCAGGAGACCTTACTCGAGTTGTACTGGGGGCATTGGCATGTTGCTAGACGCTAACCAATGTCATTACACTATTAAGATATGTCCAAGTGGGAGCTGTTAGTTTATGGACAATATTTAATATGTGTATGTCTAGAATCGAACTCGAGACCACGGGAATGCACACTTTACGTATGAAGAATTAGTGTTTAATAATTTAATATAAAAGTTATATTTAATTATTAATTACACAAAACGACTAACGAGTGTTAAGCAATTAACGATAATTGACTAACGGTCGTTAAATAATAAAAGGAAAGGACTATAGATGAAAAATAGAGAACAAGAAAGATCTAGAACCCCTTTGTGGGTTGAGATCCGATCGGCAATGGGCTTCCTAAACCCAAACCCTAACTTGTTCCCAAAGTTTTGTCATCTTATATAAACAAACACAAGGGTTCATTGTTTTGTAACTTTTGTACACACACTAAACCCTAAAAGTGTTTTTCTCTTTTCCTTGTGTCCCAATCGGCCGAAACCTTAAAGAGGTGTTTGACTTTTGTTTTTCCAAAAACAAAATCATTTTGGGTTTTATTAAACTAGCATTTACATTAATTTGGTATTAGTACGTGTGTACAAGAACGTGGTATTAACTCACTATAGTTAATATCTTGGATTGAAATACAAAACGGTAAGAGGTAATTCGTTAATCCAATTATAAACCCTAATTAGGGTTCTTGATCTTGATTGAAGGATTATTGAAGTTGATTCTTGTTTAGCGAGAATCAAAGATACGTTTGCTTTATTATTCGGTTAATTCTTTATGTGTTAAAATAGATCCTACGCTTCCGCATGTGTGTGATCATTATGTGTTTAATATATGAACTTGTCATGTTTATTAAATTCCAACACCAATTAACCATGATCCACCTATAGTCTCTCAGCAAGCATCTCCTCCAAAAGACTTGGACACAAACGTTAACAAGGATCCGTTTGTCATTCCTGAATCATCAACACATTCTTCACCACCACCAACACAAACAACATCAACAAGCAAATCCATCAAGAAACCCATCAATCCTTTGGTCTCCCAAGCATTGATAAAGGTGAAACAGGCCATGAAGCTTGCAAGAATAAAGAAACATAACAAGCTTCTTGACCAGATCGAAACATTAACAAATATGGTTACCGGTCTTGCTGGACAAGTGAACGTGCTCCAAAGCACAAAAGCTCGAGTTGATGAATTCCTTTCCGATGACATTCAGGATAAGATGTTTACTGCTATCAAGGGCAACACTGAAGAATACTTGAAAAAGTACTTGCCCATAATCACATCAAAAAAAGTAAAAGAATATCTTGAACCAAACATCGAAGGTCTTCTCAAAAACATTGTTGCTACAGTTCCACTCGTCCTACAAACCAAACCATCAATGCCAAAGGAACCAACACTTGAAGAGCTTCAGATTCAATTGTTTGAAAGATTGACAAGTCTTACATCCCCGACTCCTGAACAAAGTGCAATTTCTGAGGCTATTCAGGCTAATATCTTAAAGGTGTCATGCAAAGCCGATGTTGACAAAGGAAAACGACCAAGAGAAGATGAAGACCCTAACCTAAACTCACAAGCTAAGAAACCAAAGAATGTCGGCGGCTCTTCTTCTTAACATCAAAAACCTGTCAACCCGTCAGCAACCACAACAACAGCCAACCAACCACCAAAGCAATCTGACACTGGTCCAACGGTAACTGAAAATCATTTTGAGTACAATGATGAGGACGAATTTCAACAACCACAATATCAACCAGACTCTCCACCAAATTCAAAAGCTAAAACGTTAAAGAAGTTAATGAAGTCAAAGAACAAAAAGTCAGAGGTTGTCTCATGGCTTGACAATGACACGACTGAAGGGAATGAGTGGTTTGATAAACTCGTCAGTGCTCAACCCTACATCGACGATGACTCCATGATTGGTGGATGAACACTTGAGTTTACACAAAAGCTCAAACGTGATCAACACATCAAGAAACTTACTAAAGGAGAACTTCGTCGCATAAAGAATGATGCGTTCAACTTGCTGAAAGATCGGTCCTCAAGTGCAGCTGAGCTCGAATATCACTTGGAGAACATTGCACGAGCAATGTCTATTGATATGAGCTGGACGAATCCAGACGTCCATTTGGTTGACTACAACGTGCAGCATAGAGGACCTTACATTACTGACTGGACTAAGCCGTTGCCCGTTGTAGGAACTACTGATCATCCCGCTATTCCATATAGTTTTTTCTTCAACAACGATCTTGAACTTCTCGTACATGGCAGCAAGTGTCAACCAAAGTATGCAACGTCGATAACCTTGATTCCTGCTACAATATATCCACAACCGGCCATCGAAGAAATAATAACTAGACTCTTTATTACAAGCAAAGTGTTGTACGATCAAGATGCCCATCTGGGAATTTACCACTGGTATGAGAAAAGGAGAACGATAAAGTCTCCAACCCCGAGGTTTAGTAATCTCAAAATTATTGGTGTGGTTAGCATTGAAGCAGAAAAGAAGTATAATTATACTTTCTTGCACAAAATCAGGGTTAGAAGACAAGATCAGAAAATTTACTCATTCTCAGAAGCAGACTTCCCTGATTTGAACCTTAACGATCTTGAAGATATGTATCTCATCAAAGTTCAAGGGAAGATGCATCAGTTCCCAACTGATCTTATATACGCATTCGGCACATCATTGCTCTACTACATTAGAAGAAGAATCATTCAAGAACGCGTTGAAGACTTGCAACTTGGAGTCGAGAGCTATCAACGGAGGCTAAACTTAACCGCACCACTACTACATCCTCTGGAGATCAATCAAGAACCTCAGTACACCATGAAGAAAGACCCAACCTTTGGGTTTGTCTACAAAAGTGATCTATCTATCAACTGTTTTATGGGATACAAGGAGATTCATAAGTTCTGCGACCACACGTTGAAGAAAGTTCGAGATGGATTGGTTATTCGGGTAAGAGATCGGGAATTGTCCAAAACAAACAGGTGGACTGCTTCTCAAATGTGAGAAGTTCATCAATTCGTCCAAAAGATTGAGAAGAGGCTGGTTCTTAGAGATCAGATGCGGAGGCTGGAAAGTTATGTTGGAGGCAGACCATCATTTCCTATCAGAAACTTCCAAAAACCTGATCCAGTATTCACGATCTTCAGAAACGTTGATTGATGTAAGATATGGGTATTCTTTTGAACATATTTGCTTGTGAAACATAATGGTTTGTGCACATATAACAGCGAACAACCCGATCTTTGTAAAGAAAGGACCCTGAGGTACACTTCAGTGTCTTAATCCAAATATAAGGAGCGAAAACTTCTTACTTTTGAGTAGAATTAATCAAAATTTTGATAAGTTGTTTTAAAAATTCTGCTCAAAAGAACAAGTATTCCCTTTCGTGCTTAAAACCTCAAAAAGTGATTTCACTTGTTGAGGGGGAGTACTTGAAATCATCTTTGTTCAAAACGTAAAGTTCTTGTTGGATTCTTCCCACAAACCTCAAAAAGCATATTTTAATCAAAATGTTTTCCAAAAACAACATCAATAATCTATTTTTGAGAGGGAAAATAATAATGTGATTAAAATATGGTAACAAATGTGTGGAATCTCGTACGAGCTCGACTCAGATATTACCAATGAATAGACGAAACTTAACTGTCATTAATCGAAAGGACTTGTCCTGGACGCGTAATAATGTTAGGAATATAAATATTCATGTGAAGACTCGGTCACCCCGAGTATCTGTTAGCATTAACTAGCTCATAGGAATTAGTATTATTATTATTAGTTTAGTTACAATTAGTATTTATGGAGTGGGTCGGGTCTTTACCCACTGTCAGCTCACTCTACAGCCCACTCAGGGAACTTATGTTAGTAACTATAAATACCCCTCTCCACCTAGGGAGAGGGTAGGAACTTCTCACAATATCAATCTAACTTCTTCACTTTCTCTCTCTAAAGTTCCCAACTCACTTTCTCTCTCTAAAACGCTTAATCTATTCGGCTAAATCTCAACTATATGTGTGTTATAAGTTATTGAATATGCTAGAAATGGTATCAAGAGCCATGGTTAGGTTCTAGTTATTGCATATTCACGATTGGTGTTGAGATCTTGGCATTTTTGTGTTATTATAGTGGGTCGTATAGTTTTGCCAAGAAAGTCGTTGGTTTTGCTTTGTTTGTGGTTCAAATCGTTAAAACTTTGTACTTTTGTGTTTACATAGTTCTCTAGCTTAGTTTCTTGGTGTTCTACGGTTGATTTGGTGTGTTTCGTGGAAGATTTAAGGTTTTTCTTGACTGCGGTTTGAGTTTCTGACGCGTGTTCTTCGTTGCGGTTTGCCTCCAGTTAAAAGATTCTTCGCTGCGGTTTGTGCTATTCGGGAAATTGTTAACTGCGGTTTGGTGTAAAACTCTGACTGCGGTTTGGAGTTTAACTATTACGAGAAACACGACAAAAAAGGACTGAAAGTGACGTTTTTGTCCTCTTTGCTGTTGTGGTTTGTGGTCTTTGTCTGCTACGGTTTGTCGGTTAGTGTCTGCGGTTTGAATTCAGGTGTTGCGGTTTGACTGTTTGCGGTTTGACTGTTTGCGGTTTGACTCTTTGAGGTTTGACTCTTTGCGGTTTAACTCTTTGTGGTTTGACGCTTTGCGGTTTGACTCTTTGCGGTTTGACTCTTTGCGGTTTGACTCGTTGCGGTTTGTCTTGTGTGACTACGGTTTGAGTATTGCGGTTTGGTAGTCTGTTGTTGCGGTTTGACATTTGTGGTTTGTTGAGTGTAATTGCGGTTTGGGTGTTGCGGTTTGATACTGAAGTAAGACTTTTAGCTGCGGTTTGACTCAAGTAATCCAATCACAGTTTATTCTTGATTTTAGAAAATCCCACGAAAGATTCGATTTCTCGGTTTAAATCAAAGAATTGTAAAATCTCGTATACTTTATGGCTAGCATAGCAAGCACTGCTTCTGATGACATTCAAGCTGCCGGGTCCGATACCCGCCCTCCTATGCTTGATAGGACGGATTATGAGTCTTGGGCACAACGAATTCGATTCTACTGCTTGGGTAAAGAGAATGGTGTCAACATCCTTAAATCGATTGATGAAGGACCCTTTCAAATGGGCACCACGAGAGATACTGTTACTACCGATGAGAATGGAGTTGTCACGCTTGGAATCGATAGGCCACGTACTTACAATGATCTTAATGAGGAAGAAAAGAAGAGGTATGATGCAGACATTAGAGCCTCCATCATTGTCATTCAAGGCTTGCCCAAAGATGTTTACAAACTCATCAACTTCAACACTGAAGCAAAAGCTGTTTGGGATAATGTTAAAATGCTTCTGGCTGGATCAGAACTTACAAAAGAAGATCGTGAGTCATAGCTATATGATGAGTTTGAGCATTTCAAGATGAACTCGGGTGAGAACATCACTGATTACTATGTGAGATTTCACAAGCTTGTGAATGACATGAGGATCATCAGGATGACCATGCCTAACATCCAACTCAACTCAAAGTTTGTGAACTACATGACACCAGAATGGGACAGATTTGTTACTGCAGTGAAACTCAACAAAGGATTGAGAGATACAAATTATGAACAGCTGTATGCCTACCTACAACAACATGAAAAGCATGCTGCTTATGATCGTCTGTTGAGAGAAAAACTCAATCCAACTGCACCAAATGATCCACTTGCATTTGTTGCAAATGTTCAGCCAATCAACCAATCTTCATCTAATCAAGCTTATCATCATCCCTATTCATCACCATCTGCTATGAATCCACAATTGGCTTCAGGTTACACTGACACCGACAAAATGATTGATAACCTCACCAACCAAGTTTCCTTACTTGTTCAACAATTCAAAGCAACACTCCCTCAGACTAACAATCAACTCAGAACTTCATCAAACCCACGCAATTTGGCAACTGTAGAGGATGGAAGAATTGTGGTTGAAAATGTTCAGGGGAGGCAGAACTTGAATCAAAGTAACATGGGTCGAGGTAATGTGCAGATCAGAGTAGAGAATGCAAATCAATGGCAGGGGAAGCAACCCAATTGTTACAACTGTGGTGGACTTAGACACATTGCCAGAAACTGCAATCAGCCAAAGCGTCCACAGAACTCTGACTATTTCAAGGACAAGATATTGTTGATGCAAGCTCAAGAGAATGGAGCAGTGTTGGACGAAGAAGAGTTGTTGTTTCTTGCTGGCGATGAAGGAAATACTTTTGATGCCGATGTGGACGAGCAACCAGTTCAGGACCTTGCACTAAATGATCCCAACATCTTCAAAGCTGATGACTGTGATGCTTTTGACTCTGATGTGGATGATGAACCAACTGCTCAAACTATCTTCATGGCTAATCTGTCCTCTGTTGTCTCATCACCTCAACAAGCTGGTCCCTCCAATGCATCTATGATTTCTCAGGTACTAAAGCTTTATGACACATATAATGTGGTAGATGAACGGAAGATTCCCAACGAAGTACAACAGACAGATGTGGTTGAATCGGATACCGTTGACATGGGAAATAGTAATATTATTCCATATGAACAATATGTGATTCACAACAACGTGTCTGATGTACCAGGTTGTGCATCTTCTGTTAAAAATATTGCTTGTGTTGTAGATAATGCTTGTGAGTAGCATGAGAACATTGTGTTTGTCCCTGATGACACCTTGACAACTAGACTAAACATATATAAAGATCAGGTGGCCATATATGAACAACGTGCTAAATTTGAACTAACTGAACTTGAGTAGAAAATGGAAAGTCAAATGTGTACACTTATAACAGAACGTAATGTAAGGGAAGAAACATTGAAACAAGAGTTGAATTCTTTGAAAAAACAGCTCGATCAGACTGTTAAACAAAAACAGGAGGCCCAAGAGCATTTAAATACACTAAAACAAGATTTCAAAGAAAAAGAAACACAACTCTTAAATGATTTCTCCAGACTTAAAACGTTGAAGAATAAGCTTGAAAACAAGTTGTACACACAAGACCAGACCAGACAAACTGCTCAAATGATTCAAAAGCACAAAAAGTTGTGTGATAAGCATAGTGAAAGTAATGTAGGTGAACCTAAATTAGCCCTCCTTAGGAATGCTAAAGTAGCCCAACCTGCCTTATATGATGCAAATGTGATGATTATGCCTGGTCATGCCCCTCCTGATGTTTCATCATTAGAAGAGAGTAATGAGATAGAAGTGAGAAATAGAGAAAGAATGACTGAGAAAATGAAGGATCCCAAATGTATAGCCAATCGAATCATAGTCAAACCCCATGATTATTATGAGGAGAATCGATTGACTGTGTTTACACCTCAAAGGAAGTTAACGTCTGAACAAATATTTTGGTCTTTAGACATTGAAAAGAGAAAGGCCGATGAACTTAACGACAAAACTCCATCCCTTAGGAAATTGCGGTTGCAACAGTGTATCCTCCCAATACGCCTAGGCATTTAGGTCCCTTAACTCTTTCCACAGAATGTAAAACCAAAATTAGCATATATGTACTTTGTCAACTATTTGCTGATTTTGATAAAACATGTAAGAAAAGAATTACACCAACAGGAATTACTGAGGGAGAAAGGGGTTTTGAACAAACAAAAAGGTGTTACTTAACTGAGGTCATTCCATTCTTTAAACTACTCAAAGAACATTTTGAAGGGATGCAAAAAATCCTTAAAACTGAAGTTAATGAGATGAAAGTAGTGTTTAAAGATATGGAAAATGAGGTAGCTCAAAATGCTATAGATCTTAAGAGTCGTGAGATTGAGAGAAAGAATATTCTCATCAACAATGAGAATTTGATTGCTAGATGTATTGCACAGGATATATTTTATACTGCTACTGATGCTGCATTAACTTCCTGTCAATTTCATGAGTATTCTATTGCATTGAATGTTACCCAAAATCATATTATTGAACTTGAGGGGGAGAATTTGAAATTGCAAGAAAAAATTCAAAATGATGACCATGATAACATGGTCAAACATTTTTCCAAACTAGGGCTTGATCATCTTAATTTGCAATTAAAATATCAACATTTAGAAGAGAAATGTAAACTATCAAATGCCAAGACATCTTTGGATGCTCCTGAATTTAATACATATTTTGAATTAAGCAAACGCGATGAAAAAATTCATGCTCACACTAACACGATTCGACAATTGAAGGCCCAAATTGCCCAACTAAAGTCTAACAAAAGTGAAGCAATTGGCACCAATAAACCATCGTCTTTAGATTCTCAGAATTTTCACTCTCAAGACACCATCAATAAGTTACACTATGAAAATGAGTGTTTTCGAACTGAAAATTCAAAAATCAAACAGCATTACAAAGAGTTATATGACTCAATTAAAGTCACACGAAACTGTCACAATGATAAGATAACTTCTTTGTTAAATGAAATCGAGAATCTTAAGACTCAGGTGAAAGGGAAAATGCCAATTATCACTTGTGAAAATGTTGTTCCAAAGGTTTCTTCTTGTAGTAAGTATGCTGTTGATGTTGTGCCTATTCCATTTCCCCTTAGGAACAATAGGTCTGCCATCAAGTATATCTCAATCACCTTAAGGATAGTCTTGATACACTTTGTGAGATAGTTGAAGAGGATAGGATAGATAAACCACTTGATAGTGCAGTTGTAGATGCTTGCTTCCTCGCAAAACAGGCTCAGGAGCTTTTAGAGTATGTCATTGGCACGGATCCTAAGAATGATAACAAAAGAGATAGATTTGTTGCATCATCATCTACGACTAAGAACAAGCACGTAACCTTTGGTCTACCACTGAGAACATCAGAACCCAGCACATCAAAATCAGGAAAGCAAATGACAGTAAAACAAACTAATGTTCCCATCATTACTTCTACAGGAGTAAAAGGTGACACCAAAGCTAGCTTGTCAAAGCCTAGAGGCAATGCAAGGAAAGATAGGACTACGCCAGCTAAGAGTGGTCACGAGAAGAAAGTAGAAGCCCAACCTAGGAACAATAAGTTTGCAATGAATGGAATGAATCGTGTTGATTCTACTATTAGAAGTACTGTAATTAATTCGAATTCTAATTCTGTCTGTAAAACATGTAACGAATGTTTAATTTCTGGTAATCATGATGATTGTGTTGTGTCATTTCTGATGTCTCCTGCACTACCCCAAGTTAAGAATGTTAGGAAAACTGAAATAAGTAAGAAAATTTGGAAAGCAACAGGAAAAATGTTTGCTAATGTCGGGTATCAATGGAGACCCACTGGAAGGAAACTCACTTTAGGAGATCAGTGCCCCTTAACTAGATTGAATAACCATAAAGTTGTGAAAGTTAAGGAATGGAAACCAACTGGTCGAATTTTGCCTTTAGTGATACAATGCCCTGCTACTAGGTCAATTGCTACTTCTAGTGTAGTTTCCAATGCAAATACAGTAGCATCTGTGAATCCTGTAGTTCCAGAATTTGTGTGTGCTAACCAAACGGACCCCAGCTGCACGCGGGGATCCACATTTTTCAGTTCTCCATCGTTGTCTGTTTTCAAATGCAGGTCGTACAAATCGTCCTTTGGTATTTGGACTCAGGCTGCTCAAAACATGTGACTGGGGATCGCTCACGACTCAAGAATTTCGTGAAAAAGTTTATCGGGACAGTTAGATTCGGGAACGACCATTTTGGGGCAATTATGGGGTACGGAGATTATGTGTTTGGTGACAATGTAATTTCCCGGGTATACTATGTGGAAGGACTAGGACATAACTTGTTTTCTGTTGGGCAATTTTGTGATTCCGATCTTGAAGTTGCTTTCAGAAAGCACACTTGTTTCGTCAGAGAGTTGGATGGTGTTGATCTACTTAAAGGCAGTCGTGGCACCAATTTATACACCATCTCTATTGAAGAAATGATGAGGTCCTCTCCTATTTGCTTGCTTTCAAAGGCCTCAAAGACTAAATCTTGGCTTTGGCGCCATCGTTTAAACCATTTAAACTTCGGCACCATAAATGACCTTTCCCGCAAGGATCTTGTACAAGGCATGCCCAGATTAAAGTTTGAGAAAGATATCTGTGTTCTGCAAATCAACTGGGAAAAAGCAAGAAGCATACTCACAAACCCAAAACTGTCAATACCATTATGGAAGTTCTTCACACCCTTCACATGGATCTATGCGGACCAATGAGAGTGCAGAGTATCAATGGAAAGAAATATGTTCTTGTGGTGGTCGACGACTACTCTCGGTTTACATGGGTAAAGTTTTTGAGAACCAAGGATGAAACTCCAGAGGTTATCATTAAACTAATCAAGCAGTTACAAGTAAGGCTGAACAAAACTGTCAGAATCATCCGGACAGACAATGGAACTGAGTTTGTTAACCAACAACTCAGTCAATTTTATGAAAGTATTGGCATAACTCATCAGAAAAGTGTTGCACGCACTCCTCAGCAAAACGACGTTGTTTCTTTGGAAAGAAGAAATTGCTACTGCGTGTTACACCCAAAACCGTTCCTTGATACACACTCTTCACAACAAAACTCCTTACGAGCTGATACATGGCAAGAAACCAGATCTTTCCTTTCTTCGAGTGTTCGGTGCTCTGTGCTATCCGACAAATGACAGTCAAGATTTGGGAAAGCTAAAGGCTAAAGCAGACGTAGGGTTCTTCGTTGGGTATGCACCAGATCGCAAGGGATATAGAATCTACAACAAAAGAACCTGACAAATCATGAAAATGATTCACGTGACATTCGATGAGCTGACTGAGCAAATGGCTCCTGAACAAACCGGTTCTGGACCCGCACCTAATCTATTGACACCTGGACCAATTAGTTCAGGTCTTGTACAGAATCCCACGCCTGGAGTTCCTTTATTACCTCCCACCAGTGAAGAGTTGAAGAAGTTATTTGATTCGATGTTTGACGAATACTTTGAGCCACCAACGGTTAATACTACAACGGAAGCTCCACCTATACCTCCTGCTGTTGATGCTCAAATTCCACAAAACTCAGAAGGTCCATCGGTATCTGTCTCAATCAGTCAAGATGCACCATCTGCCAGTCAATCGCCCTCATCATCAAATATTCAATCTTCTTCGGTACAGCAAGGTTCTGCAGAAGACAATTCTTTTGACGTGAATCCTTTTGCTCCTGTTGACGATGTTCCATTTGAAAATGTATTTGCTCCAGAGTCTTCCACTGATACATCTTCTTCAGGAGATCACAACACGGCAATATCAGTTCAATACCCTCAACCACATGATCATCTCAGAAAATGGACTAATGATCATCCAATTGACAACATCATTGGTAATCCTTCCCGTCCAGTATCCACGCGAAAGCAACTTGCTACTGATGCACTGTGGTGTTTCTTCAATTCCGTACTATCCAAAGTCAAGCCAAAAGACTTCAAAGAAGCCATGTCCAAAGACTGTTGGTTTAATGTTATGTAAGATGAAATTCATGAATTTGATCGACTTGAAGTATGGGAATTAGTGCCTCCTCTAGAGTGTGCAATGATTATTGCTCTAAAGTGGATCTTCAAAGTGAAACTTTGATGTGTCGAGAATGCGTACAAGTTTTAAATTTATAAAGGTCGAATTACTGAATCTAGAAACAACACATACGAGCAAGTGAACTCGTCCGTTATAGCAAGATTATGATGGTAAGTCGGGATCATTCACAGGGATTTGTGTAGTGAATCGAATTGTAAGCTACTAGAAGTAAATTCCTTAACAAGTAATGAAAAATAGAATAATTCAGATGATTAAAACTACACTTGCTGAGACTAGTATACTACTTTTTGATAAGCATGATTGTGATACCTTTAGACAACATGTTGGTTATGATAATTAGTTTGGTGAACTAATCTATTGTTTCTACAAATTAAACCTTCGTCAAGATTTTAGTTCATAAAAACAAGCATTACGTTTAACCACTCAATTCAAGATCAATTCAAGGTTCATAAGTTGGTGTACCTTAAACACAAAAATCTACTTTTGCTTAATCAAATAGCTTAGGAAATGGTCAATACAAAAGGTAACCAATCATAGACAAAAGGTCACAATTGAGAGTAAACTATTAATCTTTCGACCCTTGAAATGGTTTACCATCAATCCTATTTTTGATAGACAAAAGCATTCTCATTACAACCACAATTAACTTTCTTTGTTTAATCAAGAATAATGGGTAAAAACAATCATTCATAGACAAATGATTATAACTAGTTGAATAACAATAGTTCTTTCGACCCTTAAAATTATTAGCAACTAGTTAATCTTGATTCAACAAATCTCACTATAAAACTTAATCACGATTGGATCTTAGAATCAACTTGAAATTGAATTAAAACATGTCATCACAATCATACGCATATCAATTGGTAATACACATCATCTAAGCAAGTGCACAAAGGCACTAGCCACTCATAACAAACATGAACATAATCTCAGCACTTTGAACATTAGAAACCATAATTGAAAGTCTTACAATGATTGGAAATAGATTACAAATGATAAAGTAATGATACCCAAAGGATTGGTGTTGATTTCTTGATGTTTTGACCTCCAAATAATGACCTCTTGATCCTCCAAAGTTTCCAGGACTTCAAAGGACGAATTTGAGAGTATTTTGATGAGTGGTTGATGATTACAAGTTTCTTGATTAAGAAAAGGCTACTTAATACTCCAAAATGATCCTATTAATACTCCTCCCAAGGGTCTTGGTTCATTAATGCTTCACTTGTCCTCCAAGTAGTTTAGAAGAGCCTAGAATCCTTATTAGAAGGCATTAGAACCGGATATATGAAAAGACAAAACTTAATGATGAAGTTTTGGTAAATCAGCAAGCTTCCAACCGATCGATAATATGGCCAACCGATCGGTTGGTCTTCGGAATTGCCTCCATCCGATTCGGTTGCGGGCGGCGACTGATCGGATGGATGGTTGCTGTTTGGGACTTTTTGGACTTTTGTCGTCTTGGCTTGATTTTTCCTTTTTGGGTCTTTGGTTCTTCATCCAAACTTGATCTTTTCAACATCTTTGAAGCTAATCAACATGAATACTTGGACCTTCATTCTTTGAAATGCCTTTTTGATTGGGTCTTGGTATAAGAATCTTCGCACTTTCATAAATATTTCCTTCTTTCTCATTTTTCTCATCTTTTTCTTCCTTTTTCCTGTTTTTGGCCACATATTCTTTGCAAACACACTTTGGTACGATTTAGTAACAAAAGCATATAAATATAACCAAATAACATACACAAAAACACGAATAACGCTACTAAAAACATGCACAATTTGAGCGTTATCAAACTCGATGAGCACGGTGATGTTCTAAAGAATAAGTCACGACTTGTTGCAAAGGGGTATAGACAAGAGGAGGGCATAGACTTTGAAGAATCATTTGCTCCGGTTGCCTGAATTGAAGCCATCAGAATCTTCCTCGCTAATGCTACTAGTTAGAATATGATAGTCTAGCAGATGGATGTTAAGACAGCATTCTTAAATGGTGACTTGAAAGAGGAAGTCTATGTGAGTCAACCTGAAGGATTTGTGGACCCTGATCATCCTACTCATGTCTATCGCTTGAAGAAGGCCCTCTATGGCTTGAAGCAGGCACCTAGGGCGTGGTATGATACTTTGTCCAAGTTTCTTCTGGCAAACGGATTCTCCAAAGGTGTTGTTGATCCTACTCTTTTCACCAGGAAGTCGGGCAAACATCTACATCACGTTCAGATATATGTAGATGACATTATCTTTGCCTCTTCTGATCCTAGTGAATGTGATCGGTTTTCAAAAGAGATGAGTTCTAAATTCCAAATGTCGATGATGGGACAAATGTCGTTCTTCTTAGGTTTGCAAATTTCTCAAAGTCCTGGAGGCATCTTCATTAATCAATCCAAATATGCATACAAAATATTGAAGAAGTTTGGATTTGATTCAAGTGATCCTGTTGACACTCCTATGGTTGAGAGATCGAAGTTGGATGAAGACCTCTCTGGGATCCCGGTTGATCAAACCAAGTTTAGAAGCATGACTGGATCCTTAATGTACCTCACCGCTAGTAGGCCAGATCTCTTGTTCGCAGTATGTATGTGTGCTCGGTACCAGTCCAAGCCCACCAAAAAGCATCTGGAAGCAGTAAAAAGGGTCTTCAGATATCTTCAAGGGACTTTTCACATGGGTCTCTGGTATCCTAAGGACACCACAATGGAACTCACGACTTATGCAGATGCTGACCATGCAAGGTGTCAAGATACTCGTCGAAGTACTTCGGGAGGTGCTCAGTTTTTGGGGGAAAAGCTGGTTAGTTGTTCTTCTAAAAAGCAAATGAGTACATCTATATCTTCCACAGAGGTTGAATACATTGCCATGTCTGCATGCTATGCTCAAATCCTATGGATGAGATCACAACTGTCGGACTATGGTTTTGCATACAACAAGATTCCTCTGTATTGTAACAACAAAAGTGCTATCGCTCTTTGCTGCAACAATGTCCAACACTCCCGATCAAAGCATATCGATATCAGGCATCACTTCATAAGGGAATGGGTTGAGAAAGGGATTGTTGAACTCTACTTCGTGAGGACGGAGTTTCAGTTGGCTGATATCTTCACTAAGGCACTTCCGAGAGAACAGTTCCAATTTATTCTCTCGCGACTTGGCATAAAGAGTTTGACACCTGAAACACTCAAGTGTCTTCAAGAAGAAAAGGAGGAGTAAAGGATTTGCATCACATATCCTTGTATATACTTGTATATATCTTAAAACAAAAAAGAAAATAGAAAAATATAAAACCTATAAAAACCCTAAAAAATCAGAAAAACAAAAAATACCAAAAATATTTCTTCTAGGCATGTCTTCTGTTTATCGATAACATTTACGGTCCTAGAAATGTCATTCAATAATGACATGGTTCTTTAAATGAAGCTCGAGCATAAGTTATATTAACTGGTTAAAACATATCTAATCGGCTTGCAGTTACTTCAGACTGCAACCCGTGCATTATTATGGGGAAAGCATGTCGCCAAAAAAATGGTTGTTTCTCCAACTGGGTGATGTTCACCTGGGCATGGATTACTTTATCTCCATGTTTCTTAGATTTGATGTATGTTTCAGTGCATCATTCCTCGTATAAGAAGAGAAGTCTTCTTTACTTCGCATGTACTTTCCAATCTATGATTCTTCAGGAAAGTAGTTGTATGAAAACTTGGTGGTACAATGATTTTTGAATATCAATCAGAATTGAAGTTTTCATAAAAATCTATCACTTAATCAATGACTACAGCTATTCCATTAGAAGATGGGTCATCAATTGAGGGGGAGAGTGATGACTTTTCAAAATTCTATATCATCAAAACATGCTACTTTGTACCAAATAAGCAATGAATTTTATGAAACTTGTTGCTATGTGTCAGTGTATAATTTTTGTTAAATTCAAAATCTTCCAAACTAATCATACCTGACACTAACATTCTCCCTCATAGATTGAGGGGGAGCGTCGTAATGTTCCATTATCAGAATATATGTTAAACCTGACCACATTCTCTCCCAAATTTTCTAAACATATTTAAATCAATTGGGATCACAAATCTCAAATGGTTTGAAATTTTTGATCGGGGGAGAGAATGTGATTTAAATATGAAAATCTGATAAAAAATGTGATCTTTTGGACTCAAGTGTAGGCTCTCCCATATGTGCTAAACTCTTTCGTATATCGATGCACATATTGAGGGGGAGCAAATGATTTGTGATGGCAATTGTGAAAGAATACCAAAGACCGACCATTTTAATTTATGTACTGGAGTTATAAGGATGGTGAGGTTAGGTATTAGTTCCCATGATCCAGCCAGAACCGGAGGGATCTTCCCAGGGACAATCCACTAGTTAAATAGAAGTCCTTAGGAATGATTAAAAAGGAGAAAAGTAAATAAGGGAAAAGTGCCGACTGAGATGGAGCTAGTACTGGAACAAACCCAACAAGGTGCTAGTAATGAAGTCTCGGTAAGCGCTGAAGGGTTTGAAGAATGAAAAAGAAATGTAAAGATAAATGGTGAAAAGAAAGAAGCCCTCCTTACATCTTAGGCAGAAATCGAGTCAATACATATACTATCAGAATCACTTAGTTGATTGCTGACATTGAAGACAAAGTATCATGGACCCAGTGATACGCTGCACAACCCTCCCTAGCCACTCAAGGTCCCTCAAAGGACTCTTGTTTCACTCGTCACTGAGATCAATACATTACTATCGTCTCTCTCACTCCGAGTTAGACGATATTGAAAAGGTGGCAGTCCTCTCCAGCCTCCGATCACTAAATCAAAACGCACTATTGAGTCTAGAGCCAAGAGATCATCAATATATCTCATTAGGACACACTTCCAATATGCTTGCTGTTTCATACACCGTGAAAAGCAAGAAAATATATATGAAGAGTCCTACGCATTATCCTCGTGGTATTGCCAGAACATCCGAGTGATACGTAAAGTATTCACAATGAAGATGGAAATCCTTCTAGAGCCAACATCAAACAAGCTCTTGGTGGGTGACATATGAGATCCTTCATGGATCAAACTTGTGACAACTGGAAAGAAACGATGGGGCGATTCTCATTTGAATCAACCTTGTTCCAGGAAATGGATTGACGGACGCTTTTGGAAAACCTTTCAATGTGCTCACCAACTGAATTTCGAGCACATTGATTGTGAAAATTTTCAAACAAAAGTGTTTATGACAGAAATGTGATTCAATGTATAAAACCCTCATCGTGTTGCATAAAATGTTTATCCAGTGACACGCGAGTGATTTTTATAATCAATTTCTCATCAATCAGTGGGTATTCAATTCACTGATTCACTCTACCGTGCTGTCGGCTTTGAGACATTCCGGTATAAGAACATGCTTTGTAGGGTGATCCCTATGGTAACTCTTTGGATGATTCCCTATAACAAGCTGGAAATTCCTGTCAAGGAGAATCTTCTTTAAAGGGGATTCTACCTGATCACAGGTCGGTCCTCACGGAACCAAAGGTTAATCCAACCACACCGAACGAATGACAAAGCCATATTCGTTCTCCAACTTTATTGCTAACTGTTTTATTTCAGATTCATATAAAGATGGTGATGGTGGTTCCTGATTCCAGTAGAGACGTGTCAATCCACACTCCATGCTCACGCTTACAAATCATTATCAAAGTTGAAAGACCTACAACACAGCTTCTGCAACTCTGATGATAGCTATCATGATTCAGAAAAGTGTAAGCATGCGAGTTCAACGGTCACAACATATCACATGAAGGCAATATTACAATGGATGAGCTTGGAGATTTACAGTGACTGATGGTCTCAAAGAATGCTCAAAGATCACAACATCACATGAAGACGATGCTGCAAATCAAGATGACTTGAAGAAGTATGTTGGATGATAAGCTCAAAGAATCCTCAAAGATTATCCAAGACAAAAGATCAGTCATCAAGAGTTTACTGCTGAAAGTGCAAAGTTTCAAGACATTGAAGAATCAAGACTACGAGCTAGGAATTTACAATCATGTAATAGAATGCTAGAATTCAAAATATTATTTTTGGGGTGACCTCCCTTAGGGGGAGATTGTTAGGAATATAAATATTCATGTGAAGACTCGGTCACCCCGAGTATCTGTTAGCATTAACTAGCTCATAGGATTATTAGTATTATTATTATTAGTTTAGTTATAATTAGTATTTGTGGAGTGGGTCGGGTCTTTACCCACTGTCAGCTCACTCTACAGCCCACTCGGGGCACTTATGTTAGTAACTATAAATACCCCTCTCCACCTAGGGAGAGGGTTGGAACTTCTCACAATATCAATCTAACTTCTTCACTTTCTCTCTCTAAAGTTCCCAACTCACTTTCTCTCTCTAAAACTCTTAATCTATTCGGCCAAATCTCAACTATATGTGTGTTATAAGTTATTGAATATGCTACAAATAATTTCAAGCTGGTCTAACCAGTGATGTAAGCGTGTCTCGGATAGGACTTGTCTGAGTAGAGTGTACCGTTTCGAGAGATTTTCTTTGAATGTGACCAGGACGGGTAATAATTTCAAGCTAGTTTAACTAGTGATGTAAGCGTGTCTCGAATTAGTCATGTTCACTGAAAATTAATCAATTCAAAAGTGCAATCTCCACCTGATATGTGCAAATTTATCTTAAAAACTTATGAGCACATGTGAAGGGGGAGTATTTCAGAAAAAGCAAAAACTCTCAAGGTGTTAACAAAATATGTCTTATAATCATAAACACTTTGAGAGATTTTCGGATGAATGGTTTATGGCAACATAGGATAGTCATGGAGTTATAAGGTGACTAAGGTTAGGAAATACGTCGTATGATCCGCCAGAACCGGAGGGATCTACCCATGGACAATACCAATAGTTTAGTACTAGAAGTCCTTAGGTATGATTGAAAAAAAAATGAAAGGAGAAAGAAGGGGTTGAAGAATTAAAAAGAAAAGTAAATGAAAGGGTGAAAAGAAATAGCCCTCCAAATGTTCAACCTTAGGGCAGAAACCGGGTTCAATTCATATGCTACTGGACGTTACTAAGGTGATACTGGTATTGAAGACAAAGACGTCATGGACCTAGTGACACACTGCACTTAACCTTCTAACCACTCAAGTATCTCTCAAAAGATCCTTGTTTCATTTCTCACGGAGAACATTTCCTAATCTAACGACCTTTCACTCCGAAATATGTTGATATTGAAAAGGAGGCAATCTGCTCCATGCCTCCGACGACTTAAAATAAAAGCGCACTAAATCGAGTCTAGAGCCGCGAGATGCATCAAAAGATCTCTTAGGAACACTTAATATTTCTACACTAGTTGTTCAAAATTAAGGACACCAGTTGTAAATAACAAGAGTCCTACGCAGATCTTAGCAATCTGCCAAGAACATTTATGAGGGAATTCACAATTGTGATTCCCAATGATTGAATGGAAATTCCTACCAGGGTCAACATCAAACAGCCCTGACAGCAGGTTACTTCGGTAATCCCTTGTGGGTTACGCTTAGTGTTCGCGGTGGTCTCAAACGATCTACAGTCGTGGAGTGATACTTCGGTATACTTCAGCGGCTCACCCTGAATCGTTGATATACTTCGGTATATCTGCGTAAGCCCTCTTGGGGGTATCCGGTTCAGAAACAGCCTTTGTAAGGATTATAGAGAGTTTTCACACTATGCTGATAATTATCTCAAAGTCCGAACCTGTAAGTGCTGGAAACTTTATTGCTAACTGTTTTCGTGCAGGTACACATGAAGAACCAGAGTTCCAGCTAAGACCATTACTACCACCATTATAATCAACAACATTCCATCTCCACATGCTCATACCTACATCAGAAAGTCATTCAAAGTTCAAAGACAATTCTCATCAAAGATCGAAGCAAACATTCAAAAGTTAAAGATCAAAGCTAAAGAATGAGAATCACTTGAAGTATAAAGATTAAAGTCAAAAGAAGTATGAGTATGGTGGAAAAGACGTAAAGACACCAAAGACTAAGACGTTGATGAAAGGCAGACCACAACATTATCATATCACACATAACAAGAACAAAGTATAAAGATACGAAAGACGTTAAAAGCCAAAGATGCAAAGAAGACGTCAAGCAACCTATGATGACCAACCCTTAGGGGGAGATTGTTAGGAATACGTTTTATGATAAAGTGTTGGTCATATTTATATGTAATAGGTTGATTAGATATTTAGGCCTTTATGTTTGTTTAATGGTCCGGCCTTTGTAGAAGGCCCATGGGCTGTGACTTTGTTATGTTATAGAAAGTATCCTAGGCGTTGCCCTAGGTAGAAGTACTATATAAACACATGTAACCTTCATATAAAGGTGTTGGTTATTTCATATATGCAAACAAACTTTTGTCATTCTCTCTTATGTCATAATCGACCACTCTCTTATCTCTTTCTCTCATCTCTATCTTTCTTATATTTGTGTTTATCTCATTAGGGTGTCCTAACAACATGTTTGTCATTTCAGTTTAAGTAAACATTTAAAATAAAATAAAAAATGACATGGCATGTTTCTTACCTGATCAACAGGTAACTCATCAAGAAAGGGGACGAAGTTGGTAACTTTAGAACAAATTCAAAAGTTCTGATGATGATAATTGAATATTTCAAAGTTGCTATCCAGATGTGAAAATTTAGGAAAATACATTGCCTATTTTTAGACTTAGAATGTGTTTATTTTTCTCTTAGTTCGAAGGATTGTAGGTTCAAAACCCTTACTTTTTCTTAATTGGGACTCGTTAAGGCTCCTCTCTCTCTTTTTTAATAGGCTAATTAAGGGGGGTGTTTACCAAATTAAATAGTTACATATAAAGTTCTTATTTAGCCTCTTATAGGAAAGATGAAATATTTACAGGCTTTTTCGATTAAGAGGAAGTAAGACTTTTGGCCCATATTTCTTCCTTGCATTTCTTTCTAGCTAAAAAGAAAATAAACACCCCCTAAAAATTTTATATTTAACCACTTAATGTACTAAACACCCTTTAACCCTATATATTATCCTTGCGACTTGTATACAATGAACCCAGAAATAAAAATCCCACTTTTATTAGACAGGAGTGTAATTAACGCGAACGTTTAATCAAAGCTATCACGTGTCTCATCACGTTGGTAAGTGGTAACACGCACTACCACACACGTGCATGTCGATAAATAGTCGATGGCATTTTAGAGAATCTTAAATAAACCAAACCCGTTTTGCAACCAAACCAACGTATATAAACAAACTATAACAAACAACCACTCCAAAAAATATCAAGATTTGCTTCAGATTCTTTCACTTAAACACAACACAAACTTACAAACATGAATTGTCTTCATAATCTTCCAAGGTTTATCATGTCATTTTTTCTTATCATTTCTAGTAATTAATGTTAACTTTTTTGAATTGTTGCTTACATTTTGTTGTTGTTTTTTTTTTTTATACTTTTTTGCAGATCATCTTCATTTTTGTGTTCAAGGAGTTTCAAAGTTCAACATGTAATTCAACCGTGTTTTGTTAACATTAAGGTAAATTGCCTATGTGTTTATAATGTGTGTTTGTTGATTATTAGTTATGGTTTATATGTGATTGTGAAATTTGTGTTTTTTAGATGAATTGTAATGAGAAGTGGTTGATGAATGTTGCTGGTGTAAGAAGGAGTTGTTTAGTTAAGGTATGGTTTATTTAAGTACTTTTTAGTTTGAACTTGTTGATTGATTAACAAATTGGAATTATATGGTTATTTCACTAGAATGTAATGGATTCTCTCAAGTCTCAACTTGTCAGTCCTTATGTAATAAACTAGTTTTTATCCTTTTACCAATGGATGTAAGTGGCCTTTTATACGAGGCAGTATGGTGATTGGTGATGTGGCGCCTGCCACATCACAATTTAAGTCCTATCGAAGGTCGTTGACATACATTGATAAAGCAATAAAATTTTGTTACATCAAAAGGTGAAGAAAGTAGTTCACTACACATATAATGACCCTTTTGTAAAAATGTGGTTACATTTTTGGTGTAAAATGACCCCTACAAGAAAATCATAGAAGTTATTAATAGGATATAATTTTAATCACTGCTTTTCGATATCTACTTATATGAGTTGAAAACGATCAGCATTTTCTACTTTTTGTCAAATGACTAACCAAAAGGAATACTGTTTATGTGAAGCCACACACATAACCTGTAATTGTACCAATAGAACATACCAGTGTTATTATCATGCTTTACTAATTGAACCATAAAGATATGCGTTACCATCAGGACAACATCATATGCAAATTCTTCTACAAGTGAAACTAGAATCTAAGCATGTAAATCATTACTCAGATCAGAAGACAAAACACAATCGAGAAATGATAATACACATGATAGCTAAACCACCATTTTGGACGATCACAGATGATATAAAGGAATAAGGATAACCTATGAAAAAGGATTTTCCTTCATTTGGTGAACAACTACTATTTATTTATTTTTATTGTTATCGATGTAGCAGGAATTTTTTTATGTTTTATACTTTCCTCTCATTAATTTTCAGAGGCATCATTACATATTGTATTTTAGTATCTGCGCTGTAGTTTGGAAAAAGTGAACGTCTATATAATCATTTTGGACGATCACAGATGATATAAAGGAATAAGGATAACCTATGAAAAAGGATTTTCCTTCATTTGGTGAACAACTACTATTTATTTATTTTTATTGTTATCGATGTAGCAGGAAATTTTTTTATGTTTTATACTTTCCTCTCATTACTTTTCAGAGGCATCATTACATATTGTATTTTAGTATCTGCGCTGTAGTTTGGAAAAAGTGAACGTCTATATAATCATTGTTCTGGATCTACTGTACAGTATCTGAAACTGTGTAATTAGATATTTGCAACTATGCAAGCTATGATATAGTTCATAGAGGAATGCTACAGCCACATAAAAACATCCACAAAATCCTCCACAAAATGACATGTCAGAAAGTGATTGGTGGATTTTATTACAGTTTCCTCTTCTCTCTGATTAAGCCAATCAATCACTGTCTGTAGCATTAAGCCAATCACTGTCTGACATGTCATTTTGTGAAAGATTTTGTGTATGTTTTTATGTGGCTGTAGCATTAAGCCAATCCCTGAGATCACGACCACCTCGTCATATTTAATTTAAAAGCTAAATTGTAATGTTAAGTCCTATGATTGTTAAAAAACCATGTGGATCTTTATTGTCGAAATATTAGTTTCACTAAACATTCTGCAACATAACTCAATTGTCTGCATTCGGCTCTGCAGGCAACACCTAGTTCGACATCTGATATCGACATGGAAGATGCTAAAGATGAAGAGAAATCTGATGTTTATAGTAGTAACATGACTGAAGCAATGGGTGCTGGTTAGTCTCTTCATACGTACTTTTAGGATACACAGTGGATAATCTTTCGCAAATAATTTGTTGCTAATCAATTGATTTCAGTCTTGACTTATAGGCATGAGCTAGGAATGAATTACGATTTCATTTCTCCTGATTTAATTGTTGGGTCATGTCTGCAGGTAATTTTCGTCTCTCAGTTTGGATGTAATCTCTTTACAAAACTATTATATTACTTAGGAGTTATTTTATATGTATAACAGACTCCTGCAGATGTTGACAAGCTTCGGAGTATTGGAGTAAAAACCATCTATTGCTTGCAGCAAAATTCAGACCTTGAGTATCCGAAAGATATTTAAAATATTAAATCTTCTGTATATGAAGTGATATATTTTAAGAAAAATTATGCCTACAATTTATTGCCGAGAATCCTCTTTAGCTGAAGAGAGACATTTTTTTTCCCTTGACTTGTTTTTATAGATATTTTAGCGTGGACATTGAGGCTATTCGCGAATATGCCAGCACGTTTAGCGACATTCAACACTTGCGTGCAGAAATAAGGTTAAATATGATTTATGTCTGTTTGGCATCATTTCTGCAGTCTGCTATTAGTATCTTTACTATTTGAAGTTCGCTATTAGTATCTTTACTATTTGAAGTTCAAACTTTGGTTAAGAGTTGATCCAGTTCATGTATTCTGAATATACCAGTGTCACTTGGTTTATGGAACAGGGACTTTGATGCATTTGATTTGCGTCTGCGTCTTCCATACGTGGTGAGCAAATTGCACAAAGCCGTTAATCGGAATGGAGGTATAACTTATATACATTGTACAGCTGGACTTGGAAGAGCTCCTGCAACTGCAGTACGCCTACAAATTACTGATACACCAATGATTTTGATTATTTACCATGGGAGTAATACTAATATGATTTCAATGATTACAGTTGGCATACATGTTCTGGGTTCAAGGTTATAAGCTAAACGATGCAGTCACTCTTCTACAGGTAAACCTATTTATCAACTATGTTAAGAGCATCTTATTAACTTCTGCTCTCAAGTGTTGGTTGGATATTTACTAGATCTTCTTTAAATGTAAAACTGGCATATGTTATGCAGCTGTGTTATGCAATGTGGAAATCATCTACTCAAGTATAAACAGAAAAAAAATAATAAAAAAATAAAAAAATAAAAGATCTGCTTAATTAGCAATACACTGTGAATGACATGATGATATGGAAAAATGTATAAGAAAAAAACTACACACATGTGATGGTTAGGCCTGTATTTTTACGCTCATCACGGGAAGTCAAACTCATTTAGACTAAATGTCAATATGCTGAAATTTCATATAAAGCAATATTATTTAACTCCCTCTTTCTTTCTCTGCAGAGTAAGCGTCCATGTTTTCCCAAAATTGATGCTATAAAGAGTGCCACAGCCGACATTGTGAGTCATTATTGCTTATATTTCATTATTCTTATAACTATATGCTCTGTAAATCAATATGCAGAAGCTACTGTTGGTGAATAGTAATTAATGCAGTTTCTTAAATTTATGAGTAAAAAGTTGTGAGCAGTGTGTCAACATATGTATGAAAGATCACTCTTTTAGTTGGTGATTTAGAGTTTGAGAGACTCCCGAGTCTTTTCAGTTGAGTCACTGTACAAGGGCAAAGCATGTCATTTTTCTTCTCGTTATCCCCATGGTTGAGCTCATTTACATGTAAAATAATATTGGAATATACAAAACTAGAAACCAGCTCTTGTCCATGGCTGATCTTCCTATCGAGTTCAATGATATGTCTGAATTTTCTGAAATAAAAATATATGCTTGTTACCACTTTCTTTTCTGAAAAGTTGTATATATCCATCACCATTTAATATGTTATTTGTTCTTAATTTAGTTGATTCTTGTGCCCTGAAGAGTTGCTAAAGTTGCATCTGTTCTCACACTCGTGTTACCGTCTAGTATTTTCTATTAAAATGAACCTTCTTTTTCCCTACAGCTTACAGGCCTAAAAAGGGAGAGAGTCACGTTGACATGGAAGGGTGAGGAATGTTCTACAGTTGAAATAGCTGGGCTTGATATTGGTTGGGGTCAGGTAACTATTAAGATCTAAGTTCTACCCTCAAAGTGTTTTTTTTTTTTTTTTTTTTTTTTTTTTTTTTTTTTTTAAATAATATTGCATCAATATTCGGTTTGCGATTCTATTAATATCTTTTTGGCATTAATGATGAAATGTCATTTATTTATGTAATGTGGAATATGAAAATAGGAACTCGATGGGACATGTTCCCATCCCTATTACTTAAAGTAGAAAGTTTAACAATTTAGCTCTTTAGCATCAGTTCAGTTATTTTGTAAGATAATTTATCACTACTGATTAATATGATGGGCAGTGATCAAGATTACTACTCTCTGAGTCCCATTAAACTGCAATAACTTTCATTTCTGGTTATCCGAAATACTAAAAGCTTCTGCTTTGCCAAGCTTATAATCCAAGCTACAAATTTGTCCATTAACAATTATTACAAGGTACTCTTGAACTGAATTTTGGTCCATAAGTTTTCTAAGTTATTATATGGTGTGAAAAGACTTATTGAACTATGATTAAAGGAAATATCTCCCTTGTTTTGGGGAGGAGAGAGTAAAAGTTTCAAGCATCCAGAAGTAGTTTGTAAATTTATCCAATTGCATATAACAGCTACATTCTATGCAATGTTCACTGCTAACGTTGTTGGTTCATTGCAGAAAGTTCCGCTGACATATGACGCTAATCAAGGCTCGTGGATTTTGCATAGAGATCTGCCGGTAACTATCCGCAGTTAAAAAAACTGACATACAATAGTCTTTGTTTCTGGTACTTGTAGTTAAATGCGTCAATCATGACAAGTCTGTTAGATAGTTTTGATTTAAGCTTATGTAAAGAGTTTTCTATATTTGAAGTTTTGAACTATCTAATGTTCTTATTTTCGAACATATGAGATACGCATGCATGGAATGATCAAACTAAAAGCCAACTTCTTTTAAAGTATTGTTATTCTATATATAACAGGAAGGGCGATACGAGTACAAGTACATTGTGGATGGTGAATGGCTGACGAATAAAGATGAACTTTTGACTCCTATTGACAAGGCTGGCAACATCAACAACTACATCAAGGTACGATTCTGCTTCCTTAAGGATTGTGCTTTTATTCCGGCACACTCTATGGTAATATTGATGTTTTCCATCACCACATCATGATCATGAGTGATGTTTAGGACTTTATGCTTGACTTGATAATGAGTGTGTTTATGCTTGTCTTAGTCTTTAACATTCTCCTATGGTAAACTCTACTGCACATTTATAAATGTGTTATGTAACCATATTTAACATGTTAACTGTCTATGAATCTCAGAAAAAGAAAATTCAAAAGGTAAACATTGGCCATTTTGACAAGCTACCCAACCTGCCTCTAGGTGATACTCCTTTATTAAAAAAAAACTCACTTTTATTCAACCCTTTAAATGAAGCAGGTAAGCGATAATGATCCAGAGAGCGCAAGCACTGCATTGTGGGAGAGATTGGCTAGTGATGATTTTGATTTAACAACATACGAGCGCCAGGTCATACGAAAGTTTCTCGACGAGTGCCCAGAGGATGAGTAAATTCTAACCCAAAATACGTATATGTACATGTACAAACCTTGTATCCGTCTATGGAAGCCAACGTTATATATAGTTTGACTATAATGTTCTCTAATCAGTCAAAATGTTGTCATAATAATTAATTCATAGTATTAATTAACAATCAAGCTTATTAAATGATAAATTAGGTTTGTTGCCCTACGCTCATTTATGGGCTTAGGGTCTATTAAGTTTTCTCTCATGTATTCTCTATATTATTGAGCCACAAGCCCACAATATACATCATACGTGTTGGTGAATATATGACAGATTATGGTGATTAGATGACAGCTTATGATGTCAGTAATTATGAATGAGCATGATTATAGGGATTGTTGGTGAATGTATGACTAGGGGTGTATAAATAACCTTTCATTCTGTGAATAAAGTATCAAAGGAAAACATTTCACATGGTATCAGAGCTGTTTTCCAAATCTTCAAGTTTTCCCTCGTTTTTCTTCCTTTTTTCCCTATTGCTCTAGATGCATACATCTTCCAGTCCCTTTCTTTCTCAAGTCATTATATCTTGAACAATGACACATTCTGCAACTATTTCTCATTCAACATCTTTCATAACATCTTCCATGACATCAGAGACCCAATCACCCCACCACTCTTAGAGCACAAGGTGAGGTTGCTGACGTGGGAAAAATGGTGTCACATCATCACCTTTTCCGATAACACCAAAATCCACCACAACACCAAAACACCCCTCCACATATGAAGTGGTGTCGTCATGCAAAAAGTGGTTCCATCGTGTTACTCAACGTTTAAAACAGAGAGAGAGAGAGAGAGAGAGAGAGAGAGAGAGAGAGAGAGAGAGAGAGAGAGAGATACCGGACCATTTGGGCTGGTGGGGATGGCGCCACACCCGAAAACGCTAGGTTTGGTGTGGGGTTGGCGTTGTCCCGACAGTGCGTGTGGTCCAGTCCCCAAAGTAGTCATAGCACCAGGCACATAAAAATGTTAACCACCATAAATATCATTCACATACTTGCAAATTTGAACGCAACAACTTTACATACACAATATTGGATTAATGAACCGCTTAGACATAATATCCGGCATAAATACCAACATGAAATGAAGCCACACGACTCTTTGCACAACGACGGCCATCGAATACAACCACACAGTTGTAGGTTCTACCTCGCAGCCGCAAACACATGCCACACATTCGAATCATCACTTATTCCCAATAAACCTGGCCACAAACATCATACTAATTATTTCACTTCATCTAAATGCACAAAATTGGGGGAAAATAACTGTAACAAAAAAATGCAAATGCCCAAATGCATTTCAACCCTTGACATCTTTAACAATCTAATCAACAACCCATCCAAAACCCTTCAGTGAGACTTACCACCAAGTAGCGCAAAACAAATCCATATAGCAAAATATTTATAACAATCAGACACTACTATAAATAAAGAAGATCAATTGGCAATCAAATGTAGACTAATAAGTTACCCCGCTAAAATACACACATTTAAAGTCTATCACCACAGTCTCTTACATTACCCTGTGAACACGAACTATAAACAATATCAAAATACATTTCAAAATTTGATCGACACAAATTTTTTTCTTAACAATACAATTTCAAAAACCCCAAAAAATTAATTTTTTGTAATAGATATAAACTTATAATTATGAACAAACATAAACTACTTACATGCAATTGAATCTATGTGAATAACCTCCCTCCTTGTTTCAACCCCGAAAAATAGGCAACAATACCAACAACATACAACAAATTTTCTACCCAACAACACCCAAAAAATAATTTCCAGTAATAGATTTAGACTTACAATTTCCGATAAAGATGAACCACCCACATGCAATTGAATCTCTGTGAGTAGCCTTCCTCATGTTTCAACCCTGAAAATTAGGCGACAATACCAAAAACATACCGCGAAACACACAATTACTCTCTCTCTCTCTCTCACTCTCTCACACAGTCTCTTTTTGTAGGTTGAATTGATGCACACGTGTTCTTGAAGAAGATATATCTAAGACACGTGTTTTTCGATATAATACACGTATAAGAAGCAAACCAGCGTCGTTTTTGGCCAAAGTTATCCCAGACTTGAAACGGCGTCGTTCAAAGGCAAGCAAAGAATAAACAAAAAACAAAACCAAAAAAATAATAATAATAAAACCCAAAGCGGCGTCGTTTTGAAGGCTTAAGAAACGGCGTCGTTACCCACGGTAAATGTATAATATAGAGTAATAAATATGGAAGTGATAAGCATTTACTCCGATCAGTATTCTCTTTATATAGGGGAGCAGGGGCGGAGCCAGGATTTCAAGTTAAAGGGGGCCAAATTTAAGTATAAAATGATAACGATACTGTCCGAAAAACATAACAAAGCATGATAAATAGGCAACTAGGCAAGTACCTTAGTATATATTAAATAAAAGAAATTTGTTGTCTTGAACTAACACACAGCCGTAATCAATCTTAGTAAGAATAAGTTGTTCTCTTCTTGCCCATTATTTGATCTAAAATGATACATTCTTTTACCGAAAGTTGACGATGACAACTATGAACTCTTAAGAAAAAAAAGAGTTAATTACATAAATGGTCATTGTAGTTTGTCGGATTTTTCGGGTTTGGTCACTAAACTTTTTTTCCGCCGGGTTACATCACTATGGTTTGCATATGTTACGGATCCAGTCCATATCCGAATTGAAATGACCAAAAAGCCCTTGTCATCTTCTTTTTCAAATCTTTTGACAATTAAGTAACGGCCGTTAGTCTTTTATACTAACAACCGTTAGTAAATAACCGAAAATTTAGTTTTCTTACGTTTTCGTCCATTTTACACATTTTCGTCCGGTCTTTATACGTTTTTGTTGACATAAATAAATGCCTAAAAACATTATCAATATTTATTCATATCTCTATGTTTTGATGATCACAAAATGTAAACTCATTAAAACATAAACTTATAAATTAAACAAGTACTTAGTTGTAAATATTCACTTCTACAAATAAAATCACTTAAGGTATGAATGAACTAATGCTTAATGCATCATATGATCAAAAGAACATTTTCTTTATTTCTAAACTTTTTATAAAATGTCAAAAACATTTTATATATTTTTGAAAAACAATTTTGGTATTAAATAAAAATGTTTAATCTTTTATAAAAACATGAATTCAAATTTTTAACCAAAATCAGTAAAAATGTTCCAGAAAAACCTTCCATACAAAAGGACAAATCTGGGCAACGTTCAGAAAATTTTACTAGGCGGCCCCCTTAATTTTAAGGGGGCCGACTAGTAAAATTAAGGGGACCGCCCCCCCCTATTTAAGGGGGGCGGCCACGCTCCAGTAGCTCCCAGCTGTCCAATTTTTCTGCATATAAATACCAGCCTTCCCCTGGATTTTTACTCACCATTGGTCCGTGTGTGAGTATATATAAATAAATATAGTATCGTGCACACGTGATACTTTGGGAAATGAAAAGTCAAACCTTAGGAAAAGTCAAACTTGCAAAACCCGAATGTGATGTGTGTGATACCGGGCAAGTGATCACCCGGGTCGTGTCCCAGCGAGATGTGAATGGGCCATTGTGGAAAGCTTTGGATTAGAGTGATTGATGATTTAGATTGCTTTTGATTTTGCTTTTTTAACAATTCTAAATAACAAATTAAAACAGATATGCACAATAAAATTAAACGCGAATTAATTAACCTAAAAACGCGCAACGAAAAATCTAAAATGGACTAAAAAGTAAAATTTATGAAATTTAAAACCTAAAAATGTAAAATTACTAAAAACTTATTTAAAAACTTAAATTCTAATTTTTTTTAAACTTTTTATTTAATTATTTCTAATTATTAATTATTTAAATACTAATTAAACTAATTTAAATTATAAAAAATACTAAATGAGCTAAGAAAAATCTAAAACTTTTTCTAAAAATATTATTAAGTAAATAGAAGCTAAGAAAATTATAAAATTGAAATTTACTTAATTAAAATTTAAAAAGATAAATTCTATTAAATAGAAGCTATCACTATATTTCTATTTTTGATTTTCTTAAGGACTAAAAATGAAATTATATTTTTACTAGATTAAAAATGATAAAAGAAAATTATGAAAATTGGATTTGTATTTTTCTGATTATTTTTCTATTTATTATGATTTAATTACTAATTTAAACTATTAAAATGATTTAAAAATAGAAAATGAAAACAGAAAAATATGGAAAAATTCTAGTAAATCTAAAATGATATTAAAAAGCTGAGAAAAATAAAATCAAAACTTATCTAACCCTAATAAGCAGAATGGGCAGAATAAGCAGTTGGCAAATAAGCCAAAAATAAGCTAAAAAGCACTAAACTCAACCAAATGCTCAGGATATGTTAGACCAACTTATATGAGCTTAAAACAACTTAACTCAAACAGCTAACCCATGAAATAACCCAATTAAGCACTTTGACTGTTTTAAAATCAAGACAGAAAATAGCAGAATAAGGCAGACTTTCAAGGCAAATTAAGCATTCTAAATAAGCACTGAGATGCAATATTATGGGGGCAAAAGGTAGCTTACATGACTGGCTATCTAAAAAACCTAAAAGCCCTATCACAAATACACCAATTGAAGCCTAATTTGCCCCTAGATCAGCAGTGCAGACTAGTGTGAATCTGCAGATTCTGCACAGTTGCAGTTTGGACAAATAATTGAATGAGACAGAGCAAGTAACAACAGACTACTTCCACTTCCTAAACATCTCTAAAATGACAAAAAAAAAAGCATCTAAAACAGATCCAACCCTAGGGAACATGTTATGGCAAATCTAGATCTAAAACTGCTCATACATATCAAATACTACACAAGGCATTAAAACATATTAATACTAACTGAATTCACTTCCTATAGCTTCAATTATGTATGATCAAACTTCACCAATATGCAAATGCACAGTAACAATGCTCAAGACCCAGAAATCATGCAGTGCCAAACACTCCTTAAAGTTGTCAAATTGAGAATTTAATGAGCAAATGAGGGATTCAGGGCATGCAGTCACTAAACAAACATTTAATAACTTAATTTAAACATAAATTAACACAAATAAACAAGATTAAACAACAATAAATTAGCAGGAACTAGTAAAGTAAATTTTGCATTAAAAACTTGAAAATTAAGGAAAGCAAACTGAGGACCTCGAATTCTATCTGAATCAGGCCTAAACAAGATCACATGTCACACACAACTACTTCCAGATCTGCTCCAATGTCCCAAGAACAGGAAAGCCCCCTCCTTTGACTTTTGTTGACCAGAGTGGAAAATTGCTTGAAAGTGATTTCTAAGCTCACTAAAAGCTATCAGTAGCTTTAGTAAGCTTAATTGAATTAGAATTAAGCTAATTGAAGCCTGGCTTTAAGAACATTTAAAATTCACTTAATAATAAAAATGTGGAAAACATGAAACTGGATTAACTTGGAATTAATAATTGAAACAGAGTTACAATACAATAAACTAACTTAGTTTAATACAGAAAGCTTGAATTTAAACCTTAAAAATTATTTAAGACATTAGAAATTTAAAACGACATACAAAAATTAAAACTAAAAACTACTTCTTCTTTCACTTTTTCTTGACTTATAATGTTCCTCGTAGCTTTCTCTCTCTTTCCCACTTCATTGGATTAGCAAAAATTGATCTCCACCGTTGGTTTCAGTTTTGGCGGGAAATGACTAGGATGGGTTTTAACTTCTTTCTGAGTCACGTGGGAAGGTGTGAGTGATTAGCTAAGGAGTAGAGGAGGGGGAAGGTTGCGTGTTTCAGAAAAAGGGTTGATGTCAGGGATAAGGTGAGGGGAGGACATGGTTTTGGTTTTGGCGGGTTTAGTTTTAGGGAAGGGATAAGGTTTGTGGGTTTGACCGGTTTTGACTTGGGGTCTTAGCTAAAACTGAGAACGGGGTAAGGGATTGGGATGGTTTGGGCTTGGGTTGTTAAGTTGTGGGCTGGGGTTGTGGATTTTGTTTATTTTTGGGCTTTGGTGGACTAAGGGTTAGGATTAGTGTAATGGGTTGGGTTGGTTAAGGTTTAGGGGTTGGATTGGGTAGAAGATAAAATTAAATCCGGGTTTAAGTAATGAAAATGGGATTTAATTTTAGGGACCACTTGTGTATTATTTGGATTTTAGGGGGGGTGGACTTGTAATTTCCACAAAGATATCAAAAGGACCATAAAGCAATATTTTCCATTTTAAAACACCCGGGGACCATAAATGTCATTTTTCAAAACCCCAAGGACTACTTTTGACAACTTTTGAAATTCGAGGGACTAGACTTGCCATTTATGCAAACTTTGTTCATTTTTCACTGTTTTTAATCATTTTGCATTTGAAACACATAAAAACACAATCAAATGATATTTTCTGCATTTTTAAGCATATTTGCATGTTTTTTAAATATTTTTGCAGTCTAAATGTGATAGAAATGATGAGTATTTAGACACTCATCAATCCCCCACACTAAACTATTGCTAGTCCCTAGCAATCTTTTATGAAGATTTAATGGATTTTTCTCTTTACCAGATATCCATTATTTCTGGAGTAGCCAAATGTTTCAGTTCAAGTAAGAACCATGGTACACTGATAACCATGTGATTTTGAGCAAACCACCAGCTGCCAACGGTTTTGATTTGTCTTTACCAGAAGCCGTTTGCTTCTGGACTAGCCAACTCTTAGATAAAATACAGTTATTATCTTTGGTGAGCTGATTATCAATTATGGAATTCCAATGCCTTTACCACAAGCCATAACCTTGCGGGCTAGCCAACTCTTCACTTATAAAGATATGGTGAGTCGAATACTGATGCGTGGGTTTTGCAACCTTACAACAGGTTTTACCTCTCGAGGGATCTCAAGAGGCTTACAACCCCACCAGGCAGTGTACCTGACCGATGTAGTATAGTGTAGTGGTAAGTACGGGGGATTGATCGTTCTCCACAGGGAATAGTGTTCGTTAGGTGTGAAAGACTACTCTAATTAGGTCTAAGGGTTGAGGAAGATTCTTTTTATGTTTTTATAATTTTTATGAAAGCAAGTAAAATCTCGGGTTTGAAGGAGTGGGCGGAATTAGTTGCTAGTCAACTAACCCAAATTACTACGAATGCAAATAAAATAAATAACAAAAATGAAAAGTTTGGTGGAAACTAATATGTAGAGAAATGTGTTTACTTAGATTTCCTTACTCCCTAACTATCTTTTACCGGTTGATTAGTGTGTATTAGTCGCGTGGATGACGGGTGTATTCCTTAATACCATTCGTGGGGTGGCGTACGTACTTCCCCAACTCTACAAGCTCCTACTTCACTCCTATGTCGAGCCGGCTAGGAAGCTCCTAACATGGGATCACTAGAATTCGCTTGTGCATTAAATACAACCATAAAAACCTTTAGTACGCATTTGGTTCATGTTTCTTAAGACGTTCAAGCAAGTTACCGAATAGGAAATTAGCCAGTTTTCTTAAGCCTAACATAGATAAACAATCATCCAATACAACTAATAACACACTAATAACCAATAATCAATAGCTAGGTTTCATTAGATCTAAGCAAACACAAGATAAATCTAGCCTAACATGTTAAACAAAAGACAAGAATAAGATAGAATCAAACAACACATAGACATATTGAATGATTAATTGATAACTTATCTTTCAATGTAACATGGAAGATCTCAAGGCAAAAAGCCTTGAAAAAGAAGCTAAAATCGTCTTAGGGTTTTCTCCCAAAATTCCACACACTAAGTTCCACCTTAATGACAAAAAATTAGAAAACTATATATAGATTTTTGGATCTGACGGCGTCACGTTATGGAGTGTGACGCCGTCACCTCGCCGCTTTTAGGGTTCCCGGATGACCTTCTTGACGCCGTCCCTCTTTAGCTCTTCAAAAATCCATTCTGGCTTATCAAGGCTTGACGCCGTCGAACCTTGAACGTGACGCCGTCCCTCTTTGATTTAAGCCGTGACGCCCTTGATCAAGTTAAAGCGTGACGCCGTCATAATTCACATGCTATTTTCACTGGCTTATCATGAGTAAATTTCACGTCCACCTTTTCTTGCCAAGTCATGACGCCGTCCAGAGTAAATTGTGACGCCGTCAAAGGCAACTTTCAGCCGATTTTGAGACTTTGTCGTTTTCTTCACTTTTATGCTCCAAAAACGTCCAAAATGCCTCCTTTTCCAGATTTCTCCTCAAAAGTACCTAAAATGACAAAAGGAACGATTTAGGGCGATATTTGATCAAATAAATACGATTTAGGGCTTAAATGACCCCTTAAAAGCGGTACACTTTTCGCTTCATCAAATACCCTTACACTTGAGATTTGCTTGTCCTCAAGCAAATGCGCTTTTATTCTAATCAAAATACAAGTTAGGGGTCATTTAATGCAAACATAAAAGTAATTACAACAAATAATCGTTCCACTTCATTCATAATAAGCACGGAGATTACAAACTAGCACCTCACAAGTAGTGTTTAGATACTCACATCTCTCAAGTGTCATCAAAATAAATCTCATAAATGAAAACGGATAATATCTCTCACTACCTGTCATAGCAAATAGATTACCATAGGCTTGGGAAAGGATCAAAAACCTCCTCCACTAGGCGTAAGCACCAAAGATAAACTATCAAAGAGGGCTTTTAAATGGGTTATAACGTTAGGTGTAGGGAAAAGGAAAACACGGTTTTGTTGGATAAGGGATATTTTACTGGTGGCGAGTTAAAAATCTTGATCAATTACATGTACTATACAATGTTGCTAAGCCAAGACTAGACTCGATCTTAAGCTAGAAACGAAATAGCAAAATAACAAAAACATAAAACAAACATAAAATGAAACGGGATGGTAGTCCGTATGTTTTTTCTATTTTTCATTTTCTCATTTTTTTGTGTTTTTCTTGATTTTTTTTTTTTTTTTTTTTTTTTTTTTTTTTTTTTTTCATACACTTTTGCCCTACCATCCAAAATAATACATCATAGGGGCATTGCATTCCCCTTACACTTGAACTTTTACATAACTTTACAAATTACTATTCTAATGACTCGAATTAAGATAATCAAAACACTTGGAGTACTTTTAAAACATTTAGCACATATGGGGGTAATAAATGATGATCTTCCCCATTACTCCATTACACTAGTACTTTACCCATGAGTCCCAATCGTCCCAAAACAATATGTACAAGGATATGACTCGACTTAGCAACCATGTAATCAATTAGATAATTAACTAAGGGTTTAAACAAATGTTGTCACAATAATGCACTAAAGATGAGTGCACACAAGGTAGGCTAAGGCGATTTGGGTGTACATTTAAGTGGGGTGTAAACAAATTCTTCCTTTAAGTAAAATGCTTAAAGGTCGAAACGAAAAGATAGGCTCTGAGGGGTGTACTAGGGGTATCGTGTACCAAAAATGGGTACAACGCAAAGGGTGTGGGAGAATTACTTGACCAATGTAGCCAAAGTAATTATAACAAAAACACAGGTGTAAAACAATGGGTTAATCCTAATGCCTCTTATCATGTAGTCAATCCTAACTACACGAATGTAGTCTCACTAGCGGTCTCGGTATGCATCACAAACGCAAGTTCTAGAATCTATAAACTACCGGTACACTCATAAGCACCAACAATGAATGCTTTTTACTAAAGATCTAAAGGCGAACCTCACATATTTGGGGTGGAAATTTTTGAGTGGTATGGTTTTTGTGCTAGTCATACAATTCCCTATCCATGAGATGCTTATTAAAATCAAAGTTTCACTCCTATATGTTGTAAAAAATTTTAAATTTGGTGCTAAAATTGCCCTAACCAATATTTCTCTTGGCTTTATTACACATTCACTATTAAACAAAACAAAAATCAAGTGAAGTAGTAGTTTCTAAGGCATCCTAATTTACCCTCCCTACACTTAATCCGAACATTGTCCCCAATGTTTTAGACAAAAGATGTAAAAGTAAAAATAAATGAGAATGTAAGAAACTAATACTCCCCTGATTCGCTCGGTATGGATGATGTGATAATATGGTTAAATCTCCCTCCAAGAGAATGAACATGATAAGCTTCACTCCAGAAATATAATCATCCTCTTGATTTGTTGCACGTACATCTTCTTATCCAATAATACCTGTAACCAACAAACACAAAAACCAAAGCATCAAACCGAACAAAGAAAAACCACAACTAGATGTATTTCCAGACTTAGAAATAAAAACAAAACAAAGCAATAAAAGGATAGGATACTTGCGGGATGACTTACAAATAGGGACTCATAAAACATGCCCACAAGTATTGACACATAAACAAGATAGAATACATGCTAATCAAGAATTGTGAATTTTCCATGTTCGAATTTTGTTCTTTTTAACAAAATATAAACTTTCCTACACTTATATTTTTTTTGTAAAATACCTTTATATGCAATTAAGACGAGGTTAAAAACAAGATAAAGCATTTTCACAAATTATTCGAAACATGAAAATTGAACAATTATGATTAAGCATATATGACACAAACAAACAAATAAAATAAAAACATCAAACAATTAAAAAAAATAAAGCTTGGGTTGCCTCCCAATAAGCGCTTGTTTTTGTTCGAGTCACGAGCCTGACTCTACCCTTATTTAACGGAAATAGGGGAGGTTTTCCCTACACTTAGGATTAAGTGTGGGTGAAAGTAGCGATACACACCCTTAGGGTGGAAATATGCCACGTGAGGTGAAGGGGGTGAGTGAATGGCTTCCTTCATCCTAAAACTACCCGGATAATAAGGGTTGATGGGTGGGTCGGTTCCTCTTTTGTCTCCTAGAAATGTATCTAAGGATGGAAAGTTGTGTAAAGGTTGAGGTTCCGGTTCATCAACACTAGGAAATTCCCTGGAACTAAGAGTAAGGTTATCACTATAAGTATTCAAACCTATATCCTCTAGTGGTGCTTGGTCCAAAGGTTCTACCTCCATTGGGATTCCTAAAGTTTCTTCTACTTCTTCCGGGTAAGTCACGGGCGGTGTGTGTGCCTCAAGTGATGGTAGGACTTGTGGGGTACTTTGTGGGCTTGGATTATCCACCTCATCCTCCATTTTATCTAGATTACCTATTTGTTTGTTTTGTACTATGATGTTACATGACATCCACTTAGGTATCCCAAAATAGTCATCCCCAGACAAACTTGTTTCATGATCCTTGAAATTTGTGGTCAATTGACTTGTACTAACGTTTGTTGGGTTGTCTACTCTATAATAATATTGGGCACAATCTTCTATGGTATCCCATGCTTCTTCAGCATTTAATTCCCTAAAGTCCCTATCGGCAAAATCGTTAATGCACATTTGGTCATATCGGTCGACACGATCGTAAAAGATTTGGGTTAGGGATGCTAAATCGAAGCTATGATGAGGGACTATTCGGAGTAAGTTTTTAAAACGAGTCCATGCATCATATATGGGTTCATCTCGATATTGGTTGAACATCAAGATGTCATTAGGGGCAAATGGATTTCGTGGTCGGTAGTATGGTGGGTTCGCGTACTCCATATTGGTGAACGGAAGAGTCAATGGAAAGGTTTTTACGAACAAAGACACAAAGAAAAGATAGACTACTAGAAAGCTAATAAAAAGAAAATAAAAATCTCACTAGATAGGAATCTAATGAGTAGACCTAATAAAATAAAATTTCAACCTAAACAATAACTATTCCCCGGCAGCGGCGCCAAAAACTTGATGCGTGGGTTTTGCAACCTTACAACAGGTTTTACCTCTCGAGGGATCTCAAGAGGCTTACAACCCCACCAGGCAGTGTACCTGACCGATGTAGTATAGTGTAGTGGTAAGTACGGGGGATTGATCGTTCTCCACAGGGAATAGTGTTCGTTAGGTGTGAAAGACTACTCTAATTAGGTCTAAGGGTTGAGGAAGATTCTTTTTATGTTTTTATAATTTTTATGAAAGCAAGTAAAATCTCGGGTTTGAAGGAGTGGGCGGAATTAGTTGCTAGTCAACTAACCCAAATTACTACGAATGCAAATAAAATAAATAACAAAAATGAAAAGTTTGGTGGAAACTAATATGTAGAGAAATGTGTTTACTTAGATTTCCTTACTCCCTAACTATCTTTTACCGGTTGATTAGTGTGTATTAGTCGCGTGGATGACGGGTGTATTCCTTAATACCATTCGTGGGGTGGCGTACGTACTTCCCCAACTCTACAAGCTCCTACTTCACTCCTATGTCGAGCCGGCTAGGAAGCTCCTAACATGGGATCACTAGAATTCGCTTGTGCATTAAATACAACCATAAAAACCTTTAGTACGCATTTGGTTCATGTTTCTTAAGACGTTCAAGCAAGTTACCGAATAGGAAGTTAGCCAGTTTTCTTAAGCCTAACATAGATAAACAATCATCCAATACAACTAATAACACACTAATAACCAATAATCAATAGCTAGGTTTCATTAGATCTAAGCAAACACAAGATAAATCTAGCCTAACATGTTAAACAAAAGACAAG
Organism: Artemisia tridentata subsp. tridentata; assembly: GCA_021014915.2. Lineage (NCBI taxonomy): Eukaryota > Viridiplantae > Streptophyta > Magnoliopsida > Asterales > Asteraceae > Artemisia > Artemisia tridentata. The sequence continues at coordinate 278,572,591 of CP139504.1, forward strand.
AATAAGATAGAATCAAACAACACATAGACATATTGAATGATTAATTGATAACTTATCTTTCAATGTAACATGGAAGATCTCAAGGCAAAAAGCCTTGAAAAAGAAGCTAAAATCGTCTTAGGGTTTTCTCCCAAAATTCCACACACTAAGTTCCACCTTAATGACAAAAAATTAGAAAACTATATATAGATTTTTGGATCTGACGGCGTCACGTTATGGAGTGTGACGCCGTCACCTCGCCGCTTTTAGGGTTCCCGGATGACCTTCTTGACGCCGTCCCTCTTTAGCTCTTCAAAAATCCATTCTGGCTTATCAAGGCTTGACGCCGTCGAACCTTGAACGTGACGCCGTCCCTCTTTGATTTAAGCCGTGACGCCCTTGATCAAGTTAAAGCGTGACGCCGTCATAATTCACATGCTATTTTCACTGGCTTATCATGAGTAAATTTCACGTCCACCTTTTCTTGCCAAGTCATGACGCCGTCCAGAGTAAATTGTGACGCCGTCAAAGGTAACTTTCAGCCGATTTTGAGACTTTTTCGTTTTCTTCACTTTTATGCTCCAAAAACGTCCAAAATGCCTCCTTTTCCAGATTTCTCCTCAAAAGTACCTAAAATGATAAAAGGAACGATTTAGGGCGATATTTGATCAAATAAATACGATTTAGGGCTTAAATGACCCCTTAAAAGCGGTACACTTTTCGCTTCATCAAATACCATACAATTTTGGGCAAATTGCAAGCCGTCAACGGATTTGAGTTATCTTTACCAAGAGCCGTTTGCTCCTGGATTAGCCAATCCTTTTGTGGGTTAGACATGGCAGACTGATAACCATTTTATTGCGTTCTAAGTGAGAAAAAATTTTAAAATTTTGGCTAAAATGGGGGTACTAGATGGTACATTTGATTAAATTCGCTAGAATTCCCCCCCACACTTAGAACTGAATATTGCCCTCAATATTCAATGTACCGGCTATGATGCCGACACTTAGAACGTAAAAAGGAAATATTAATAGCCATTTATTTTATATACACATTTTTTTTTTTTTTTTTTTTTTTTTTTTTTTTTTTTTTTTTTTTGAAAATTTACAACATGTGGGGCATCCCCCCCACACTAGGTGGTAGAACAGAGAAAGAAAACAGAGACACGGGTGAAAACCCATGTCATGCTAATGTTTTTGTTCACCGAGTCATTAGCTTGACTCGACCCCGCATTCATTGGTTCTTGGGGAAGCACGTGGAACAAAAAATCTCCATTGGACTTTCGTTCAAGATGTTTGGATAAACACTGAAGCACGTGAAAGTTCCACACCGATGAGATATACAGAGATCCGGCTCACAAATGATAAATGAAAATGCCGGGATCAAAAATAGTGTCTTCACTCCCGAATGAGTGAAGAAGAGAGGACGTCACGGAATAGGTGAAGAAAAGGAAGAAAACCATGATGAAAATCATGATTAACTCTTCCTCACCCACAGGAGAATCCATAATTTCAGCATTATGAATCTCATTATTTAAACTCATGTGATCAAGACATATTCTGGGTGTGTCTGGATCAAATTGGAAGTTATCATACTCCGGTGGAGATATGATATGAGTGAGTTCACCGGAGAACTCCTCGTGAAGAGAATCAATCACAAGATGTAAATCCGTGAACTCATGTTCCGAAGTAGACTCATCACTATCCTCGATCTGAGCACCAAAGATTGGGTTATCTGAAATCAAAGTGAATTCAGATTCGAATTCAAACAGGGGATTGGTGAGAGTTGTTTTGAATGCTTCGGGAACAAAGTGATTATCATTCTCTATTGGACTGCTGGGATAAGAACTGAGTGACGGATCATGATAAAGGAGACTTTCAATCTCTCCTAGATCGGCTTCAAAGTCAATGAGATCATCGTCACTTCCCGTTGGAAGTGGATTGATGTGAGTGAGTTCATCGGCGAACTCCTCAAGAAGATGATCAGCATCAATCTGTGGGAGTGATGCCTCAACATATTCAACTTCTCCATACGATGCACAATCATCGCTAAAATCGGAGAAAGTCTCAAATTGATCTTTTGAACACTCGGGAGGGGAAAGAAGATCACACATATGCTCAAGAATTCCCTGTGACTCTCTTGGGATTGGAACAAGGTTCTCAACACTAGACTTTATGAATTCGTCCGATTCCTTTTCAGGAACAGTGCTAAGATGCTCGTCCCCTATGCTTAGAGAGTGAGTGTGAACCTCGGGTGTGATAACAGTAGACTGAGGAAGTTGAGAAGTACTAGCAGTCATGGATTCTACAAGTTCCATTTGTTCTTTTGCTAGCAGTTCCTCCATATATTTTTCTCCCTGTATTTCCACGAAAGGAATCTCAACTGATGAAGTTGATGAATCTTTTTGAAGAATATCAATGATATCTTCATCATCACTGTCATCATCGTCATCGATAAGAACAGCATTGCGGAAATTGGCACGTGCTCTAGCTGCTCGTAGTTCGGCTGATGTGTGAAAACCGAAAGGTTGACATTGATTATCAGCATGAGGATTTTGTTGGGCACGTTTATCTTCCTTTAGATTTTTTAATATTTCCAGAAGACCAAGGAGAATGTTTTGAGGAATATCTTTGTTAGAAGTGTCATTAGGAACACACTCATAGACATCCTCATTCATTTGGTACTGTGGAGGTTGGTCAGGAATGTCATAATTGTCACAAGGAAATGGAATCCTTGTTTGACAATCGTAACTGAAGTGTGGACCTCCACAGTACTCACAACAAAATGATTGTTGTGACTGATTTAGTGAATAATGTGGAATTTGGTCATTTCCAAAGTCCTGAGCGTTACCAGAAAACTGTTCATAGACAAACGTGTTCTCGGTTTGACACTCAAATCCTTGATGAGGACCTCCACAAAATTCACAACAAAAACTTGGTGTATTTTGATACGAAGCATCATTGAAATTTGGATTATATGATTCTTGCTCGTATGAATGTGATGGGTAGTTGGAAGAGTCGTTGAATGAGTTCGGATTAGGATCATAAGCAAATGAATTCCTCGAACCACAAAACAAACAACTTCCGTTTTGAATATCATTACCACATTGTTCACATGTACACCAACGACATGGCAAACCAAAAAGCGGCTCACCACAACCAACACAAGGAATAAAATCCGGAGGTGGGACAAGTGGTGTGCTCTGAGAGCTAGGAATTTCCACCACTTCCGTTATGGTCTCTGGTTTTTGTTTTTGAATAACGTGAAGATTGGGCAAGTCGTTCTTTTTAGTCACTGTTCTAAGTTCTGTACGTTTGCTTGACAATCTTTTAACCGTAAATCCTGAAAGGTCAGGATTGATTCTTGATGGTTTGTCATTATTAGCACGTATCTCGGGCTGTGGAGGGTAGTGGGAAGGACTTTGAGAATCATTGGTGGAATTAAGCTCTTTGAGGGCTACTTCACACCAATAACATGATCCTTTTGGTGCATGCTTTCCACACCGCTCACAAGCACACTTAGAACAATGAAGGCTGTCATTCAACGGGCTTTTACAATCAAAACATTTGTACCCGAGAGACGCCATAGAAGAAAGGCATAAGAAGTTTAGAATCAAATGGATAGAGGGTAAAGGGATAAAGAATCAAAAAGGGTAAGAGGGTAAAGATGAATATTTTTGGTTTTTTTTTTTTTTTTTTTTTTTTTTTTTTTTTTTTTTTTTTGTGGAAAAATAAATCAATTAAACCAAGATCGAAACAAAACACAAGGAACTTAAACCAATAATCACAGATGAATGGCTTCTTTGAAAAAGGTACACCACTCACAAGGATACAAAGGCAAGTTTTAATCTTTGGTTTGGGAACTTATTATGGTCGTACCCCCAGTTAGGTAGTACTCTGTCTTGGTTCTCGATGGTAATTTTTATTTGTTATTTATTATTAACAAAGAAAACGGAAAATGTTTTTGGGTTTTTAATTTTTTATATGATATATATATAAAAGAAAAGAAAAATATTTTTGTTTTTTTATATTGTTTTTGAGAAATAAGAACTTTTTGAAAGAAGGATCTCGAATCACTAATCGCTTGAACTTAACACAATTGTCGCAGCACACCTCCCCGGCAGCGGCGCCAAAATTTGGTCCGTGTGTGAGTATATATAAATAAATATAGTATTGTGCACACGTGATACTTTGGGAAATGACAAGTCAAACCTTAGGAAAAGTCAAACTTGCAAAACCCGAATGTGATGTGTGTGATACCGGGCAAGTGATCACCCGGGTCGTGTCCCAGCGAGATATGAATGGGCCATTGTGGAAAGCTTTGGATTAGAGTGATTGATGATTTAGATTGCTTTTGATTTTGCTTTTTTAACAATTCTAAATAACAAATTAAAACAGATATGCACAATAAAATTAAACGCGAATTAATTAACCTAAAAACGCGCAACGAAAAATCTAAAATGGACTAAAAAGTAAAATTTATGAAATTTAAAACCTAAAAATGTAAAATTACTAAAAACTTATTTAAAAACTTAAATTCTAATTTTTTTTAAACTTTTTATTTAATTATTTCTAATTATTAATTATTTAAATACTAATTAAACTAATTTAAATTATAAAAAATACTAAATGAGCTAAGAAAAATCTAAAACTTTTTCTAAAAATATTATTTAGTAAATAGAAGCTAAGAAAATTATAAAATTGAAATTTACTTAATTAAAATTTAAAAAGATAAATTCTATTAAATAGAAGCTATCACTATATTTCTATTTTTGATTTTCTTAAGGACTAAAAATGAAATTATATTTTTACTAGATTAAAAATGATAAAAGAAAATTATGAAAATTGGATTTGTATTTTTCTGATTATTTTTCTATTTATTATGATTTAATTACTAATTTAAACTATTAAAATGATTTAAAAATAGAAAATGAAAACAGAAAAATATGGAAAAATTCTAGTAAATCTAAAATGATATTAAAAAGCTGAGAAAAATAAAATCAAAACTTATCTAACCCTAATAAGCAGAATGGGCAGAATAAGCAGTTGGCAAATAAGCCAAAAATAAGCTAAAAAGCACTAAACTCAACCAAATGCTCAGGATATGTTAGACCAACTTATATGAGCTTAAAACAACTTAACTCAAACAGCTAACCCATGAAATAACCCAATTAAGCACTTTGATTGTTTTAAAATCAAGACAGAAAATAGCAGAATAAGGCAGACTTTCAAGGCAAATTAAGCATTCTAAATAAGCACTGAGATACAATATTATGGGGGCAAAAGGTAGCTTACATGACTGGCTATCTAAAAAACCTAAAAGCTCTATCACAAATACACCAATTGAAGCCTAATTTGCCCCTAGATCAGCAGTGCAGACTAGTGTGAATCTGCAGATTCTGCACAGTTGCAGTTTGGACAAATAATTGAATGAGACAGAGCAAGTAACAACAGACTACTTCCACTTCCTAAACATCTCTAAAATGACAAAAAAAAAAGCATCTAAAACAGATCCAACCCTAGGGAACATGTTATGGCAAATCTAGATCTAAAACTGCTCATACATATCAAATACTACACAAGGCATTAAAACATATTAATACTAACTGAATTCACTTCCTATAGCTTCAATTATGTATGATCAAACTTCACCAATATGCAAATGCACAGTAACAATGCTCAAGACCCAGAAATCATGCAGTGCCAAACACTCCTTAAAGTTGTCAAATTGAGAATTTAATGAGCAAATGAGGGATTCAGGGCATGCAGTCACTAAACAAACATTTAATAACTTAATTTAAACATAAATTAACACAAATAAACAAGATTAAACAACAATAAATCAGCAGGAACTAGTAAAGTAAATTTTGCATTAAAAACTTGAAAATTAAGGAAAGCAAACTGAGGACCTTGAATTCTATCTGAATCAGGCCTAAACAAGATCACATGTCACACACAACTACTTCCAGATCTGCTCCAATGTCCCAAGAACAGGAAAGCCCCCTCCTTTGACTTTTGTTGACCAGAGTGGAAAATTGCTTGAAAGTGATTTCTAAGCTCACTAAAAGCTATCAGTAGCTTTAGTAAGCTTAATTGAATTAGAATTAAGCTAATTGAAGCCTGGCTTTAAGAACATTTAAAATTCACTTAATAATAAAAATGTGGAAAACATGAAACTGGATTAACTTGGAATTAATAATTGAAACAGAGTTACAATACAATAAACTAACTTAGTTTAATACAGAAAGCTTGAATTTAAACCTTAAAAATTATTTAAGACATTAGAAATTTAAAACGACATACAAAAATTAAAACTAAAAACTACTTCTTCTTTCACTTTTTCTTGACTTATAATGTTCCTCGTAGCTTTCTCTCTCTTTCCCACTTCATTGGATTAGCAAAAATTGATCTCCACCGTTGGTTTCAGTTTTGGAGGGAAATGACTAGGATGGGTTTTAACTTCTTTCTGAGTTACGTGGGAAGGTGTGAGTGATTAGCTAAGGAGTAGAGGAGGGGGAAGGTTGCGTGTTTCAGAAAAAGGGTTGATGTCAGGGATAAGGTGAGGGGAGGACATGGTTTTGGTTTTGGCGGGTTTAGTTTTAGGGAAGGGATAAGGTTTGTGGGTTTGACCGGTTTTGACTTGGGGTCTTAGCTAAAACTGAGAACGGGGTAAGGGATTGGGATGGTTTGGGCTTGGGTTGTTAAGTTGTGGGCTGGGGTTGTGGATTTTGTTTATTTTTGGGCTTTGGTGGACTAAGGGTTAGGATTAGTGTAATGGGTTGGGTTGGTTAAGGTTTAGGGGTTGGATTGGGTAGAAGATAAAATTAAATCCGGGTTTAAGTAATGAAAATGGGATTTAATTTTAGGGACCACTTGTGTATTATTTGGATTTTAGGGGGGGTGGACTTGTAATTTCCACAAAGATATCAAAAGGACCATAAAGCAATATTTTCCATTTTAAAACACCCGGGGACCATAAATGTCATTTTTCAAAACCCCAGGGACTACTTTTGACAACTTTTGAAATTCGAGGGACTAGACTTGCCATTTATGCAAACTTTATTCATTTTTCACTGTTTTTAATCATTTTGCATTTGAAACACATAAAAACACAATCAAATGATATTTTCTGCATTTTTAAGCATATTTGCATGTTTTTTTAAATATTTTTGCAGTCTAAATGTGATAGAAATGATGAGTATTTAGACACTCATCAACCATTTTGCACTAAAACTTTCTGTTGTAAACCTCATTTCATATCTTCAAAAACCTTTGATCATGTAATCTTAAGCATTGGTTTCCAAGTGATCCAAGCTTCCACCATCCATGTGCAAAAGAAGAATACTTCTATCAATCAAGACTAGAAGTATTACAACTTAGTAGCATCTTGTTACTCAAGTTGTTTGTTTTGTATACTTTGTAAATCCTTCATTCATTTGTGTAAAGTGTGTATACAAGTTGTAAACATAAGTGATTAGGCTAGAGTATTGTGTAAGTAGTGAAGAAGGTGGATAAGTAGTTGTGGAGTAAAGAAGTAGAGTAGAAGCCTTGTAAAGTTGTGAAGTGGAGAAGTCTTGAAGCCGTTGTGAAGCCATAGCCTAGAAGTCGTGAAGCCGTAGCATAGAGGTTGTGTAGCGGTCGTGTTGAAGCCATGAAGTCCTAGTCGTGAAGTCCTAGTGTTGAAGTCGTGAAGCCGTAGCATAGAGGTTGTGTAGCGGTCGTGTTGAAGCCATGAAGTCCTAGTCGTGAAGTCCTAGTGTTGAAGTCGTGAAGCCGTAGCATAGAGGTTGTGTAGCGGTCATGTTGAAGTCGTGAAGTCTTAGTCGTGAAGACATAGTGTTGAAGTCGTGAAGCCGTAGCATAGTGGTTGTGTAGCGGTCGTGTTGAAGTCGTGAAGCAGTCGTGAAGCCGTTGTGAAGTAGTCGTGAATAAGTTGTGAAGAAGTTGTGTTGTGAAGTTGTGAGATTGGTTCTAGCTACGATTAGAACTCGACATTTAGCTTTGTGTCGTTAAACCCGTGTAAGCCAAAGTTGTGTGCGGTTTTCTCCGCCATAAGGGAGCTTATTGAAGTTGTGAAGAAAACTCTCGAGCTTGGTGCTCGGGGAGTGGAGTAGGGCAAGGAAGGTGTCCTTGTAGCCGAACCACTATAAATCCCTCGTGTCTCGGTTAGATCTTTCCATCTCTTACTTACATCTTTATTTATATCGTCATTACTTTTATAACATATAGGCATATATAACTGTTAGTAATAATTAGAAGTTGACTTCACATATAGATCAAATTGAAACTCCATTCAAGAAACCAAAACTTTTACAATCAATTTAAAAGAATACTTATATAACTAATAATAAGGTTCAAGTTTTATTTTTCATACAAACTTGAATCTAAGTGTTTTAAAAATAAACAAAGGTTTTCATAATAAAATTAAAAAGACATAAAACTATTCAACCCCCCTTCTAGTTTTCCACAATTGGTATCAAGAGCCACGTCAATCAAGATCTTTAAAATATACTGTATTTTAAAAACTTGAATCGATCTATGGAATTCGAAAAATATCTAGAAGGGGAATCTTTGCTAAAACTACCACTATTTGAAAACTATACTTTTCTTGAATGGAAAAATAAATTTGAAACTTATGTGAGATCAATTGATCTAGATCTTTGGCATGTCATTTCGATTGGTGATTTTGAAAGTCAAACAAAAACATATTTTGAAAGTTAAACAAAAACTGATTTTGAAAATCAAACAAAAACGGATTTTGAAAGACAAACAAAAACTGATTTTGAAAGTCAAATTGATTATTTGAAAACAAAGAATGAAATAAATAATAAAGCTAAAATAATTATTTATAAAACCTTGCCGAAAGTTGAATATGAAAGAATATTCTTCTGTAAAACGGCAAATGATATTTGAAAAAATTTCTTAAACTTTCATCAAGAAAAATGTCAAGCCAAAGATGAGGATTTTGATCTTGTACATGAATTAGTTATCTTAGAAAATTTAATAGATAAACATTTAGATAAAATAGATACATGTGCTACTAGTTCAAATGTTGTTAATGAAGGTGTTAGCGACGAAGACTACATGAATCAACTCCAAAGTGAACTCAATCCAAGATCATGGAGTGACACAGACGAAGGAGAAGATCATCATCCGACTCACCTATCATTCGCACGTCGATCATCATCTGAGATATTATGAAGAAAAGCTAGGACGTGAGGTAAGTTCTCTTTTTAAATTTCATAAGTAACTACTTCATGCATATAATCTTATTAATGCCTTAGGATACGCTTAGTCTGATAGGTTGCTTTGCCCTTACACTTTAGTTATATTCGTTCTGTGGCTTAATGAACTAGAAACTCTTTAGTTAGCCCCCCTAAGTATTAGTAAACCAAGCAATCTTCATATTTGGTACTCTTCGATAGGTAAATTTAGGAACTTAATTTCTTCTAAAAAGAGAATGACTACTGGAGAATCTATTGACTAGAAACTCAATTTGACCTAACGGTTGAATTGCTTCTATGTGAAAAGTTGGGTGTGTGTAACCCGTAAAAACGGTCGTGTTTAGCCTGAATTGAGCACCACTAGTAATAGTCTCATACTCATTCTCCAACTTGAATACATTATTCTTCCTAAATATACCTAACGATAAGTTTACTGTTATGAACTTTGCTTTTCACTAGAGCTTTTCATTCCTAGATTTATGTCATCCTGCGTATATAAAATTTCTAGATGTTTACTTGCTCCTATGTGATTTGACTGCATGCCTTCGTAATTATTTGTTTAGTTGTTGAATGCATTGTCATTATAATAGTTTTTGTTTTTCTCTAACTACTCTGGCATGATATATTTTTGTATTTAGTCATAATACATGCTTAAATGCCATAGGATATGTAGAAAGAGGTAGCATGTGACAATAGACTTAACCAATGCCCTTGAGCATGAGATCTTTTATAAACCACTATTTTTAAACTTATAATTAATGGGACTTATTTTTAAATTTGCAAAAACTTCACATTTTGGAAAAATGATTTTTCAAAAGATTATGACACATTTCTATTAAACATGTTTCACCATCCTACCTTTCTTCCAAACTTGTGTCTATAATTACGTGTTTATCAAAAACCAAAGATTGGAAAAATATGTTTTCTTTCCTCATAAAAACATTTTGAAATAAAGCCAAAACTATTTCATTAATATATTTTTCACATCCACATAAAACCTACTTTCAAGCATTGTTGAATAATGCCAAAAACATTTCTTTAAATCATGCTTGGTGATCTCATATATGTCATATATACTTGTGTATATGACACTTATAAGTGAACTAAATCAAAAATGAAAAATCATTGTTTACTTATTAAAGATCTCACTTGGTACAAGTCTATAAGTCTATGCTATCACAACTCCACATTCCCTTATACATAGAAAATCAATAGGATTAATTAACTAGCCTTTTAATCTTCCTAAGTATGATACTATGAATTACTTGGTGCTATGTATTATCTTCTTGTCTAATATATGTATATACATGTTATATGCTTAATGAGTAGTTTGCATGTTAGATAAAGTTTCTTAAATAAATATGCTTAGCATATATGAGTTATTAAATCCTAAATTGCCTTGAAAGAAGTTGGACTTGCTTGAAACTAAACCCAAAAACACAACCTTTTCTACAAATTTATGCCAAAAACCCATTTCCAGTAATCTAGAAGTTAGCAGATGGGCGACCTCCTTAAATACCCAGGCGGCCCCCTTAAAATTAAGGGGACCGGCCCCTATTTAAGGGGACCGGCCATCTGGAGTGACTGATTACTGATTTCTCCTTCAATTTCCAACCCATTTTATCCTATACTCCCCAAAATTCACAAACACATTTTGTCACAAACCACCCTCCAAAATTTACCTTCCACAATCACATCATCACTACACCATAAATACCCATTTGGAGGAGGAAGCTTGACATTTGCCATAACCCAACAAATGATGTTGTTCAAACTCAACCAACACCTAAACCTCATCCTAATGAACCCTTTCACACACATAACCAATCATCCATATGTCCACCTTCATTCACTCATAACTACCCAAGTTCACAAATGTCTCCACCACCAAAAGTGTCACCACCACTTCCACCAAATAACAACCACTCTCCATCATCATCACCTTCCACTCAACACTTGAAGTTCATTGAAGAACTCACGGAAGCCCATGAGCTTAATGCTCTCCTTGCTTTGCACCTTGCTCAAAGCAACTTAAACCCATCACCATCCATATCACCATCATTACCATCATCACCACATCACTTGAGTCAAATTGAGAAACATGTCAACAATTGTCCTTGTTGCATCTTTCTCCAAAATCAAACCATCATTACCATCATCACCATCCATCTCACCATCATTACCATCATCACCACATCACTTGAGTCAAATTGAGAAACATGTCAACAATAGTCCTTGTTGCATCTTTCTCCAAAATCAAACCATCACCTTAAATGAGCGTCTCACTTGGATTGAATATCTTCTCACTAGATCTAATCCAACACCACCTCTTGAACAACATCAAAACCCTTATTCAACATGGTCAAGTCCAAGCTCTCCACCTCCAATTCCTCTATCAACACTCTCTCCAACATCCATACACCCAAACTTACAACCCCATTAATCCAATATTTTTTTTACCCCCTCTTTACCATCATCCATCCAAAATAATCCAAGTTTTCATGTCTCAAGCAAGTCCAATAGATCTCTTAGGCAATTTAAAATTTTCTACTTATTGCATGCTATAAGCAAAATATGTGTTGTATCAATAATTATGTTTTTAACATAATTATTTTTAACTAATGAATGCTTTATTTCTTGTCTTTAATATATGATTGTTATGCTTATTGCTTGTATACTTGATATCATGATATATATACATGCTTGATGATTAATAACATGCTTATTCCATAATATGTTTTAAATGTATGCATGCGTAATTAACATGTTTATGTCACTATTTAATCATTCTTGATGTACATGATTCAAATGGAGCTTACTGCAAAAACACCCTAAAAATTACCCTTTTCTGGAAATTTTTCAAAATTTTTCGCCTGGGAAAACACCAGATAGGTGGCCCCCTTAATTCCCTATGCGGTCCCCTTAATTTTAAGGGGGCCGGCCTACAATTAAGGGGACCGGCCATATGGGCAGTAAAATTTACTGTTTTCTTTTGCATCTTGCGACCCTTTTATCTAGCCCCAGCTACCATTTCTCTTAAAAGACGAACTGGTATTGGAATTTTACCACAAAACCTCCAAACCTTACCTAAATCAACCATCACCTCCATCAAAACACCCATTTTCATCCCTTGAACACATGCTTAACAACCAACCTCCACCACAACCTCCACCATTTTCACCCACTACACCACCACAACCTTCATTCTCACCAAATTAAGCATATGCAATGCTTAATCAAAAATAATTTTTCAAACCATTTTGTGTGCAAGCCCCATGAAAGATCATGTACTCCTAGAATGATTATGTAGATTGCATTACTTACTAGCTAATGTAGGATTGAATATAATCTTAGATGGTTGTGTATTGATACACAACATTTTTAATGAATGTCTTTATATGCATGCTTATTTTTGCCATATATATGCTTGTGCTTCTAATATTTTTCTTGCAAGTATTCCATATATCGATTCCTTGGTGCCCTCAAACGAGGGGGAGCACACATCAAGGGGGAGTTCTCGTTTCGAAAAATTTTGTCTCTAAAACTTGTCGGCTCAACCTTTTTGATGCTACAAAAAGGGGGAGAAGTGAATATAAACTCACTAAATACTTGTCCAAAAATAACTTTTTGATTTAATGAGTTTAGGTTTTGTAATAATCAAAAAGGGGGAGATTGTTGACATAAATAAATGCCTAAAAACATTATCAATATTTATTCATATCTCTATGTTTTGATGATCACAAAATGTAAACTCATTAAAACATAAACTTATAAATTAAACAAGTACTTAGTTGTAAATATTCACTTCTACAACTAAAATCACTTAAGGTATGAATGAACTAATGCTTAATGCATCATATGATCAAAGGAACATTTTCTTTATTTCTAAACTTTTTATAAAATGTCAAAAACATTTTATATATTTTTGAAAAACAATTTTGGTATTAAATAAAAATGTTTAATCTTTTATAAAAACATGAATTCAAAATTTTAACCAAAATCAGTAAAAATGTTCCAGAAAAACCTTCCCCACAAAAGGACAAATCTGGGCAACGTTCAGAAAATTTTACTAGGCGGCCCCCTTAATTTTAAGGGGGCCGGCTAGTAAAATTAAGGGGACCGCCCCCCTATTTAAGGGGGCCGGCCACGCTCCAGTAGCTCCCAGCTGTCCAGTTTTTCTGCCTATAAATACCAGCCTTCCCCTGGATTTTTACTCACCCTTTTGCACTAAAACTTTCTGTTGTAAATCTCATTTCATATCTTCAAAAACCTTTGATCATGTAATCTTAAGCATTGGTTTTCAAGTGATCCAAGCTTCCACCATCCATGTGCAAAAGAAGAATACTTCTATCAATCAAGACTAGAAGTATTACAACTTAGTAGCATCTTGTTACTCAAGTTGTTTGTTTTGTATACTTTGTAAATCCTTCATTCATTTGTGTAAAGTGTGTATACAAGTTGTAAACATAAGTGATTAGGCTAGAGTAGTGTGTAAGTAGTGAAGAAGGTGGATAAGTAGTTGTGGAGTAAAGAAGTAGAGTAGAAGCCTTGTAAAGTTGTGAAGTAGAGAAGTCTTGAAGCCGTTGTGAAGCCATAGCCTAGAAGTCGTGAAGCCGTAGCATAGAGGTTGTGTAGCGGTCGTGTTGAAGCCATGAAGTCCTAGTGTTGAAGTCGTGAAGCCGTAGCATAGAGGTTGTGTAGCGGTCATGTTGAATCCATGAAATCCTAGTCGTGAAGTCCTAGTGTTGAAGTCGTGAAGCCGTAGCATAGAGGTTGTGTAGCGGTCATGTTGAAGTCGTGAAGTCTTAGTCGTGAAGACATAGTGTTGAAGTCGTGAAGCCGTAGCATAGAGGTTGTGTAGCGGTCGTGTTGAAGTCGTGAAGATGTCGTGAAGCCGTTGTGAAGTAGTCGTGAATAAGTTGTGAAGAAGTTGTGTTGTGAAGTTGTGAGATGGGTTCTAGCTACGATTAGAACTCGACATTTAGCTTTGTGTCGTTAAACCCGTGTAAGCCAAAGTTGTGTACGGTTTTCTCCGCCATAAGGGAGCTTATTGAAGTTGTGAAGAAAACTCTCGAGCTTGGTGCTCGGGGAGTGGAGTAGGCAAGGAAGGTGTCCTTGTAGCCGAACCACTATAAATCCCTCGTGTCTCGGTTAGATCTTTCCATCTCTTACTTACATCTTTATTTATATCGTCTTTACTTTTATAACATATAGGCATATATAACTGTTAGTAATAATTAGAAGTTGACTTCACATATAGATCAAATTGAAACTCCATTCAAAAAACCAAAACTTTTACAATCAATTTAAAAGAATACTTATATAACTAATAATAAGGTTCAAGTTTTATTTTTCATACAAACTTGAATCTAAGTGTTTTAAAAATAAACAAAGGTTTTCATAATAAAATTAAAAAGACATAAAACTATTCAACCCCCCCTTCTAGTTTTCCACAGTTTTCGTCAATTTTTACACATTTTCGTCCATTTTTTGCACGTTTTCGTTTGTTTTTACATGTTTTTATCCGTTTTTACACTTTTTCTTCCATTTTTACACGTTTTTGTCCGGTCTTTATATATTTTCGTCTGTTTTTACACCTTTTCATCCGTTTTGCATGTTTTCGTTCGTTTTTACATGTTTTTGTCCGTTTTTACACCTTTTCGTCCGTTTTTACACGTTTTTGCAAGGTTGCAAAAATTGTTAAACGGTAGTCGGGCGGTCGACCACCTTGTAGCTTGTAATCGCGAAACGGACTAAAACGTGTGAAAACGAACAAAAATGTGTAAAAACGAACGAAAACATGTAAAAACGAAGAAAACGTGCAAAAATATATGAAAGGGTGTAAAAACGAACAAAAACGTATAAAGACCGGACAAAAGGTGCAAAAACGGACGAAAACGTATAAAGATTGGACGAAAAGGTGTAAAAACGGACAAAAATGTGTATAAACGGACGAAACATGAACAAATGAACGAAAACATGCAAAAACGGACGGAAAGTTGTAAAAACGAACAAAAACGTATAAAGACCGGACAAAAACATGCAAAAAGGGACGAAAAGGTGTAAAAACTGACAAAAACGTATAAAGTCTGGAGGAAAAGGTGTCAAAACAGATGAAAAGGTGTAAAAACGAACGAAAACATGTAAAAACGAACGAAAACGTGCGAAAACGGACGAAAAGGTGTAAAAACGGACAAAATCGTATAAAGACCGGACAAAAGCGTGTAAAAACGGACGAAAAGGTGTAAAAACGGACGAAAACATGTGAAAACGAACGAAAATATGCAAAAGCGGATGAAAATGTGTAAAAACGGACGAAAACATATAAAGAACGGATGAAAATGTGTAAAAACGGACGAAAACGTAAGATAACAAAATTTTCGGTTATTTACTAACGACCGTTAGTATAAAGGACTAACGGCCGTTACTTAATTGTCAAAAGATTTGAAAAAGAAGATGACAAGGGCTTTTTGGTCATTTCAATTCGGATATAGACTGAATTCGTAACACATGTAAACCACAGTGATGTAACCCGGCGAAAAAAAAGTTTAGTGACTAAACCCGAAAAATCCGACAAACCACATTGACCATTTGTGTAATTAACTCTAAGAAAAAAGTACTTTGATTGCTAAATTACTTCTACCAAAAGGTATATATAGAGCATTTCTTTTTGTTTTTTTTTTTTTGAATAAATATAGAGCATGACCTAAAACCCTGATAATTTATTAATCAATTAATGTAGTAAATTGAATAAAAAAAGATATGAACAAAAATAGTAATCAACAACTAATATAAACTACTAAAGCATACAAGTAGTTTAACAATACAAATCAAATAGAACTATGTTCCTATGTGTAATCATTAAGAAAGAATGAATGCATTCAATATCTTCTTACACGTTATTTTCTACTCTTCTTTTTCACATAGCATTGGGAGGGGCTGATGGCTCATATTCTCAAAATAGTGGCTTTCAGAGTGATGTTTTATTGTGTATCTATTGGGCTAGTTGGGAGGGGCCCAACACCTGCTAGCCACCCCATCCCATCCCAGCACGTGTGGAGTAGTTGAGACATGTCACACACTTAGACCATCTCCAACAGTTTCTGGTTCAAACCAGCCACATCACTGCCACATCAGCTTTTTTAAAAACCACATTTTTTACTCCAACAATACATCTTCTCAAACCATCTTTACATTTCCACATCATCACTTACTTTTACATTTATTTTAAATAAGAATTACACGCTTACGTGTGTAAATGTGATGGTGGGGCCCAATTGGGGTGGTTTTTGGTTGTTTGATTTTTCAAACCAAGCTTGGTACAAACCAATGCTCCAATGGTTTACTTGGTTTTTGGGTTGGTTTGAACCAACAAAAACCAACCATTGGAGATGGTCTTAGTGGAAAAGTACATTTTTCATTAAATGTTTCTTTTCTTGGAAACTCAACAACCTTATTTTAGTGAACAATTTTGTCAAATGTTCACTTCCTATTCACCAACTCGTACTTGATTTGACTTTATTTAAGATGCACTTTATCCCGCTTTTTTGTTCACAACCCCCGATGAACCTTCTTCTGTCCGCTTCAATTCCTTCTACATATTATGTGGAAAACTAGAAGGGGGGTTGAATAGTTTTACCGTTTTTAAAATTTATTTGCTTTGAATACTTAGTGTGATTTCAACTAATGCAAATAACAAATAATAAATAACATGCAAGTAAAGAAAGAAACGATCAAACCACAACACGATTGTTTATAGTGGTTCGGTCTACAAGGACTCTCTTCCTTGCCCTACTCCACTCCCTGAGTCTCTAACTCGAGAGTTTTTCTTCACTAAGAAACAAGCTCCCTTCTCGGCGGAGAAAACCTTTACAAACGTCGCTTACACTTTTTCTGGTACAAAGCTAAATACCGAGTTCTTTTACAAGGGTAGAACCACTCCCGTCATACTATGTATTTTGAGGACTAAAATACTAACCGATCACTACAGAGGTTTTATGATTGTTTGGTACAAACAATGATGTGTGAAAAACAACAATTCACACAGTAACTAACTAACAAGTCTTGCGACGCTTTGTTGAAGCTTGTAATGCTTTGATCTTCTTGCTACAAAGAAAGATCACTTAAAATGAAATATGAAATATGAATGGGTTAGATATGAATGAAAGAATGTATGATGTTGTTTATTCTTATGAGTGATGAGAAAACATGAATGTGTGGCTTGGTATTTATAGGCCAACTACCTCAACAAGCCACGGATGGGACGGATCCAAAATGAGGGATTCGTCCTTGTACCTGTTTGGTTCCGTGGGAACCTGACAGAGTATCTTTCCAAATCTTCACCAAATCTAACCAAGATATTTCCATATCTTGTCATTGAGTAAGGATCTAAATAACATATTCATATGATCTTCAAATGATCTTCAAAATCTCTTAAAGATTTCAAAGTGATGCATGCCATGATGTCATAATACATTTCCAAATTTAGATTAAAATGTATATGAATGTAACTTGTAAAATGTATATGAAAGTGAATATGTAACATGTATATACTAGTTAAATGATGTTTTGTGTTTATGAAAGACTTGTGACTATACATGTAAAAGACTTAACTATATTTATGTTTTGCTAAAAATAAAGTTTATAATTGTCGTTAACAAAATATAGCAAAGATCGTAAAATATAAATAACGTTTTTTAGACGATATTTGTATTAACAATCTCCCCCTTTTTGTTGAGGAAAAAACATAAAGTTTATTTTTAAGCAATGAAATAAATAGAGTGCAAGTCTTTTTAAAAATATTGATTAAACTAGTGTTATGCAATTTTAAAATCAATTTAGCCATTTTAAATTGTATAAAATGTATGATGTTCGAGTTTAATACTCCCCCTAGTTAGGGTGCCAAGTATAATGATGCATGGATTTTGTGTGCTTGATTAGCTCCCCCTTGGTCAATACTCCCTCTAGTTAGGGTGTCAAGTACAAATAAGTGCTACAAAACAAAGGTTAGTGGTAAATAAGAAGTCACAACCAACCATGTACAATAATAAGAAGTTACAACACACAAACATCAAAAAACATCATTCATTAGAAAATATTTTGTGATAAAAGTCACAAAATTAGAATATAATGGAGATGCTACAAAGGAAATAAATAGAAAAATAACTTAGAAAGAAAAATCCTAGAATAAAAATTCTAAAAAAAAGTAACTTAGAAAAGAAAAAGAAAAAAAATCCTAAGATGTGGAGGTCCTAATGTGAGAAACTATTGAGAAGGGTGAGAAAGAGCATTAAGGCGCTCGAGGATGTGTTTTAAAATGAACCTCATCTCGTTTTGGAGCTCATGAACCAATATGTTGGTTTTTTGAGTAAGATGAGCGGTTCGTTCACACATGGGGCAACCATGGCGAGGGAAGTTTGGTGGTAGGGTAGGTTCGTTTGATGGTGGTGGTGGTGGTGGTGGTGGAACATATGTTGATTGGTGGTTGGGATTTGGTGGAGATATGATGGATGAAAGCAAGGTGGTTTGTAGTTGCATTGCTTCATGGAGGTGAGAATCCACCATGTTGGAAAAGGCATAGAGGTGGTCTAGTTCCTCATTTATTTGACTTTGAGTTTGTGGAGGATCAATCCACATGGACTCGTCAATGCCTCTAAATGTTGAGGTTGGTGAGAATGGTTGAGGTTGAGGTTGTTGAGGTGGTGGAGCATGATCATCGTAGAGTGGGCCATGGATTTCCCAATAAATAGGGTGCAAGAGTAATGGTTGTTGTTGTGATGGTTCACACTCAAATGGAAATGGTGTTGGATTGGTTGATCTTGGAGGTAGGTCTTCTAAAGTTTCCAAGAAGGGGTGCAGAGAGGTTGGTGGTGTGGCAAATAACTTTAATGGTTGAAGCTTTGGAGACCTTGGAGGTGATGATGATTTGGGTATTTGAGATGGTGCGGGAGGTGGTGTGGTGGCCACTACTGTTTTTGTTGGTGGTGGAGTTGTTATGATGATAGGTGAAGGTGTTGGAGTGGATAAGGTGAGAAAGTTTTCATCATTGATTGGAGATGAGATGTTGAGTGGTGATGAGTCTGGTGATGATGAGTTGAGGTTGACAAAGCAACAAGGTCTTACACTCATCCTAGCAGTTCTTCTAGTTGGTCTTGATGGTGATGAAGAGTTGTTTGACTTTGTCATTGTTGAGAAATGTAGAAATTTACTAGAAATGGTGGTGAAGGTGTGAGAAATGATCATCTTAAAGGTTCTAATTTATAGAATCCAAGATTTATAGAAGAGTGTGTTTGGATTTGATGTTAAACCATACAAAAATGGTGGTTTCTAATGATTTGGAAGTGGAAGGGAATGTTGTCAAATCATCAAAGTCAATCAAATGGGATTGAGTTGAGTGAAATAGGAAGGATATACAGTTAATGCATGGTGATGAGTGGAAGATTTTTTGGTTTCAGTGATCCACAGATGGCAAGGAACCATTTTTAGGGATCATTGCTTTGTGGAGAAAGGTAACTTGAGTGGATTTTTGAAATTTGAAGTTTTGGTGGGAAATTGTTTTTCTATTGGCCTAAGTGATCTAAGATGATCTTAATATGAGGGATTAGCAGTAAAAGTATTCTAATAACAAAAATGAATGATCTAGAGTGCTGGATTAAACAAAAATTTTAAAAAATATAACTGTTAAATGGCGGAACCAATCGACAACATAGGCGGAACCAAGAATTTGGTTCCGCCTGATCTGTCAGGCATATTTTGGCGGAGCCAAATTTGGTTCCGTCCAATCCGCCAATCAAAAAAAGTAGACAGAGGGCTTATTTGAACCCCCGATCCCCGTTCAAATCCCGTAAATTTTCCTAAAACATGTGTAATTAATTAGTTGTGATTAGAAAATAACCATAAAACAGGTATTAACACATGTAAGGTTATAGATCAAAGAGGGGCAAATGATTTCATTAACAATGTGAAATGTACCAAACAGGGGCTAAGGTTAGAAAAATGATAACATCATAATGTTATCTCCCTGCAAGACAAGGTTAGTTCACATAATTGTTCAAAGTTAAGTTATCATCCTATGACCATAAGAATACATCAAACATCATTGTTAGAAGCAAATGTACCAAACACTCATAAAACCTCTCATTGCCTATCCAATTTCTTGTTGATCTTTGTTAGGAATCTTACAATGCACTTGAACATCTCTCTTGTTTGCTTGAATTCTTTCGATTGATTTTCAATGGCTGGGAGTTGTTGGAAGTATTCGAGAGGTGGAAACCTAGAGTTTGGAAGTCCATCATCCTCGTTCATTGATGATGATAATGATGAGGAAGTAGGTGGATGAGGACGTTGTAACACCCCCAAAATTAGATCACAGCTGTAATACATCTGGAGTGTTACTTAACTGGATCTTAACATAAGTAATAGAGAACGAATTTATCAAATTCGTTTTAAAAGATTTATTAAATAAAACATCAGTTTTACAAAATTGAAATGCGGAAAAAAAGGCCTATTATTTATTAATTATCCCATAGTACAAAAACCCTGTTCATGAGTGTTATGTATACACCCCAAAAGTGTGCCTATGCCCCTGCCACGCACTGCCTTGCATCATCATATAGCAACAATTAAACACCTGAGAAAAACATGCTAAAGTGCCAACACAAAGGTTGGTGAGTTCATAGGTTTACGTAAAACAGTAAAGTTGGATCATAAGTTCATGAGTTAACATTTCAAATCACGAAATGTATACTAAAGTGCTATTACCCTGCTCTAAGTTACATATCACCAAAGTTACGACAGTTGTATGCATAGTGTGCACATAATAACAAGGGTAGAATCCATGTAGTACTAAGCAGATGCGAGGAGTGCAATAATAACATGGTTAGAGTCCATGTAGTAATAAGCATTGCGTAGAGTACAATATAATAACATGGTTAGAGTCCATGTAGTACTAAACATGCGAAAAGTGTATAAGATACTGTACTTAGGCCAGCAGGTAATAGTTTTACAAACAAAAGCATTGTTAAGATGATCCATAAAAGTAAGCATGTTTCTCACCCCAAGTAGTTTAAAACAAGTATTAAAGTAATAGTGGGGCTATGACTCACCTTGAGTATAGTTGGCAAGGTCAAATATGTAACTAAGCAGGTTATGGGAACGACTTCAACAGACTACCTGAATTATATCTATTATACATTTATGGCGCGAACCGCCCGAAATTTTGTTTCTACCCGTTTGAGCCCGGGTTTGGGTTACGCATTGGGTTGCTGTTGGGTCATGCAACTGTTGCCCTTCACTCACATACGTTCCTTTTCCTTGAGATCCGGAATGGTTATTCCCGTTATCTTTACCCGGCGGTTCTTTTGCCTTTCCCGATCCGAGTTTGTGGGTTATTTTGAAACTACAGTACTCTGTGAGGGGGTGTACAGTTACATGAATAGTATCTTTATTAATTTTTTAATTTTGTGGTTCTTTTTATGCCATTTGTTGTTGCTACAGTCATTAGGTTGCTTATATCCACACTTTTGGATCTGATTTAGGTGTTCTGCCATTTTTTCTCATAAAAAAAAAAAAAAAAAAAAAACGGGTGCTTTGATTGTGTGCGAGAAGCGTTTTTGGGCATTCATTGTAGGTTCTGTTTTTTTTAGTATGTTTGGTTGTTTCTGTTGTTGTTGTTGTGTTGTTGTTGTTAATTTCATCATCTCATTTAACCTGCCTCTGCATGTCATTTAAGCTGAGTTTGCGTTTAATAATGGATATAACTGTCTTTGTTTAGGTCCTGTAGAGTATTTATTATGGTTGTTGGTTAATTTTTTTTGTCACACATTTATGATACTCTATTTTGTTTAGGGTTTTCTGCCAATTATAGGAATTGCTATTTTAGGTTCTCTTGCGATAGTTTGTTCCCTGTTTTGTATTAAATCAGTGTGTTTTTTTTTAATAGTCATCTCTAACTTCTTTTGTCTTCTTTTCCTGCATTGGCTTCATACGTTTGTGAATCACTGTTTAAAAATGTTGTTGTTACTGATGGTGATTACTTATAAAGTGTTTTTCATTGTTTTTAGGTTATCTTTTTTTTGTTGGTTCTTTTATCTTTGTCTTGCTGTTTGTGAGTATGAAAAAAAATGCTACAATAAAACCAAATGCTACACGTCATGCCCAAAATATAAGAAAGCCAATTTTGGGAAACCCAAAAATGAATAATGAGATGGCTGTAGATGGCTGTGCCAACTCCGCGTGGGAAGGTCAGAGTGGACATGATGTCGTACCTCCCTTGACATTAAGTGTTGGTGCTTCCAAAGGTTAGTTTGTTTCATATAGTTGCTAGAATTTTTATAAAGTTTATGTTCATGTTTTTGTCTTTTTCAATTTTTCCCAGATGCTATTTTGGTAGGAAGTATGTGCCTAACAGCCCGGGAACTTCGCCATGAATGTCGTTGTCGTGAAGCCGCCGTGCATGTGCCACCCACCGTTATTTTAAGTGGCGGCACTTTCTTCAGCTACCGTCGTATGAAATGTTGTAATACGAATACCCAGATTGGTCGGTCGCTCTTTACGGTGCTTTTTTTTCCTTTTTATCGTGGCAAAAGTTAACGTCCATCTTTATGTATGTGTTAAAAAATGCAGGTACACCTGTGTGTAAATGCACAAGGGGGGGGGGGGGGAAACGTGCCAGCGGATGTGGCTCCCATTTGCACTGATCCTGTTGATGCTGCTGCTGCTTTAGCAGGATCTTCATTGGCCTGTCCAAGTGTAGGTGCAAATCATCCTGTTGGTGTTGATTTTGAAGGTTGATTAAATCACTCTTTTATGCTTTATTCCTTCACCACGAATTACTTTATTATTGTAGTCTTAGGCCGCTACTGCACGAACAGTTTATTTGTTACACAGACCATTTAGGAACTTTGTTGGTAACATCCGTTTCTGCTTCAGGCATTCAGCCGCATGCTGTTGGCAAATCACCTTCGAATGATAGTGACGCCTGTGTCCAACCAAAATCCACCGAAAAAAATGAATCATGCAGGCGATCTTTGCGCCTACGGTCTTCAGCAGCTAATGTCTAATGTCACCAGTCTATCGCGTCTGATCATCCAGAGGCCATATCAGGTTTGCCTGCAAATGGAGGTAGCTTCTGGTGTTGTTTTCTGTTATACCATGCGAGTTCTTCCTAACAGATTTTACTATATTAATGGGTTCCTTTTTTTATTCAAAACAGGAACCCGTCCAGATGCTCTACGCCAATCAATTCCTGGTAAGGAAGGTTTGCCTCACAGTTATATGATACTTCGGTTTTTACCAAATTAGTTTGTTACATGTTGTCATAACATACAGGGGTTTGCACACATGATTGTATGTGTTCTGTTTCGTTGGAAGCTCCTCATATTGAATCATCGTCTCATGGAAGTAAAGGAAATAATTACTTTATTAGGCATGCCATTTTAAGACCTTCTGCCTAACATGCAGCTACCCTGTAGGAATGGACTCAAATGCTATAAACCAATCAACTCACAATAATAGTAACAAGAGTGCTGAAAAAAACTCAGTTGAAAAAAATGAAGCACGCAGACGGTCTTTGCGGCTACAGTCTTCAACAAGTAACGGCCAACATGACTCCTCTATTGCATCTGATAGTCTAGACTTCGGATCATCTTTCTATGCAAATGGAGGTCAGCTTCTCTCCTATCTTTTGTAATAGTATGTGAGTTTTTTGTATTACCTTTGGCTATATTAATAGAATCTTTTTATATGTAAAATAGGTCCTGATATAAATCGTAAACGAAAATCAACTAGCGTTAATGGCGATATGTTTTTACAAAAAACTAAAAAGAGTAAAACAACATCTACTGGCACCTCAAGGAATGTTCGGCAATGTTCTTCCCGTGCTCATTTCAATGATGATGTTGATAATCCTGTTCAACAGCCACCTTCTGATGCAATTAGAGGTAACCATCAAAGATTCCTTTTCCACCAGCTTCCTTTTCATTCAATTAACTTGATTGCAGTGTTTTGATTAACCCTTTTTCTTTCAGTTGGTATAGACACGCCGGTCACCTATCAAGATTTAGGCGATTGTGATCAGTGGTGCCGGCATTGCAAAGCCATGTTTTGGCTTAACGAACGGCTTAAAGGTCGTTCCAACAATGGTCAGCCTGAATATCATTTGTGCTGCAGAGGTGGTAAAGTTTTCATGGATCCCGAGATTCGGCCACCTGCATATATGAGGGAACTTCTTGAAGACAACAATTTTATTGATGAAGCGAAAAGTGTACCGCTTTTAAGGGGTCATTTAAGCTCTAAATCGTATTTATTTGATCAAATATTGCCCTAAATCGTTCCTTTTGTCATTTTAGGTACTTTTGAGGAGAAATCTGGAAAAGGAGGCATTTTGGACGTTTTTGGAGCATAAAAGTGAAGAAAACGACAAAGTCTCAAAATTGTGCTGGAAATTATCTTTGACGGCGTCAGGATTTGTTCTGGACGGCGTCATGGCTTGGCAAAAGTGGTGGATGTGAAAATTACTCATGATAAGCCAGAGAAATTTGCATGGAATTCTGACGGCGTCACGCTTTAATGTGATCAAGGTCGTCACGGCTTAATTTAAAAAGGGACGGCGTCACCCCTAAGTCTGACGGCGTCAAGCCTTGATAAGCCAGAACGGATTTTGGAGAGCTAAAGAGGGACGGCGTCAAGAAGGCCATCCGGGAACCCTAAAAGCGGCGAGGTGACGGCGTCACACTCTATAACGTGACGCCGTCAGATCTGAAAGTCTATATATAGTTTTGCAATTTTTTGTCATTGGTGTGGAACTTATTGGGGAACTTTGTGTGTGAAAACCCTAAGACGATTTTAGCAGCTTTCTCAAGGCTTTTTGCCTTGAGATCTTCCATGTTACATTGAAGATAAGTTATCAATTAATCATTCAATATGTCTATGTGTTGTTTGATTCTATCTTGTTCTTGTCTTTTGTTTAACATGCTAGGCTAGATTTATCTTGTGTTTGCTTAGATCTAATGAAACCTAGCTATTGATTATTGGTTATTAGTGTGTTATTAGTTGTATTGGATGATTGTTCATCTATGTTAGGCTTAAGAAAACTGGCTAACTTCCTATTCGGTAACTTGCTTGAACGTCTTAAGAAACATGAACCAATGCGTACTAAGGTTTTTATGGTTGTATTTAATGCACAAGCGAATTCTAGTGATCCCATGTTAGGAGCTTCCTAGCCGGCTCGACATAGGAGTGAAGTAGGAGCTTGTAGAGTTGGGGAAGTACGTACGCCACCCCACGATTGGTATTAAGGAATACACCCGTCATCCACGCAATTAATACACACTAATCAACCGGTAAAAGATAGTTAGGGAGTAAGGAAATCTAAGTAAACACATTTCTCTCCACATAAGTTTTACCACCTTTTCATTTTCTGTTATTTTATTTTATTTGCATTTGTAGTAACTTGGGTTAGTTGACTAGCAACTAATTCCGCCCACTCTTTCAAACCAGAGATTTTACTTGCTTTCATAAAAAATTATAAAAATATAAAAAGAATCTTCTCTCACCCTTAGACCTATTAGAGTAGTTTTTCATACCTAACGAACACTATTCCCTGTGGAGAACGATCAATCCCCCGTACTTACCACTACACTATACTACACCGGTCAGGTACACTGCCTGGTGGGGTTGTAAGCCTCTTGAGATCCCTCGAGAGGTAAAACCTGTTGTAAGGTTGCAAAACCACGCATCAAGTTTTTGGCGCCGCTTCCGGGAAGAACTACCAAGCTAAGGAATGATATCTTGATGTTCCAACAACGTCAAGGCGAAACCCTCTACGAGGCAATGACTCGATTCAAGGACTTACTCCAAAAAGTCCCTTACCATGGCATGGATCCTTGGCTACAAATCCAACGATTTTATGATGGCGTAAACCATCAAACTCGAAGAACCATAGATTATGCTGCCAATGGGAGGCTGAGCAGGCTCAGTGTCGATAAGTGCTGGGAAGTCATCGAGGACTTAGCACAGTACGAAGAAGAAGAATGGAATGACTCAACGTTCTCAGAAGAAGGGACTCTAAATTGCATGAGAGCAACCCAAGAACAGCTGTTCGAAAACATAAAAAGGCAGGTTGAGAAATTAATGAAAGCCGAGACACCTACGGCTGATGAAAATCCCGATGAGTGTGTAAACACAATTGGTAGACATACGTTTCATCAATTCTCGCGACAAGATGAATTTGAAGGGATAATGCTAACTTTCATGAACAACCAAGAGAGACGAATCCAGGAATTAGAAACTCACTTGAAAAACACCCAAGATATGTTCATGGAGCTAGCAGGAAAATTCATCTTGAGAATAAAAGAGAAAATTAGGGAAAAAGCTTCACACAAAAAGATCGAGAAGATCTTTGAACTCCCGGTCCCTAATAAACCATACAACGAATGGAGTGATGATGAAACCCCTCCCCCTAAGCCTTCACATTTACAACCCTTTTATCCATTTGGACCCCCTCGCGAGAAAGATAATTCTCAAGATCATGGCATTTTCGTGGGAAGTATGGTTGCCACGCTCCCTAACTTTCATGAAGCTAGGAAACGATCTTTTGGCTTTAAGCCAGGTGTGAGAAGTACTCAATTAAAACACACCCTCATTTCGAAAACCTCCTGGAAAAGTTCCTCTCACTCCCTGAATACCTGCCGTGATGGAAATTGGAACCTGAATGAGACGTCAATCGGCCCTTTCCAACATTTTACTACATCCCGTGACAGTAACAAAACATTTGACCCAGGAGGAACTTGTTAACGAGACTAGCTATCAGGGTTATTGACCCTGACTAGCTGCTCCCTTAAAGTACAAGGGGCTCTTTTGTAAACTGGCACAAAGTAGTAAAATACGCTGTCCTGACGGCGTCAGGATTTGAACGTGACGCCGTCACCCCGTTTGCACAGCAATAACAACTTTAATTCCATCACTTTCATCACAAACCCCACAAACCATATCCACTCCAACCCCACCCACGAATTTTCAAGATCAAATTCACCGACTTTCGCTATCAATCTCCACGTGGTAAGTAATTCTTATTCATTCTTTTCGCTTTAATTACTCATAGGATTCGTAAATTTCGAAAATCCCCAACTCATGAAACCCTAGGATTGATTCATGCTTAGAACTCATAATGTCCTTTAATTAGTGTTATTTAGCAATAATTAAAGCATTTGATAATTGGCAATCAATTGGGTTTATTCACTAATGGGGAGGCCACGAATTTGAACCATAACCTATGATCCAATCACCCATTTTGCTGTAAAAAGGGGGCGTTTGGTTTAAGCTTAAAGTTTGGATATTGATTTTTCCCTCGTAATTTCGGATTTAAATTTGGTCGAACCTGACGGCGTCACCTAGCAAAGGGTGACGGCGTCAGACCTGTCTGATGCTCCACCAAATCTTTAATTCACATATTAACACTTTTGTTCCTCCCTGCTTTGTTCCAGATAATGAGTAAGCGTCAAAGACCTAGCCGAGGGAGTTCTTCCAGATCTCAACAAGAGAACTTTGGGGACACGGTCCTTAGTTGGGGTGTCTTTGATAAGGATGCCGCCACAACTAAATAACCCAGTTGCTACAGCATAAAGTTGAAAATGGGGCTGTGGTAGATTGGAGCTTTCTGAGGAGGGAAGGTCTTGAGCAAACCTTTCTCCAAAGCTTTCAGACGGATGAATTTACCGGCCCTCAGTGGGAAAGACTGTTTAGGATTCAAGAGCCGGTATATGAAGAGTTGGTACGTGAATTCTTTGCCACTTTTCACTTTGACATGGCTGAGGCAAGGACCGATGTGGGTAGAACCACAATCTACTTCAGGCTGGGGGGTGAGTTCAGGACGTGTTCGGTTACTGAGTTTGGATGGAGGCTGGGTTGTATAGTCAGCATGATACCACTCAAGCAGGGTTCATGCCTAGGTTGTTGCATGGGGAGTCGATGAGGAATGATTTTAGATGTTCCATGTTTTGGCCTACTATTGGGGATGGGGTGTACACCTCGACTACTGTGGCATCTCAGATCAGGGAGCCTAGGATTAGGTTGACCCATAGGTGTCTCACCTACAGCTTAACAGGGCGCCACAGCTCTCACCACCGTGTCACTACTTCAGA
This sequence comes from Artemisia tridentata subsp. tridentata, assembly GCA_021014915.2. NCBI lineage: Eukaryota > Viridiplantae > Streptophyta > Magnoliopsida > Asterales > Asteraceae > Artemisia > Artemisia tridentata. The sequence continues at coordinate 278,600,932 of CP139504.1, forward strand.
CCTCTTCTACTTGTACACCATTTTCTCGAATGAGGTTTACTGCAACATCCCATTTTGGGTTGCTAGCTTTCTGCATGGTGGAGTTGGGGAAAGGGAAGGAGACAGGATTTATGGTGGGATGTTTATCACCCGGCTGGCCCGATTCTATGGAGTCCTCAGGCCCGAGGTCATGAGGTATTTGAGTAGTGGTGATGCGTGCAGGACAGTGAAGGTGAGGTCCCTGAAGCAGATGGAGGTGGTTATGGAGATGCATGATGGGACCTTTATGTGGTATCATCCAGACGGTGATGAGGATGCTGGTGATGAGGATGATGAGGAGGAGCAGCAGCAGCAGCAGCAGCATGGGGGTTATGAGGCCGGTACAGCAGATTACTACCGGCACATGAGCAGAGGGGATTGGCAGGCTCACCCGGGGGCATGGATGGGCCAGGTTGATACTTGGAGGACCCGGGTGGACGAGAGGTTCGACTAGATGTATGATCACACTGTTCGTCAGATGCAGCACTTATCTACGCGTGATCAGTTGGACCCACACCTGCAGATCGACCCTTTCCCGGGACGTGAGCAGGACTACCCACCATATGGGTACTACGGGCATCTCCCTCCTGACTATGACTATCGCCAAGGTCCCCCACCCCAGTGATGCTTTGATTTGATGTTTTGATATTTGAACAATTGAAATTATGGTTGTATGATTTAGAACAATTGGGTCTGTAATAATTTAGGATAAGGCCTCTGTTGGCCTTTAAACATTTGTTACATTGATTTTATTTATTGCATGCAAGCCTTATTTGATTGCTTATTTTATTTGCTTTGTGTGTTTACTTATTTGTTTGTTTGTTTTTATTTATTTCCGTATGTGTGTTTAAGTTTTATTATTATTGATTCATGTTAAAAACTAATTTGTGAAAATGCTTTATTTTGTTTTTAACTTCGTCTTAACTACATATAAAGGTATTTTGCAAAAGTTAAGTGTAAGGGAAATCCAAATCGGTTTATTAGAACACAAATGAACATGAATCGTAATAGTAATAAATGAACATACATATTAGTATTTGTTTGAGTCAAATGCTTGTATCGAGTCATAATGATGTTTTGCAGGATTTCCAGCAAGTAAGGTATAGGTTTTTCCAAAAATTTTCCGGAAACATAACATGAGAATTCTGTCAGATTATTTCTGACGGCGTCAGGATCTACAACCTGACGGCGTCAGGTTTAATTTTCTGAAATTTTTGAAAGTTTTGTTTTCATAAAAAGTTTTTATTAAATTTCTAACTTATAATCTCCAGGAATCTGCAAAATAATCATTCCACAAGCATTATATCCTTATATATAGATTTATCCCGCCGATGTTATGCAGGTTTTCATGTTTGTTTTCTCAGGTTTAACAGGTTATTTTGGACAAGGAGATGTATGTGGAATCAAGCTATTGGTGATGCATTAGTCTTGGAGCTTTTACATTCTCTTGGAAGAAGATTTAACCGTGTTACTTCATTATCCACCGAGCGAATCAGGGGAGTATTTGATTTCATTCTTTTACTTTATGCTTTTACATCTTGTTATTTGAACATTGGGGACAATGTTCATATTAAGTGTAAGGGGGGGTAAAAGTACGATTAGAGAATGCTATTACGCTTGATTTTTGTTTGTTTAATAGTAGATGTGTAATAAAACTGAGATAAATACCTGTTAGGGCAATTTTAGTGCCAAATTTAAAATTTTTTACAACACTTAGGAGTGAAACTTTGGTCTTAATGAGCGTCTCATGGATAGGAAGTTATATGACTAGCACAAAACCGTACCACTAAAAAATTTTCCACCCCCAAATATGTGAGGTTCACCCCTAGAATTGGTAGGAAAAGCATTTATGCTATGATGTGTGTACCGGTAGCACTTAGATTCTAGAACTTGCGTTAGGACCATTCCAAGGCCACAAGTGAGACTACATTCGTGTAGTTAGATTTACTACATGATAAGAGGCATTAGGATTAACCCATTGTTTTACACCTGTGTTTTTGTTATAATTACTTTGGCTACATTGGTCAAGTAATTCTCCTACACCCTTTGCGTTGTACTCATTTTTAGTACACGATACCCCTAGTACACCCCTCAGAGCCTATCTTTTCGTTTCGACCTTTAAGCATTTTACTTAAAGGAAGAATTTGTTTACACCCCACTAAAATGTACACCCAAATCGCCTTAGCCTACCTTGTATGCACTCATTTTTAGTGCATTATTGTGACAACATTTGTTTAAACCCAAGTTAATTATCTAGTTGATTACATGGTTGCTAAGTCGAGTCATATCCTTGTACATATTGTTTTGGGACGATTGGGACTCATGGGTGAAGTACTAGTGTAATGGAGTAATGGGGATGAACATCATTTATTACCCCCATATGTGCTAAATATTTTAAAAGTACTCCAAGTGTTTTGATTATCTTAATTCGAGTCATTAGAATAGTAATTTGTAAAGTTATGTAAAAGTTCAAGTGTAAGGGGAATGCAACGCCCCTATGATGTATTATTTTGGATGGTAGGGCAAAAGTGTATGCACAAAAAAAAAAAAAAAAAAAAAAAAAATCGAAAAATCAAGAAAAATACAAAAAAATAAGAAAAAGAAAAGTAGAAAAAAAAAAAAAAACATACGGACTACCATCCCGTTTCATTTTATGTTTATTTTATTTTTTTGTTATTTTCTTTCATTAGCTTAAGATCGAGTCGAGTCTTGGCTTAGCAACATTGTATAGTACATTTAATTAATCAAGATCTTTAACTCGCCACCAGTAAAATATCCTTTATCCAACAAAACCGTGTTTTCCTTTTCCCTACACCTAACGTTATAACCCATTTAAAAGCCCTCTTTGATAGTTTATCTTAGGTGCTTACGCCTAGTGGAGGAGGTTTTCGATCCTTTCCCAAGCCTATGGTAATCTATTTGCTATGACAGGTAGTGAGAGATATTATCCGTTTTCATTTATGAGATTTATTTTGATGACACTTGAGAGATGTGAGTATCTAAACACTACTTGTGAGGTGCTAGTTTGTAATCTCCGTGCTTATTATGATTAAAGTGGAACGAATATTTGTTGTAATTACTTTTATGTTAGCATTAAATGACCCCTAACTTGTATTTTGATTAGAATAAAAGCGCATTTGCTTGAGGACAAGCAAATCTCAAGTGTAAGGGTATTTGATGAAGCGAAAAGTGTACCGCTTTTAAGGGGTCATTTAAGCTCTAAATCGTATTTATTTGATCAAATATTGCCCTAAATCGTTCCTTTTGTCATTTTAGGTACTTTTGAGGAGAAATCTGGAAAAGGAGGCATTTTGGACGTTTTTGGAGCATAAAAGTGAAGAAAACGACAAAGTCTCAAAATTGTGCTAGAAATTATCTTTGACGGCGTCAGGATTTGTTCTGGACGGCGTCATGGCTTGGCAAAAGTGGTGGATGTGAAAATTACTCATGATAAGCCAGAGAAATTTGCATGGAATTCTGACGGCGTCATGCTTTAATGTGATCAAGGTCGTCACGGCTTAATTTAAAAAGGGACGGCGTCACCCCTAAGTCTGACGGCGTCAAGCCTTGATAAGCCAGAACGGATTTTGGAGAGCTAAAGAGGGACGGCGTCAAGAAGGCCATCCGGGAACCCTAAAAGCGGCGAGGTGACGGCGTCACACTCTATAACGTGACGCCGTCAGATCTGAAAGTCTATATATAGTTTTGCAATTTTTTGTCATTGGTGTGGAACTTATTGGGGAACTTTGTGTGTGAAAACCCTAAGACGATTTTAGCAGCTTTCTCAAGGCTTTTTGCCTTGAGATCTTCCATGTTACATTGAAGATAAGTTATCAATTAATCATTCAATATGTCTATGTGTTGTTTGATTCTATCTTGTTCTTGTCTTTTGTTTAACATGCTAGGCTAGATTTATCTTGTGTTTGCTTAGATCTAATGAAACCTAGCTATTGATTATTGGTTATTAGTGTGTTATTAGTTGTATTGGATGATTGTTCATCTATGTTAGGCTTAAGAAAACTGGCTAACTTCCTATTCGGTAACTTGCTTGAACGTCTTAAGAAACATGAACCAATGCGTACTAAGGTTTTTATGGTTGTATTTAATGCACAAGCGAATTCTAGTGATCCCATGTTAGGAGCTTCCTAGCCGGCTCGACATAGGAGTGAAGTAGAAGCTTGTAGAGTTGGGGAAGTACGTACGCCACCCCACGATTGGTATTAAGGAATACACCCGTCATCCACGCAATTAATACACACTAATCAACCGGTAAAAGATAGTTAGGGAGTAAGGAAATCTAAGTAAACACATTTCTCTCCACATAAGTTTTACCACCTTTTCATTTTCTGTTATTTTATTTTATTTGCATTTGTAGTAACTTGGGTTAGTTGACTAGCAACTAATTCCGCCCACTCTTTCAAACCCGAGATTTTACTTGCTTTCATTAAAAATTATAAAAACATAAAAAGAATCTTCTCTCACCCTTAGACCTATTAGAGTAGTTTTTCATACCTAACGAACACTATTCCCTGTGGAGAACGATCAATCCCCCGTACTTACCACTACACTATACTACACCGGTCAGGTACACTGCCTGGTGGGGTTGTAAGCCTCTTGAGATCCCTTGAGAGGTAAAACCTGTTGTAAGGTTGCAAAACCACGCATCATCTATGCAGAATATAAGAGCTTACAATCAAATGTTTGCCATGACTTCATTTGGCGCCAAGATTGACAATACAATTAATTAAGGAAGAGGTCCGTATGTTTTTAAAGTTTCTGGTCAGATATATCATTGGATTGGTTCCCTGTGTCCTTCTGCCAATGATTCGCCCTGCTTCTTACAGTTGTATATCTATGATACACGTAATGAAGTGGAAAACAGAATGGCCCATTTTGAAGGATCTAATACATCTGCGATAGATCCACAAGTTGTTCAAGGACTCATCCACTTTTTAGATGATCACAATGAGCTGGTGCGCCTGTTCAGAACTGCACGGGACAAATGTGGTGAGGCTGATGTTCCTGACTTTAAGGTTCGGCTCTATGGTGGTGGAGGTGCGCGCCGTTATGAGCTGCCGACATCTGATGCTTTAGGAGCCATAGTGTTTGACAATGGTCCAACGACCGAACCAGACTATGATGTTATAATTGAATTAAGAGGTGGGGTGCCACAAAGGATAAATAAGCTTCATCAATCATACATGTCATTACAGTTCCCACTCATTTTCATTTATGGTTAGCCTGGATTTCATACGCAGTTAAGATTAAAAGCTGCAGATCCGACCGGTAGGAGCAAACGCGTTTCAATGAACGCGTTTTACACATACCAGCTGCACCCAAGACATGAGCAGTATGATTTAATCTTCCAGGTAGGGCATCTTTTACAACAGTATGTTGTTGCTATTTATTGTTGTATAGAACAGAATAGAATGGATTTCTATAGAACACATCAAAATGATATCCGAGGAGAATATTTGTCAGGACTTTATGATGCAATTTCAAGAGGTGATCGTGATGGTTCAGAAGTCGGTTCACAAATAATTTTTCCATCTTCGTTCACGGGGGGTCCTAGATATATGTATAGCTATTATCTGGATGCATTGGCGATTTGTCGTGTCCTTGGTAATCCACAGTTTTTTATAACCTTCACATGTAATGTGAATTGGCCTGAAATACAGCGATACATGGCATTGTTTCCTCATTTGAGTGCATGAGATAGAGCAGATGTGGTGTGTAGGGTTTTTGAGCAAAATATTAAAGCATTTTTCAAGTTTCTTAGAGATAAGCAAACTTTCGGACATATCACAGGAGGTATGCATATCTTTTGTGGTTAATGTTTTTTTTACTTTATGTTCTATTCAGATTTACACTCTCAGCAGATATACCATGTAATGTACAGGCCTATTGACCAGTTTTTAATTTCCATATTGTTTAATATGCAGTTTTGTACACTGTTGAGTTCGAGAAGCGTGGTTTACCACATTGTCACACGCTGATTTGTGTCTCTCCATTGCAAAAAATTCAAAATGCTCAAGACGTTGACCAATATATTTCAGCCGAGCTGCCAGACCCAGCTGTCGATCCTCATGGGTACAAAATTGTTTCTGAAATGATGATGCATGGCCCATGTGGCAAAGCAAATCTGGGTGCGCCGTGTATGCAAGGCGACCTTTGCACAAAAAAATTCCCAAAGAAATACAACAATGAGACCTTTTTTGATGCCGAAGGACGGGTGCATTATAGAAGAAGGCAGACAAAGACTGCAGTTACTAAACACCAGGTCAAACTTGACACCAGCTACATCATTCCATATAACCGGACTTTATGCTTAGCATTTTCTGCTCATATAAATGTTGAATATTGTGGGTGGAGCATGCTAATAAAATACCTGTTTAAGTACATATCAAAAGGGACGGACCGGATATTTGCACACGTCAGCAGATCTATAGGTGATGTAGCTACCTCTGCAGTCCAACGACAATCATGCATTGATGAAATCCAAAATTTTGTTGACGGTCATTTCATATGTCCTCATGAAGCCTGGTGGAGAATCCTTAAATTTGAAATACACAGTAGAGAGCCAGCTGTCCAAATACTTTAAGTCCACCTTGAAGACATGCAACATATGACCTTTCGAGCACATGAAAATTTAGAATCAGTTGTCAACCGTCCAGATAAGAAGATGACCACATTGACAGAATGGTTTGCTTACAACAATGAGAACGTAGATGGTCGCCATTTGACTTATCTAGAGTTTCCATTACAGTTTGTGTGGTATGCACACAGTAGATCGTGGTCGAAAAAAAAGATTTCCAAGTACTCTGTTGGCCGTCTTGCATATGTGCATCCAAGTTTAGGAGAGCTTTTTTACTTTCGAATGTTGCTATGTCATCAGCGAGGCTGTAAAAGCTATGCAGATGTCCAAACAGTTAACCGAGTTATATATCCTACATATCGAGCTGCATGTCACGCTCTGGGTTTACTTGGTGATGATAAAGAGTGGGATACAGCCCTTGAAGAAGCATGTATTTCAGCAACTTCACCAGAACTAAGGTTTGTTTTTGCTCAAATCCTTACTCATTGCGAAGTAGCAAATCCATTCCACCTTTGGAATAAATATTGGCATCAAATGGGCCATGATATTCCCACCATTGTTTCACAATCTGTTAGGATTCCTAACTACTATGTGAATGATGATGAATTACAAAGTTACATATTATATGAGCTACAGATACTGCTAAGTAGCTGTGGTAAGTCGGTCAAGGATTATGGTTTGCAGCCACCTCCAAAAGACCTGCTTGATCAATTGAAGAATCGGTTGCTGATGGAAGAAAAAAATTACAATAGAGCATTGTTGGCACAAGAAAAGGCTGATTCAGTCCCTAAGTTAAATGCTGACCAAAGAAGAATTTATGAGCTCATTCTAAATACGTTTGCAAGAGGTAGGCAGGAATTGATATTTGTGTATGGCCATGGAGGAACTGGTAAAACCTTTTTGTGGAAAGCTATTATTAGTGCTTTACGATCTGAAGGTAACATTGTGCTTGCAGTCGCTTCTTCTGGTATTGCTTCCCTACTCCTTCCATCAGGAAGGACCGCGCATTCAAGATTTAAACTGCCTCTAGAACTCACAAATGAGTCACTTTGTAGAGTTAAAAAAAATACTCATATCGGAAACTTGTTAGCTGAAACAAATTTGATCATTTGGGATGAGGCACCTATGAATGATCGGCGTTGCTTTGAGACATTAGATAGGACGCTTAAAGACATACTAGATGCACCAGACGTTCTTTTTGGTGGGAAAACAGTTTTTTTAGGAGGTGATTTTCGGCAAACGCTGCCTGTCAAGAAGGGTGCTCCAAAAATGGAAATAGTTCTGTCTTCTTTTGCAAGCTCTCACCTCTGGCCACATTTTAAGCTAATGACATTGAAGGAGAACATGAGGCTATTTCGATCAGGAATTAGCTTAGAAGAACAGAACTTGGCCCACTTTTTTGCAGCTTGGCTTCTTGATATTGGTGATGGGAAGCTCGAAGAACCTGATGAACAAGATAGCAAACATACATCATGGGTTGAAATTCCAGATAGGTATTGTATAGAAGACAACACATACGATTTGTCAAAGCTGATAGATTTTATCTATGACCAACCCACACTCCGAACACCTTCAGCAATCACTCTACAGCAAAAAGCTATTGTTTGTCCAAAAAATGAGGCTACAGACATTATTAACACACAGGTTTTATGAATGTTTGAAGGTGAAGTTACAAGTTATGCAAGCCATGATATGGCTATTCCAATCAACAGTTTTGCTGCTGAAACTGAGATGTTGTATCCTGCTGAATATCTAAACACATTAAACTTATCAGGATTTCCGCCACATCAACTCCATCTTAAAGTTGGAGCAACTGTGATGCTTTTAAGAAATGTTAGTTTAGCAGGCGGTTTAAGCAATGGGACACACATGATAGTCACACAAATTATGTCAAGGCTTATTGAAGTGCAAATCATCACAGGCACAAGAGTCGGTGAAAAGGTCTTCATACACAGGATACCTTTGATTCATAAAGATCCAAATCTTCCTTTCTCTTTCAAGCGCAACCAATTCCCAATAAAACTCTGTTATGCAATGACAATCAACAAAAGTCAAGGGCAATCTCTTAAAAAAATTGGTGTTTACCTTCCGCAGCCAGTTTTTGGGCATGGGCAGTTATATGTTGCTCTTTCTAGAGCTACATCTACTCATGGTTTGAAAATTCTCATGAAACAGCAAGACAATAGAAGACCAAACGAAACTAAAAATATAGTTTACAAAGACTTTTTGACAAATATAGGACGTTCATAGTCATTTTTGCATCCCAGAGTCATACTCAGATATTTTTATTTTATTTTATTTATTTATTTATTTTTTTTGCTTTTTTCCTTATTTTTTTGTTTTTTTTCCCTTTTTCCAATTATTTTTTTTTATATTTTATTATTAACATTGTTAAATATGGCCTCACAACTACATGTCAATTATTCATTACTTCATAAAGGTATCACAAAAATAGCAAAATACAAATACATTTTGTAAAAACCTGTCTTATATACCACTTGCTGTTCCATTCTTTTTTAGCTGATTGGTCTTGCCATCTTCTTTTGTTACCGTTTTTTTGTTTATAACGCAACTTATAAATACAGGTACATTTTCTACAATGTTAATAATAAAATATAAAAAAAATAATTGGAAAAAGGGAAAAAAACAAAAAAAATAAGGAAAAAAGCAAAAAAAAAAAAAAAAAAAAAAAAAAAAAAATGAAATTAGGGTATATAGAAAATGGATTTCGGTGACCTATTCAAAGAAAGCTGGAGCTGAATTCTTACCCAAAAAAAATGAAACTGCGTTCTGCTGCATATTGATAGATGAAGAGGTATGTCAACCTTCATGTTATGTAAACAATACATATTAGTTCCTTCACTTTTAATACCGACGCATTTATATAAACAGGGCAATGCTATACAGGCAAACATGAATGTCAAAGAAATTGATTATTTTGACCAAAAAATTAAACTTGGATCCACCTACAGAATTTCAGATTTCATGTGTGAACCCGCCCGTGCATACCAGCAGACAGTTGATAACAGAACAGCTTTGCGCTTTGGGAGAATCACGAAATTCACCCCTATAACAACACCAAACATTCCACACCACTATTTTAAATTTGTGTCATACAACCACCTTCAATCCAAAGTGCCAACAGAAGATGCGACAGGGAAAATCCAATACCCAATGCTCACAGGTCATGCTCTGAACTTTAATTTTTCTGCACAAAGCAAAATTTACAAAGCATGATACTTATTTCATTGCAGATTATATTGGGAGCCTAAGATCAGTCGGACCATTAAAGCATAAAGAAAATGCCAACCAAGATGAGACCGTGTACAGAAAACTTAGCATCGAAAACCTAAGGCATGTGACATTAAAGAAATTAATCATTTTTTTTTTGAAGAATCTATTCATTATTCAATAGCACTTTACTTATGTTAACAGCGGTAATGTTATTGAGTTGACACTATGGGATGCGGTGGCCCAAAAGTTTGAGCAAAGTAGACTTGAAGAGATGGAACAACCTGTTATAATTGCAGTCAGCTCTTGCCGTGTCACACGCTTTAGAGGTGTTGTATTCATACCATACCTTACACATCTATATTCATAATTAATTACTCATGCATTTGCAAATATTTGTGTCGCAGATTATCAGTTAACAGCGATGTCAGCAACATACTTTTACCTAAACCCAAACATACCAGAGGCTGAAGAGGCACGACAACAGTAAGAATCTATTAACAAAAAAAACTAAATTCCTAAATATTGACATACCAACTACTTAAAACAAATTCATTACAACTTTCTAAATTATGCCAGGTACAGAGACAAACACCATGCAGCTCCACCGCTACGCATCTGCATAACACCATATGAAGATGCTCAAAAAGAAATGTTGAGAAACCGATTTCCATTGAAAACACTTTTGGATCAAAATCCAGAAGCATACAAGGTATATTTACTAAAATTTACAGAAAATTTTTAATTCAATTTTCCCCAGTACATCACACTACATGCAATATTTCTTAGGCCGTTAGATTCACTGCTGAAGTAACAATAAGCAGCATCAACATCAACAGAGACTGGTTCTACATATCTTCCAATAAATGCCTTTTAAAAGTTAGGGAAGAAGATGGAATCTATCGCTGCTTAGATTATGGAAAGCAAGAGCAGCCATGCTATAGGTAAATAATGCTGTAACTTACATTTACACAACCTAAAGAAAATAGCAAACGTTAAATGATCCTTTTACTTTCTTCATTATACACAGGTATAATTTCAAAGGTTTTATCACAGACCAATCTGCAACTGCTCCAATGACTTTCTTCACCCTTGCTGCTGACGACATAGTAGGATTATCATGCTCCGAGTTAATTTCGATGCACACAGTGGCAGACCTTCAACAAATACCAATAGAAATCTTTGCAGCAGAAGGACAAAACAATATTTTCCAGTTTCATTACAATATAACAGGGAGATCAGTGGATTTCACTTTAGATAAGGTTTTCAAAAAGACAAACAAACGACTCAAAACAACACCACCGATGAATGCAAACTCAGGTTCTCAAATTTATCTGACCAACCCCTCTTATTTAACTATACTTTTTGCAAATGTAAATGTTAACTATTATGTTTTATGAAAACTAGGTATGCAATCAACACCTGTGCAAGAAAACCCAGGTACCGCCTTTTGTTTTATTAGCATATCTTATTTAAAGAAAGCATTTGTGAATGTAAATATTACCTATTTTCCCTTTTTTTTTTTTTTTTTTTTTTTTTTTTTTTTTTTTTTTTTTTTTTTAATAAAACTAGGGACACCGCCAACACCCATGCTTATAACAAATCAAGCTGACCAACAAGCATATCCATCTGAGGATACACCAGAACAAACCAAATCAAGACTGGTCAAAAAACAGTTATTCCAAGATCAGACAACACCTGTGAAGAAACACAAAGGTATTTTACAAAATTTATTTAGCATGTAGACTCCAGAATATATTACACATATATCACACCATAACTGACACTAAACTTAAAGACAATAGCAAAATTTAAAATACAGCAAAACAAAATAGATTATGCCGAGAAATCTAAAACACCCTTAAGTTTTTTAATAAAGATATCCTTATTACAAGCATTCAGCTCTAGCTCAGCGGTTAGTATTTGCATTTGCATGACCTTTTGATCATCTTTTGCCTGTTCCTGTCTAAGAAACTCGGCCGTTTTCTGCGCATAAATGTTTCCAACACTTTCGAGCTCCAGAATAAAGCTTCCCCTTTCACGAGTTATACCAACCAGCCTTGCACATATTGCATTCATCTGCTGTGCCATTTGAATGTCTTCGATTGCTGATTTACGACAATATAAAACTAGCATGTCAGACCAGTTGTTAGAGTTTGCCTCAACCCTAAGTTGGTCACACCTAGGGTGTCTAGACATTCTGCCTTCTTGCTTTTGTATCCGAATGAGAAAACTCCCTTTCAAAAAAAAAAAATTTAAAGCACCACTGTCTTAAATAGACACCAAAACTCAAAAAAAAATAAAAAATCCCGTGACCTATTAGCATAGGATGGCTATTAGAACAACACCCTTTTTGCATCCATTATAGACATTCATATTAGCTATGCCTGTTCTACTTGCAGTGTCTTCTGTTCAACTATGCTACCATCCAAAATATGCACAAATAATTAGCCTGCAGTCTTAAAAAATTGCCACAAATAATAGAGTACCAATTGTTTTTTCTAAATCACAATGCCATTTAAAAATATAAAAAACACAAGAAACCTATTTCATTATTCGAATATCTCATGATTACTTTCCTTCACTCTTAATTACACCTCTTTGTTATCTCATAAACTGATTATTTTGATTCTTGCAGCAACACTAGAACAATCATCATAACAGCGGCTGAAACCAAGAGCTGTTCAAAGAAAGAAGTCTAAATGAAGATAAAAAGTCATCTGACCAGCCAACATCAGCCTTTTGTAAATACTAAAACTTATTGCACCACTTAGTAATCATCAGTATGTTTTCAGATATATTTGTGCACCACCTGCGCAAATACGTCTAAAAACATCTATAGCTGCTAAACCAGCCATCTTTTGTAACACATGTGCCATGCAGTTGCATTTGCATATGGGTTTTTCTATTATTTTTTGTACAACATTGGTATTCCTAAACAAAAAATCTTATGTATGTTAAAAAACTTTATGCTATCTTATATCATCTTTTCTTAATAGCTTATACAATTCTTTTCTCTTATTCATACATTACATAACGAAACGTCCCGCAACAATGCGCGGGTTACATCCCTCGTTAATAATAAAGTCTGAGTTTTTTTTTTTACAGTTTTGGCTCAGTTATGCACAATGAGTGTGAAAACAAGTAACGGATAACAGTTTGACTTTTGATATGTGAGTTTGATATGCTTAAAATGCTTAAAGTTCAAAAATAATATTATATATAATATTATCTTGTTTTTATGTTTTTGATTCCACAATTATCGTTTCCTCGAGTGTCGTTGAATAACACGTTAAGTTCATTCGTTAAAAGTTCGTTAAATAAATATAACGTAACGAATAATAAAATGCGCACGTTTGACTGAAAGCGTGTAAAACATAAAATAAAATTAATATGATTAAATGTTACTGTTCAGTCCTTTTACTTTCCCAGAATGTACACTTTATATCCTAACGGTGTAGGTTTTGCACCGTTAGTCCTCCGTTAGTCAAATATTACGTATTAAGTCAAATAAAGTTCAAATATTACATTTCTACCCTTTGGTTTACTGTTTTTAACAATTTCCAGCCTTAGTTTACTGAAATGATAGTTTAGAACCCAAGTTTGTGAAGTTGGCATTTTTAGTCCCTAAGGTTGAAACATTTTGCAATTTTAGTCCAAAAATCACAAAAAGAGTTTGATTTGATTTCCGAAAGTTTAATAAGCTTATATAGCTTATTTAAGTCAAAATGATCAGCCTACTTTCAAAAGAGCTTATTTTTTTGCTTATTGGGCTTTTAACGAGACGTACTAAAGCCCAATAACATTTATTGTTTCGTTGGGTGAAAAGGGGCGTTAGGCCTTTGATTGAGCTTATTTTAACATCACAAAAACATGTTCCATACTATTTATTCGAATAAGCTTATTGGGCTTATTAATCGGATTAAGCCCAATCCGATAATATATAAAGGGTTTTATTCGATTCGAGTAGCGATAAGATTAGCTTTTAAAAAGTGCTTATACTAGCTTATTATAGGAATCTCGAAACATGAATTTAATAGATGAGCTAGCAAAGAAATGGGTCGACTAATAAAATCAACATGTCGTGTGTTTATAGTTGGTTATATTTAGTTGTTTCTTAGGTCGATTGATGTAGGATACGAAATGATAGAATGACATATATAAATTTTTGCGATGCAACAATGATAAGTATGAAGCTCGAATTGCATTAAAATGAATATGTAAACGTAATATAAATGTAGAACTCGTAAATCTAGCCATCCATCATAGGAGGTCACTAATCAAGTACGAAGAAATAAATAAGAGCAAAGTGTATAAAAGAAATAAATGTATATACGATCGAGTAAATGAAATAAATAATGCATGATGTGTTGTAGAACATTGAGAATGAATGAGAAGAGCTAGAAATCACTTACACACTTAGGAATGGTGTGTTATACGTTTAAAAGAGCCAAGAATCGAAGGTGGTGCTTTTCTCTTATGGTTCGATCACAAAATGGCTCAAATGACCCAAGTATGGTTCGAATGGCTTGGGGATTGCTTCTGGCTTTCTTTTGGTCTCAGCAAAGGAGTAAATGGAGTTAGGGAGAATTCATTGAGTGTGTGTAAGTGTGTATGAGCCAAGGTGCATGTGTCGAAGTATATATACAAAGTATATAGGTTATATGATTTAATATAGCAACTTGGGAGGGAATATAATCCTTAGTAGATTTTGTGAGATATTTCCAGGAGATAAGGCATGGTTCTAGTCGGGTTATGAAGTCATCAAGCGGGGGGGGGGGTTTAGATGTTTGGTTCGGTTATGGTCAAATGTACATGTATCTATATATCGCATGACATTTTAATAGGTCCAAAAAGTTTCTAACGTGACCAAAAACTGGAAAATGGTTAGAAAGGATCCTAAGAACTCTTATTCGATCATAAACAATCAAATACATAGGTTAAAGTTTGGTTTGATCAAGTTTTATTAAGTTGGACAATTGTTAGTCGAATTTGTACATGTCTCGAACCGGATTTACTTTGCCCTTCGTTTGGTGCTCAGGGGTTTGAATCATGACAGGAGGTTGGTTGATCTTGATTATTTGATGTTTAGAGAATTAAGTTGTGTAAAAATTCGCATATGTTACTTGTCGAATTCACCAAATAAACGGTTCAAGCTTTGTGTGTTTGAGTCGCATGAAATATAACAAAACAAGCTTTGGGTTGGGCTTTTATGAACAGTAGCAGGCTCACTTAGCCCAATTATGAATTAAGAAAATCCGTTTGGTTTATAGTTGGTTTTAAAAGATTTTTGGGGTCCGTGTGTGAGCTCGTTCCATGGTTTTGTGATCATGTATAAAATTTTAAGTTATCGTATAGTGATAATGTGATTAAATGAGGTAATCCCTCATTAACAAGAGTCAGAAAATAATAAATGCGCATTTTCTGATAATTAATCATTATTATAAAAATGGAAAATTACCATTTGTTACAGTCTCCCAACCTTATTTGAATGTCGTCCCGACATTCAACCCAGGTTATCAGATGGAGATACAAAAAGATGGGGATATTTGGTCTTGAATTCATCTTCACGTTCCCAGGTGAATTCAAGGCCTCTTCGTGAATCCCAGCGAACCTTGACAATTGGTATTGGACTATGTTTGTTTCTTGACCTCTCGGTCCATGATTTCAATAGGTTTTTCAATAAAGTGTAGTCGATTGTCAATTTCGATTTCTTCCAGAGGAATAGTAAGAGTTTCCTCGGACAAGCATTTCTTAAGATTGCATACATGAAAGACATCATGTACATTGTTGAGTTCTTGCAGTAGCTAAATTCGGTATGCTACCGGTCCGATTCTTTTGAGAATTTCAAAAGGTCCAATGTAACGAGGATTTAGTTTTCCACGTTTGCCAAAACATATCACGCCTTTCCATGGCGAAATTTTCAACATGTTCGTGGAAGTTTGGTTATGAAGTCCATAGTGATTCGCTCCCATTTCCACACAGGGAGTTCAGGTTGAACCAGTAATCCGGACGGTCTCTGATGTTCTACTTTAACCTTAGAACAAGTTAAGCATTTACTGACATATATTGCAATATTCGCCTTCATGTTAGGGCACCAATAAAGTTTCTTAAGATCGAGGTACATCTTATCAGATCCGGGATGAATAGAGTATTTGGACTTATGCGATTCGTGCATAATTAACTCTCGTATCCCACCATAGAGTGGTACCCAGCTTCTATCGTTGAAGCACAATACTCTGTCTGATCGCTTTACAAAGCCGTTTGCATTCTTTGGCATACCGTAAAGTTTTTCATTTGGTCTATTTTCTTCCTTGAGTGCCTCAATTTTAGCAGCGAGGATTTTTGATGGGAGTGGTGAACTGATCGTCATTCCTAATGACCTGACTCTTAAGGGTTTGAGTTGTTCTTTTCGACTAAGAGCATCTGCCACAACGTTGGCTTTTCCAGGATGATAACGAATTTCACAATCGTAATCACTGAGTAATTCCAGCCACCGACGTTGTCTCATGTTCAATTCTTTTTGGTCTAGGATATGTTGTAGGCTTTTGTGGTCCGTAAATATTGTACACTTAGTGTCCTACAGGTAGTGTTGCCATATCCTAAGAGTGAATACAACTGCTATCAGTTCTAAATCATGGATGGTGTAATTCTTTTCATGTGTTTTGAGTTGTCGTGATGCGTAAGCAATCACTTTCAGTCTCTACATCAATACAGCACCTAAACCTTTGTGCTAAGCATCGCAGTATACAACAAAGTCATTGCTTCCTTCAGGTAAGGTGTAATACCCAAAAATGTTAAAACATGTTAAAAGACCAAAATGCCCCTACAGTTTTAAACTTTGAATAATAAACTTATAAATACCAAACGAATTCCAAACTTCGGGAGATGATTAAGATACGAAGTAAAATAAATTCCACGACCACATTTGACATTTTGTGAAGTACCAAAATCATTTTTTATACACAATGTATACCGAAGATTATATTATGTATATTAATTATATTACTTATACTTTATAAATAAAACTAAAACATTTAAAAGCTAAGTAAATTATGGAAATTATGTAAATTGATTTGGGTCATGAAAATCTGTGATTTTCCAGCCCATTTCCCCCCCCCTATCTCGGCACAATCATTTTGTTAATAACAAACTCATCACAAACCCTAAAAACCTACCGATAGAAATAAAAACACACACAAAAACTCTTTGCGCCTCCATCAAAATTTCTGGAGCTCGTGGGACATTTTTCTGGTGATCTTCATCATTCAAGTGAGCTGGGAAAAATAGCTAGAGGTCGTGGGATTCGTTGGTTTGTTCGCTAAGCATTTGTTTGTGTCGTATAATCCATTCGAGAGGTATAAATCGCCCATAATTGTTTCGATCATTCTAAAATTAGTTTAGCATTTTTCTTATGTTCCTTATGTTGTATATGGTCTGTGAAAAATATCTACAAGGTTCCTGGGTCGCTCGTTGGATCGTGGTAATTGTTGGTGTCGAAAAGCCTTAAACCGTGTAACATAAAATCACAACGCTTCTTCCTTTCATTCTAAAATCTTCCTGGTATTTTTATTGCAGTATGCACATCATATATAACGTATATAAAATGATAGATCCAAACCATGCATAATATATGGACCGTATGATAATTTATGTGTTATGAAACCCTAAATACGTAAATACATTATATATAATTCATGCAATTTTTCTGAGTCTTTTATATATTTTTTGTGGGTTCTATATATATCATATAACATCACAAAAATGGTCTTTCGAATTGTTGAAGCTTAAAACATTGTTTTCGAATTATTTAGGTTATCGGATATTATGGAAAATAAGGGGAAAATATGAAGAACCTTAAAAACCGATTTGAATTAGGGTTTGTATGTTGAGATCTGAACTTTTAATGCTTTTTAATAATGGTGTAATGATTACATGATGATGGGATAATTAGGGTTTAGTTTTGTTAATAAAAAGTATTTACCGATTTAAAATAAAAAGGTTAAGGGTGTGTTTTGTAATTATCCAAACTTATGGGATATTTTTGTAAGGTGGTCAAGGTCTGGGGAAAAATGTATAAAATATGCTAGAGGGGTATTTTGTGTTAAATTGGTAATTAGAGGGTTTATTTGGTAAATATGTAATTATATGTAATTCGAATGAAATTAATTAAAATAAGGGGACTAAAAATGTAAATTCTGGAAAGTCTAGGTTGGTTCGAATAACTAATTATAATAAGGGTGTGATGTGTAAATTTGGGGATTTAATGGCCTAATGTGTAATTGTTAATAAATAAGGATTGAAATTGTAAATTAAAGGGTTTAATTTGTAAATTAATTAACTTAAGGGACTTGTTGTGTAATTCATGTAAAATTAAGGGTGTGTTCGTACTAAGTATTAAATTAAGGGTATATGATGTAAAATTGGAAAACTAGGGGTTTGATGTGTAATTATAAATGTCATAAGGCTTAAAGTGTAATTTATGTAATTAAAAGGGTATAAATTGTAATTTGTAGAATCTAAAGGGCTAATTGTGTAAATCTGGATAACTTAAGAATTAAAATGAGCTACTTATGATGTTTTCATTTTAAAGCTTCATCCTTGGTATAATTACATTTAAAACCCTAAAATATGGAAGTTGTTATAATTAACCCTAGACTTTTATAACTTGCTAAAATGTACCCTATCTCCATAATATTATTAAATAATGACTTAATCTAAATTATAATGCCTTAATCTTTCTAAAAACGGAAACTTACTAAATTTGGAAACCTGCTAAAAATAGAAAGTTACTTAAAATGGAAAGGCAGTTAAAACCTATTGTAATTCTCTTCTACTCCTTTAGGTGTGAAGAAGGAGAGGTCCTGATCCATTCCTGTATTTGCTATCTTTTGTCTTTGTTTGCTTTGCAATAAGGTACAGATATTCTGCCCTTCTTGTTAAGGTGCCTTCGTTTCTTTTGATTTGATTCGTATTAGGGTTTCCTAAGCCATTGCTATGCTCCCTACACTTTGATTTGTTCATTTGATTCATTTTGACCTTGAACTTTTGATATGAACCTTTGGCATTTGAACCTTTGATTTGAACCTTTGATATTTGGACTTTGATATTGATTTGATGACTTAGACTATTTGAACCTTTGTAATGATTTGGACCTTTGACCCTTCAGTATGATACCTGAGCCAAAATTTGTTTCCTAGCCATGAAGGTAACATGGCCATGTCATTGATGCACCAATGGCATGACTCTAGTGTGTATTTGAGTGATGTTACACACCGTCCCCATTTGCTACTACATGCGCGCTTTATTATTTATTATGGCCTATATTATTGTTTGGGGGGCGTATGGATGCATCCTAGATTTGATTTGTTTCGAGGGATATATCATGATTATTATTTGATTTGATTTGGTGATTGATGCTGTGTGCAATACACGTCCTTCACATATATTTGAGAGGACTCCCCTCAATGGTTACTATTTGATTTGTTTGGGCTCGTGGTGGATTTCTGACCTACACTTTCATTTCTTATCTTGTATCCTTTGCTTATACCTTATGTCTTTCCCCAATGCATCATATTATATCATGTTCGTTTCATTTGCTTTCGTTTCCATTTATTATATATCTGTTCACTGGGCTTTTTAAGCTCAGCCGCATTTCTTTTTCCTGCGGCAGGTATCTAAGCTAGGAGCTGGGATTTGCTATGGGATGAGAGTAGAGCTTAGATGGAGTTTACCTTAGTTATCACCCTTATGTTTCATGACATTGTTTAGACTTGGTTTCGTTTCATTATTGGTTTTCCTTTGAATTATTTATCATCATTTGGAACTTATGTATTTGGCTGGAGCAGTGTTGGCCTGACTTCTTTAATGCATTTGTTTAAGACTTCCGCTGTGTATTATGTATGTGTGCTTTGATTTGTCACCATAATGTGATGCTTCTACCCTTGCCGGGTTGGGTTGTTACATAAGGCCAATATGGGTGCAGTGCACAACTTTCTTTGAGTGTTTGGAATGCTTCTTCCTCGTCTGTTCCCGAGACGTACTTTATGTTTTTCTGAGTTAGAGTGGTTAATGGTTTGGCTATCTTGGAGAATCCTTCAATGAATACCCTGACTGTCAATAACGTGACCGAGAAATTGTACAGTGGGAATCCAAAATTCACATTTTGAGAATTTGGCATACAATTCTTCTTTCTTGAGTAATTCCAGAATCATCTTTAGATGTTCTTCATGCTCCTCCTTGTTCTTGGAGTAGATCAGGATATCATCTATGAACACAATAACAAACTTATCCAAATATGGTTTGCACACCCTGTTCATAAGGTCCATGAATACTGTTGGTGCGTTCGTCAAACCAAATGGCATAACCTGGAATTCATAGTGTCCATAACGGGTTCTAAAGGCTGTTTTTGGGATGTCCTCTTCTCGGACTCGGAGTTGATGGTATCCAGACCGAAGGTCGATCTTTGAATAAACACTAGAACCTTGTAGTTGATCGAATAAGTTGTTGATTCTAGGAAGTGGGTATCGGTTCTTTACTGTTAGCTTGTTCAGCTCTCTATAGTCGATGCAAATCCGGAATGATCCGTCCTTCTTCTTTACGAATAGAACAGGAGCTCCCCAGGGTGAGGAACTAGGCCTGATGAAACCTTTTTCTGAGAATTCTTGGAGTTGTTCCGATAATTCTTGCATCTCGGAAGGAGCTAATTGGTATGGTGCTCGTGCTACGGGTGCAACACCTGGAATTAAGTCAATTTGAAATTCAAGTTGCCTGACTGGTGGGAGTCCAGGCAAGTTTTCGGGAAAGACTTCAGGAAAGTCACGTACGACTGGTATGTCTTTTAGGCGGTTTTCTTTAGTTTCCTTCTTTGTCTTTTCAACTTGTGCTACAAAGAGGAGACATCCGTCCTCAATGTACTTCTGAGCTTTAGTGCATGATATGATGTCCAGTTGTGATGGATTTCTACGGTCGCTTCTTTCTCCTAATACTTCCAATACTTCATTACCGTATGGTATACGAACAATCTTCTCATCGTAGATGATCACGGCATGATGTCTAGATAACCAATCCATTCCAATAATAATGTCGAAACTGCCCAGTCCTACTGGCATAAGATCTATGTTGAACGGATGGTTTAACAGGTTTAGCGTACAACCTCGGATTATAGTGTCTACTCTTTCCACGTGACCATTAGCTAATTCTACGTCATAACCAATGCTTAAAGCTGTAGGGATAATATCTAGTAACTCACTAAATGGTGTTGATATGAAGCTCTTATCTGCCCCAGTATCAAATAAAATAGATGCATGGTGGTTGTTTAGAAGAAACGTATCCGTAACAACGTTCGGGTCCTCTGGTGCTTCCCTTCCTCCAACCACATACACTCTGCCTCGGGCATTTCCTGGATAACCTGGTTTCCTCCAGCGGCTTGATTCCCATTGTTTCCCTGGTTTCTTTGTTTTCTGCACTCATTTTTGAAGTGCCCTTTTTCTCCACAACCAAAACAGGTAATGGAAGATTTGTCCTTGAAGTTAGGAGTTCTTTGATTAGGCACTGGTACCCTTTGAGCAGTAGCAAGAACTGGTGATCTGCAATTTCTGGCTATATGACCGACCCTGTGACAATTTTCGCATCTTACAGAGCATGGCCCATTGTGATGGAGTTTACAACAGTTGCACATAGGAGATTTTCCAGCATAGACCTTCTGGTCTCCGGGTCCAGCAGAATAGACCTTAGCGACTTCCTGTCGTTTGTTTGAGTGATGGTTGGCTCTTGAGTTTTCCTCCCATTTTCTTTTCTTATTTCCTCCTTTTTCTGCCATATCTTGGATCACCTGATCCATTAAGTTTTGAGAGATGGAGATTGTGTTATGTAAGTCACTAGGATTTGCAGCCAATGTGTTCCCTCTGATGTTTATGGGTAAACCTCCGATGTAACGTTCTATCATTCGGGATTCAGTAGCTACCAATTCGGGACATAGTAATGCTAATTCTTGGAAACGTTGTGTGTACCCCAAGATGTTGGTGCCTTGAACCTTCAGGTTCCAAAACTCTGCTTCCATCTTCTTGACCTCAGTGCGAGGGCAATATTTCTGAAGCATTAAAGTTTTGAATTGCTCCCACACCATAGCGTAAGCAATATCCATTCCTGATGATTTCATGTAAAAGTTCCACCAAGTTAAAGCACTGCCCGTCAAAGCATACGAGGCAAACTTAACTTTGGATTCTTCTTCGCAAAAGCAGATGCGAAACACAGTTTCCAACTTTTCTAGCCACCTGGCTAAGCTGACAGCTCCCTTAGTTCCTCCAAAACTTCTTGGATCACAAGCACGAAAATCCTTGTATGTGCAGGCCCGAATGACAGTAGTAGGTCTCGCGGCTCTGTCACATGTGTTAGTGCTTGATCCTACGTTGGCAGCAGCTGCCATGGGTTCTACCACTTGCTGTGCCACAAGTTGTGCCAAGGTCGGCTGGTTGACTTCGTTTAGAGGGGGAGTGGTATTAGTTGCGTTGCGAGTACGGTTTGATTTGCGTGCAGCCATTTGTCTACAAAAGAAAGTAACAAATGATGAGAGTTTGCATAAGAGTATGAGAAATCATCACATGAATGAGTAGTATCACAGTAGAGTATGAAAAGGTTAAATCACAACAGAGAGATATAACAAAGATGTGCTTGTTCTAGATTAATAGTCGGTTAAAAGATGTGAAAATTACAAGCTTATTGGAATTTATATTAGACACTAACCGAATACTAATTGGTTTAGTGGGTACAGAAACGATACATATGTTTCTAAGATTAGTTACGTCCTCGACGTAAACGCCTACTTTTAGCCTTAAGCTCCAGTTGTGTAGCTTCCATGTCTGCGAAGCGTCTCTGGAACTCCTGGCACATCCTCATTTGAGTAGTTAACATGGCTTCTAAGGCTGAAATCCTCTGATCCTGGTTCCTTACCGTGTCTCTAGCAATCCACTGGGTCCTTTCAATGCCTTCTATCCTACCATGTACCTGAGTATGGTCCCTACTCAAACAGCGGACTCTGGAATCCAAGTTTCTAAGGTCATAGTTATAAGTATCCCGCATTTTATCAACCCTCATCCCTAAGTCAAACACCGCTCGCCTCTCGGCGTCAGCTTTCTTAACAAAGTGTCGAGGTTTCGATCATACCATTCAAAACGTAATGGTTGTAGCCCTTCCAGCTGCTCAGTGTGGGAGTCTAGTGTGCTGGCTTGTTGATGAAGAAGGTTTCATATCGAATCACGAGGGTTTATAGTATAGTTAGGGGAATTAATTGAGGATATGTCATCTGGAATGTCTGGCATTGGGGAGTCTAGAACGTCAGATAGTGGAGAGTTTGGATTAACATTCTTCCAATTTATCTCTTGGTGCGTTCCCCTCGAACTCTGTCCAATTTCAAATGTGGCCGGACAACCAATCATTTCTTCATCTGAGTAGGATTCAGTAGCTCTCCTAAATGGAGGTGAGTGAGTTAGTGATGATGTATTTAGAGTAAGTTCCGTATTAGGCTGCTGTTGGGACACTTGCACATAAGGATCTTCAGCATCTGGAGTGATATGAAGGGTAGGTGATGTGCGAGTAGCACGGATAATAGTTTCAATGGTATCATATGATTTGGAAGACATGTTCTGTGAAAAAGATGGTACACGTATATAAGTATGTAGGAGATACTTAAAAGTTTTTAGTAAAAGGCTAGAAAGTATTAGCCATAATATAAGTACATATGTATGTACATAATTAATACAAAAGTATGTATTATCAAAGTAGCACTTAAGTACATGCTAAGTATTAACACAAAAATATGTATCCTCAAGTAGCACGTAGTATATCACGAGAGTGTGTGTCATTAAAGTAGCACGTAAGTATATGCTTAAGCAGTAACAAAAAGTACGTGTCCTAGAAGTAGCATGCTGTATATGCTAGATATTAACATGAAGTATATGTTATCAAAAGCGTTAACACGAAGTACATGTCATTAAGGTAGTACGTAAGTATATACTAAGCATGCTAAATCAATAAGTAATGCGGCAAGTAAGGCAGGCTGGCAATGGCGGTCATAGGGTGAGTTTGTGTACCCAGTTCTCTATAACCTTAGCTCTGATGCCAATTTGTAACACCTCCAAAAGCAGATCGCAGCGGTAATACATCTGGGGTGTTACTTAACTGGATCTTAACATAAGTAATAGGGAATGAATTTATCAAATCCATTTTAAAAACTTTATTAAATAAAACATCTGTTTTACAAAATTGAAATTCGGAAAACAAGGCCCATTATTTATTAGTTGTCCCGTAGTACAAAAACCCTAGTCATGAGTGTTATGTATACACCCCAAAAGTGTGCCTATGCCCCTGCCACGCACTGCCTTGCATCATCATATAGCAATAATTAAACAATTGAGAAAAACATGCTAAAGTGTCAACACAAAGGTTGGTGACTTCATAGGTTTACGTAAAACAGTAAAGTTGGATCATAAGTTCATGAGTTAACATTTCAAAGCACGAAATGTATACTAAAGTGCTATCACCCTGCTCTAAGTCACATATCACCAAAGTTACGACAGTTGTATGCGTAGTGTGCACATAATAACAAGGGTAGAATCCATGTAGTACTAAGCAGATGCGAGGAGTGCAATAATAACATGGTTAGAGTCCATGTAGTAATAAGCATTGCGTAGAGTACAATATAATAACATGGTTAGAGTCCATATATTACTAAACATGCGAAAAGTGTATAAGATACTGTACTTAGGCCAGCAGGTAATAGTTTTACAAACAAAAGCATTGTTAAGATGATCCATAAAAGTAAGCATGTTTCTCACCCCAGGTAGTTTAAAACAAGTATTAAAGTAATAGTGGGGCAATGACTCACCTTGAGTATAGTTGGCAAGGTCAAATATGTAACTAAGCAGGTTATGGAAACGGCTTCAACACACTACCTGAATTAATAATAAATTCTGAGTTTGTTTGTTTTTTTTTTTTTTTTTTTTTTTTTTTTTTTACAGTTTTGGCTCAGTTATGCACAATGAGTGTGAAAAAAAGTAACGGATAACGGTTTGACTCTTGATGTGTGAGTTTGATATGCTTAAAATAATATTATATATAATATTATCTTATTTTTATGTTTTTGATTCCACAATTATCGTTTCCTCGAGTGTCATTGAATAACACGTTAAGTTCATTCGTTAAAAGTTCGTTAAATAAATATAACGTAACGAATATAAATATACTGAAACGAATAATAAAATGCGCATGTTTAACTGAAAGCGTGTAAAACATGAAATAAAATAAATATGATTAAATGTTACTGTTCAGTCCTTGTACTTTCCCAGAATGTACACTTTATACCCTAACAGTGTAGGTTTTGCACCGTTAGTCCTCCGTTAGTCAAATATTACGTATTAAGTCAAATAAAGGTCAAATATTACATTTCTACCCTTTGGTTTACTGTTTTTAACAATTTCCAGCCTTACTTTAATGAAATGACAGTTTAGAACCCAAGTTTGCGAAGTTGGCAGTTCTAGTCCCTAAGGTTGAAACATTTTGCAATTTTAGTCCAAAAATCACAAAAAGAGTTGGATTTGATTTCTGAAAGTTTTAATAAGCTTATATAGCTTATATAAGTCAAAATGATCAGCCTACTTTCAAAAGAGCTTATTTTTCTGCTTATTGGGCTTTTAACGAGACATACTAAAGCCCAATAACATTTCTTGTTTCGTTGGGTAAAAAGGAGTGTTGGGTCTTTGATTGGGCTTATTTTAACATTACAAAAACATGTTCCATATTGCTTATATACTGCTTATTTGAATAAGCTTATTGGGCTTATTAATCGGAATAAGCCCAATTCGATAATATATAAAGGGTTATATTCGATCCGAGTAGCGATAAGATTAGCTTTTAAAAAGAGCTTATACTAGCTTATTATAGGAATCTCAAAACATAAATTTAATAGATGAGCTAGCAAAGAAATGGGTCGACTAATAAAATCAACATGTCGTGTGTTTATATTTGGTTATATTTAGTTGTTTCTTAGGTCGATCGATGTAGGATATGAAATGATAGAATGATATATATAAATTTTTGTGACGCAAAAATTATAAGTATGAAGCTCGAATTGCATTAAAATGAATATGTAAACGTAATATAAATGTAGAACTTGTAAATCTAGCCATCCATCATAGGAGGTCACTAATCAAGTACGAAAAAATAAATAAGAGCAAAGCGTATAAAAGAAATAAATGTATATACGATCGAGTAAATGAAATAAATAATGCCTGATGTGTTGTAGAACATTAAGAATGAATGAGAAGAGCTAGAAATCACTTACACACTTAGGAATGGTGTGTTATACGTTTAAAAGGGCCAAGAATCGAAGGTGGTTCTTTTCTCTTATGGTTTAATCACAAAATGGCTCAAATGACCCAAGTATGGTTCGAATGGCTTGGGGATTGCTTCTGGCTTTCTTGTGGTCTCGTTAAAGGAGTAAATGGAGCTAGGGAGAATTCATTGAGTATGTGTAAGTGTATATGAGCTAAGGTGTACATGTCGAAGTATATATACAAAGTATATAGGTTATATGATTTAATATAGCAACTTGGGAGGGAATATAATCCTTAGTAGATTTTGTGAGATATTTCCTGGAGATAAGGCATGGTTCTAATTGGGTTATGAAGTCATCAAGGGGGGGGGGGTTAGATGTTGGGTTCGGTTATGGTCAAATGTACATGTATCTAAATATCGCATGACATTTTAATGGGTCGAAAACGTTTCTAACGTGACCAACAACTGGAAAATGGTTAGAAATGATTCTAAGAACTCTTATTCGATCATAAACAATCAAATACATAGGTTAAAGTTTGGTTTGATCAAGTTTTATTAAGTTAGACAATTGTTAGTCGAATTTGTACATGTCTCGAACCGGATTTAATTTGCCCTTCGTTTGGTGCTCAGTGGTTCGAATCATGACAGGAGGTTGGTTGATCTTGATTATTTGATGTTTAGAGAATTAAGTTGTGTAAAAATTCGCATATGTTACTTGTCGAATTCACCAAATAAATGGTTCAAGCTTTGTGTGTTTAAGTCGCATGAAATATAACAAAACAAGCTTTGGGTTGGGCTTTTATGAATAGTAGCAGGCTCATTTAGCCCAATTATGAATTATGGAAATCCGTTTGGTTTATAGTTGGTTTTATAAGATTTTTGGGGTCCGTATGTGAATTCGTTCCATGGTTTGGTGATCATGTATAAATGTTTAAGTTATTGTAGAGTGATAATGTGATTAAATGAGGTAATCCCTCATTAACAAGAGTCAGAAAATAATAAATGCGCATTTTCTGATAATTAATCATTATTATAAAAATGGAAAATTAGCATTTGTTACAGACATTTTCCTTGTGTTTTTGCTACTCTCTTATCACTCAAAGACACAAATATGTGATCAACGAGGGAGTAGTCGGGACAAAAACCTCTAGCATTTGGTGGAATGGGTGCAAAGGATCTAAAGAGATGGGTGAGAAGCATCCCGTATGGAAGAGCGGTGGTTCCTAACATTGGTATGTCCGCCATCCTTTTGGCAACATAGTAGGCTAGGTTGAAAAATTGGTGGGTAGACAAGCTATAAAGAATGTAGCAAAGGCAAGCATTAATGTGATTACGATTTCCTATGGTACACAAGACATTGGCTCTAAGAATTTCTTCCCACTTTTTGAATTGTGGCCTAAGTTCATTTAGTTCCATGCCAAAAGGGTCTCGGTTGACTTCATTACCTTGGCGGGTTGTTCTTGTGTTTGAAGTTCTAGGAAGGAAAAGATGGTCTCGGATTATTTCTTTTGGAACTAAAGGAGTGTCGTATGGAGGCATACGATCAACAATATAATCAAGGATTGATAAAGACCATTTATCCGAGTAAAGGCATGTACCTTCACATGGAATTCCAAGGACTTCCGAAAATTGATTTAGAGGTATGTTGAAGTCATTTTGATTGATTTTGAATTGGATTGACATGAGACCATAATCATTGGTGGTGAAGACAACACTAGCATAAAACTCTAAGACAAATCTAGGACATATTTGTTCGTTGATGTCCAAGAGACCATCAAAGTGAATGGTTGCAAGTTCTTGACGAATATTGGTTCCTTATATAAAGGATGGGTCAATGGTTCTACCCTCGTGAACATAACATTTTTCTAGAGCCTTAAAGATTTTCACTTGAGCCGGAGTAAGACCCTTAGTTTTGTGATGTTTGCGAAGGTAGTTTAGGGTGTCTTTGTGGTCATAGAAGGTCGCGGGAGGCATGATTGATCCTAGATAAAAAAATTACATACTTTAGTTGAAACTAACGAGAATTAGATATAAAGTTCTAGTGTGTGCCTATATGAGGAAAATGTGGAGGTGTGGTTATCTCGACTCCTTTTAATGCATAAAAATAATTTTATTTAGCAAATTTTGTAACAAAATGAGAGATAACCCAAACGCTCCTAATTCAATGTTGCTTCGATTGAATGTACCCGAAAATACATATTAGTTATGTATTCCCTTTAGCATTCAAGAGACATTATGCAAATGATGTTTTAAACATAACGTTTTTATTTGTATGAACAATGAAAAATTATTTTTCCTAATTGTGAGAAGTTTTTCACAAAAATTTGACATGGGGTTTTTAGTAAATTATGATAATGCCTTACAAAATGCAATTCCTAACTAAGGGAAATATGATTAGTTATGTAATTTAACAAATGTACTTCATGTTTTATAAAAAAAGATGCATAATCCCCAAGTTTAGGTTTTGTGCAAGAAATAGAAGTCCTAGACTCAGATCAGGAGTGTAAATGTAGTTAGGAAACTTACAGTGTGGATTGGAGCACAAATTCTTTGAAGGAGATGCCTAAATTTTGAGTGTGATGTACTATGAGACGAGTTTGAGTTATTTGTATGTTATGGGTATGAGAAAGGAGTGTTTGTTTAATATATTCAAAAACCAACCCAGGAACCCACGGATGGGGCGGAACCAAATATTTGGTTCCGCCCTTGTTGTCGAAAGGTTCCTTGGGACTAGTTTTGGGTTTTGGTCAGTTTTGTCGTGTTTGGTTAAGCTAAGATTTTAACTACAAATTTGGTTCCATTAGTCCTAAACCAAGTCTAAGAAGATTAAATGGTTCTCGCTTAAGAGGTTTTGTTAGGATATCAACAATGTTGTCTTCTGAGGATACTTTCTCGATTGAGATGTTTCCTTTTTGAACATTTTCGCAGAGAAAGTGATGACGGATTTCAATGCATTTGGTTCGAGCATGTTGAACTGGACTTTTACTAAGATCGATAGCTCCTTTGTTGTCGCAAAGAATAGGGACGTCGTTGAGTTGAATTCCATAGTCAACGAGAGATTTTTTCATCCAAAGAGCTTGTTGACATGCTTTTCCTGCTGACACGTACTCGGCTTCGGTTGTTGAGATTGCTAGAGCCGTTTGTTTCTTTGAAAACCATGAGGTAAGACAATGCCCAACAAAAGTACAAATACCACTTGTACTTTTTCTATCGACACAGTCACCGGCATGGTCTGAGTCGGCATACACTATGGTTTCAACACCCGTTCCTTTGGGATACCATAATCCTAAGTGTGTAGTACCTTTAATGTATCTAAATATTCGTTTTACGGCTTCAAGATGGGATGTTTTTGGATCTTTTTGAAAGCGAGCACATAGACAAACACTAAACATAATATCGGGTCTACTAGCCATGAGATAGAGTAGACTACCAATCATTCCTCTATATTTAGTGTTATCTACGGATTCGCCTTCTTCGTCCTTGGTGAGTTTAGTTTCCGAGGACATAGGTGTTTTCATAGGTTTAGAGTCTTTAAGACCAAATTTCTCAAGCATATCTTTTATGTATTTAGATTGGTTAAAGAATATCCCATATTCTAATTTTTTTATTTGAAGACCTAAGAAAAAGTTTAGTTCTCCCATCATACTCATTTGAAACTCGTCATGCATGAGTTTTGAGAAATCGTCACATAACTCTTGAAAAGTTGATCCGAATATGATGTCATCTACATATATTTGAACAATGATAATATGTGATCCGTTTTACTTTGTGAAGAAAGTGTTGTCTACTAGTCCCATGGTATACTTATGTTCAACTAAGAATGTTTTAAGTCGATCATACCATGCTTTTGGTGCTTGTTTAAGTCCGTATAAAGCCTTTTTAAGTTTGTAGACATGATTTGGTTTTTCAAAATTGGCAAAGCCGAGAGGTTCTGCGACATACACTTCCTCATTTATGAAAACATTTAGAAATGCACTTTTGACGTCCATTTGAAAAAGTTTAAAGTCATGTGCACATGCATATGCAAGTAATATTCTAATTGACTCGAGCCTAGCAACTGGAGCAAAAGTTTCATCTTAGTCAATGCCTTCTTGTTGATTATAGCCATGAGCTACTAGCCTAGCTTTGTTTCTAGACACTACACCATTTTCATCCATTTTATTTCGAAAGACCCATTTTGTTCCAATTATGGTTTGACTTTTTGGTTGAGGAACTAATGTCCAAACATCATTTCTATCAAATTGGTTTAATTCTTCTTGCATTGCTATGACCCAAGATTCATCTTTTATAGCCTCATTTATATTTTTGGGTTCAATGGTTGATATAAAACAAAAGAAGTTACTTTGATTTTGGACTTTTTATCTTAAGGTTCTTTCATTAATTTCTCCTATGACATTATCTAATGGATGACTTTTAGATTCTTTGACATTGACAATTTCTTTGTTTAATAGTTCATCTTCCTTGTCATTATCTAGACTCTCTTGGTTTTCAACCATTTGACTTTCAACTAAGTCATCATCTACCAAAGGTGATGTCTTAGAGGGAGGTAGACTTTCGTCAAATGTTACGTTCAACGATTCCTCGACTCTTAAGGTTTCTTTGTTTAAAACAATATAAGCTTTGCTATTTTGAGAATATCCAAGGAATACACCTTCATAAGACTTTGGGTCAAATTTGGTGAGATAATCCTTATTGTTTAGAATGAAGCACTTGCTTCCAAAAACTCTAAAGTAGCCTAATGTAAGCTTTATGCCTCTATATAGTTCATATGGAGTTTTATTCAAAAATGGTCTTATTAAAACTCTATTTAAGATATAGGTAGATGTGTCAACTGCGTTACACCAAAATTTTTGTGGTATGTTTTGTTCATTGAGCATTGTTCTACTCATCTCTTGGAGAGTTCGGTTTTTACGTTCTACTACACCGTTTGACTGATGAGTACGAGGAGCTAAAAAATTATGTGTTATGCCATTAGCATCACAAAAAGCTCCAAATTGAGTTTCATTATCAAATTCATGACCGTGATCCGTTCTAATTGACATAATGCTACTTCCTAGTTGATTTTGAATTTTCTTACTAAGAATTTCAAATTTATCAAAAGCTTCATTTTTACTTTTCAAAATTTTTGTCCAAGTGTATCTTGAATAATCATCTACTGTGACCAAAGTGTAGAAGTTGCCTCCATAACTTTGTATAGCGGATGGACCAAATAAATCCATATGCAAAAGTTATAGACACCTAGATGTAGACACCATATTTTTAGCCTTATGGCTATTATGAACTTGTTTCCCAATTTTGCAAGCATCACAAAAGTGTTTGTCGTATTTCAACTTGGGTAAGTTCCTAACGAGTTCTTTAGATGATAGAGATTGGATGAGTCTCATATTTGCGTGCCCTAAGCGTCTATGCCAAAGAGTTGAGGTATCATCTAGAGAGGTGATGCAAAGTTTATCTTTAGATGTTTTATCTATTTTCATAACATATACGTTATTTTTCAAAACTCCTTTAGCTATGGTTATACCGTCTTTTAGTATTTTACTTCCGTTTTCACTAAAGAGGACATCATACTTTTTACGGCATAGTTGGCTAATGCTAAGCAAGTTAAATCCTATGTTATCAACATGAGCAACATCATCAATAGAGAGAGAGTCATGAGAGATAGTACCTTTTCCGATGATTTTGCTTTTTAACTTGCTACCAAAGGTAACATTACCTCCGTCATATTCTTGGTAGGTTGAGAAGAGGCTCTTGTTTCTCGTCATATGCCTTGAACAACCGCTATCTTTTATCCACTCGTCTGGTTCTAAGCCAACTTTCAAGCATACCTAAGTTATAGAAAAACTCAAGCATTTGGTCCCCAATATCTTATGGGTCCATTTTGGTTAAACATCCCATTAACTTGATTCATGTATGGGAATGGTGGATATGGGTTCCATGGCATGTAGTTGGGACTTTGATATTGCCTAGGAAAGTTTTGGTTCCATCCATTTTGACAATTAGGTTGTGTGTTGTAGTTGATTTTTGGAAAAGGGCGTTTGGGAATAGTCGTCCTAGTTCTTTTTTGAGTAATTTCAGCTCTAAACTCATTCTTAGCAAGTCCTACTCTGTAACACCCCCAAAATCATATCGCAGTGGTAATAACATCTTGGGTGCTACTTAACTGGATCATAACATAAGTAATAGAGAACGAATTTCTCAAATTCGTTTTAAAAGCTTTATTGAATAAAACATCAGTTTTACATAATTGGGTTGCGGAAAAATAAGGCTCATTACTGTTATTAGTTGTCCCATTGTACAAAAACCCTGGTCATGAGTGTTATGTGTACACTCCAAAAGTGTGCCTATGCCCCTGCCACGCACTGCCTTGCATCATCATATGTCAATCAATTATACACCTGAGAAAACATGCTAAAAAGTGTCAACATAAAGGTTGGTGAGTTCATAGAGTTTACATAAAGAAGTAAATTTGGACCAATAAGTTTACGAGTTAACATTATAAATGTGTATAATGTTATACAAAATAAATTTACGAGTTAACATTATAAATGTGTATAATGTTATACAAAATAAGTTTACGAGTTAACATTATAAATGTGTATAACGAGGATGGTTACCCGCGCGTTGTTGCGCGGTGCTTGCATATGAAAGATTTAGCGCGAATGTATATGCAAAAAAGAAAGGAGGCGTTTGAAATAAAAGTAAAAACCTCCTAACATCGAACTGCAGATACATTTTCCTCTAATAATGTAGTGTGTAGCAAAATTAAAGAAAAGAGAATACAAAATATAAAAATGTAGTTGAAGCATGTATATTAAATTGAGTTAAAAAATAAAAATAATCATTAAAATTTATAGAAATCCATAATCTACTTAAAATTTTTATAAATAACGATAATCAACAACACTAAGTAACTAAATCATGAGAACTCCAAATTTAAGATGGAACCCTAAGTTGAAAATTAAACAAAAAAAAAATATTAAAACACAAAAAACTTACATATTGTGTTCGAAGCTGGAATAAAAGCTAAAAGCATGAGTAAGCGTACATCAAATCACAACAATAAAAAAAAACTTATTTCTTATCAGCTAAGGGAATCAACAAAATTAAAATGGGTAAAAAAATTTAGCAAAAGGTATAGATCCAAAAGTATGGATTAACAAAGTTCCATACTGTAGATACAAAACATGGCATTAAAACAACGACAAAGTTAAAAAAATAATAAAAAAACTATTCATCGGATTGTAGCTCATCTCATAATTCATGTAGCTGCAACAAACCCGAAAACTCGGATCGAATCGTGTGTGTGCTTGTGTGAATGGAAGATTTAGGAACAAATGTATATCAGAAGAAAAAATACGCGGGAAAAAAAAAGTGTGGAAAGGAAAACAGTGTTCATCCCGGTACTTAATCCCCTAATGTGGAAGTAGTATAAGAGTGTGGAAATAGCATTTTGATCACTGTAGGAAAAAGGGGGCCGGGTTGTGCTATAAAGTGGCTGCATTTGAAAAGTGTGGCAATAGCAATATTTTTATACCAAACCTCTCATATAAGTTATAAAAAAGGAGTGGAAGTAGCAAACAGCCGCTGGACCGGGTTGCAAAGAAACAGTTCTGGGTCGCCTGATAAACTAAAAACTAAGCTGTTTTAGTACAACAATACATATGTATATGTATGTTTTTATATTTGGTGAATGCTATGATAGTTGTCAAAGTTTATGGGCCACTTATGTTATATTGAGAAATTTATAGTTGCTGTTCTAGAACCTAAACTCCATATTTCTGCATGGGAAACTAAACCATTGCTGGTAGAATCAATGCTTCATTTAAGTTTTGCAATGATTAAACCGGTTGTATTAGACCCGAAATATATTAGAAACAGTGTATCACTAATTATATATAGAGTAATTGTTAATAAGTTTTTTAAACCCGAAGCATCTACCTAACAAAAAAATCTATTCAATGGCTGAAAACACTCCTCTAATCAATGAACTGAAAGATGTTTCTGGATCACAAAAGCTGCATCAATGATTTAAGTTTCTTTTTATGCAGGAACACATGGAAGAAGAAGCATCCCTGTTGTGGGTTCGTGAAAAGTGTGATCAGTTAGAAGCAAAGATTGCAAAGCGCCAACAGCGAATGGAAGAAGTCTTGTCATTAGATCACGGTGTGGAAGAGGCAGGGGGTGACACCTATGAGTGTCTCCGTCAAAAGCAAGTGAGGGATCGTAAGAGGTTGGAGCTGTTTACGGGTTTGTAGATTGAAGTTCGTGATGGTCTGAGGGAGAATCAGGAGCATATGGATATTATGGATGTTTATGATTAGCTTGTGGCTGCATAGGCTGTTTTGGTGGGTTTTAACATGGTTTGGTTATTAGTTTTTTGTATATGGAACTGGCTTGTAATGATGAACACATATCTATAATCTAAGTTTGTGTTTTATTACGTAATTTGTTTACTATGTCATGAACTTTTGTCACTGAGTAGTTGTTGTTACTGTGATATCTGATTTTCATTTTGTTAAAGATTTGTTGGCTAATGAATGTGAAGATGTTGCTCAAGTATAAATGAAAGGAGCAAAAGAAAGTGTTGCTTCTTGTAGATAGCTTTTGTGTGAATTAGATAGTATGTGATTGTCTGCAAGAAATATTGGCTGGTGTTTAGGTCTTTGTTGCTTTGGATTTAATCAAGTTTTGTATTTATGGTTGTTGCAATGTATCATGTGATAATTGTCTTGCTGTTTAGAAGATAACGCTATTTTGGTATTAAGGTGAAGTACAGATGTGTTAATAGGTAATGGTTTGTTGCTGCATTTTTTTTAGTACAATCAGGCAGTAGGTATGCAAAGCATAAGGTGTGTGTTGTTTAAGGATAGTGGTAGGCTAATTAGTTCGTTGGCAGAGCTGAGTTTTGTTGATGTTAAGAGTATTTTTTTAAGAGTTGCCAAGTCTGGGATGGTTTTGGTGTAGGTGAATTTTATATTCTCGTTATTAATATACACAGATGCGTTTGTATTAGATGTTATGCGATAGCTGGTTCATCGATTTGATGATGTGTTAAACTGTTGGTGTCGACTAAGTTAGCATTCTTTGTTTGGTTCATACGTTTATGTTCATGTCATTTTCTTTTCTAGATGTTTCTTTGTTCATTGATTTTATATTAAGAGTCAGTCTTCAAGCTGGAAATTCTGAGATGTAATATGCTGCATACTTTTGTTATATGATTGGATTTTAAATTTTAGGAAATAATCCAAATTATATCATTGGTTGATAGCGTAACGAAGATCAATTTATGTCTGGAGTATCTATAAACTACATTTTTAGATGTTCTGTTGTGCCCAGGTGTGTTCATCATATGACCTGCATTAGTAGGCTTTCCTGTGTTTTGTGCGGCAGCAGTGTTAGTGATTTCCTGTGTTTTGTGCAGCAGCAGTGTTCATACGTTTTTGTTTCTGGGTGAAGGTCCAAAGTTTAAAGAAACAAATGATTTTAAACCAACCAAATAAATGAATGGATTTTTATTTACATAAGGAAAAGTTACATAAAGAAAATGTTAACAAACATTACTGACTTCTACGGTTTTAATGTGTTATAGTGGGTCTACTTTATACATCATTATTTGCTAAGCTAATAGAATGTGGTCAACATCGTTACTGAAAGAGGAGGCAAAATGAATTAAACTTATATTGGCGATTCTCTTCTGTCTTGTGCACCTCTCTTCAAGTCATGTAGTCAAACTTTTTGTTGTTGTTCGCTGCTGCAACTGGTTTCATTCGTTTATAAGTGTATTTAAATGTCTGACAGACATGTTTATATTGCATTTGTGATCTTTACTGCACTGAGAACATGAACAGCTTATTTGGCACCTACGGTAGAGACCGGAGGTCTGCAAAAGGGATTGTGGTTTTAGATCTTTAGGAAATCCTTTTTTTTTAATACTGTTATTCTCCTTTGATACGGAGCTGGTGTAACTTGTATATTCTTGTATTGTGATTGCACTTTCTATCGTGGCTGCAGCTTCTGTATGTCCTTTTCTTTTTTGGCACGTGCATCTTAAAATGACAACCTGCAAATGATGGGCGTAGATTCTATTAGCCAAACAAAATAATTATTTAAAACCTAAATTAACGAATACCAGCGACAAACAAACAACTTTAACAAATGAGGCTATAGCAGGAACAAACCGGCAAGTCTCAAAGCAGATAATCAGCAAAACTGAGAAAAACCTACAGGCGAAATATTAAGACGAATCAATCTATACCAACAACAAAACTCCTTTATTTGTTGATTTGAGAAAATATACTTTTAAAGAATAGGTGTAGGAAATACCCAAAAAAAAAAACCTAATGGGTGAAACGGGTATAATTACATATCTACAATGACAAATCGTTATTAGCTTCCAAACATATTTACAAACCATAGTAGCATACCTCCTATTTGATTAAAAAGAGTAAATTACAATGATATTGCATAAAAAAATAAAATAATCAAGAGGATGCATACCTCGTTATTCTAAAAGGAAATGCTTTTTTCTTCGTGCATACCCATATATTTAATGCAGATAACATGATGAATAGTATACAGCGAAATTCCAAAATCACCTGTGACACTGATTTTTTTGGTTTCGCACTAACTGTTAAGAGTTTTATTCTATTGGTGATGAGTGCTGCAGTAAAGGCATGCAATAATTTTTTTTCATTCAAAGATGGTAGAAGAGATAACAAAAAACCTAAGGCGTGTGATAAAAAAACAAATTTTGTACCTCAAGGGTGCCCAAAGATTAATTGTTTTTTCTTTATCTGTCAGGGGAAAAAGCTCATGCCTTATACTTTAAAAACTTGCTTTGTTTTTTGCATATTTGTAAATACAGATATATAAAAGCTACAAATCAACAGTATCATCCAATCACAAACAAAAGCTGGGAAACGGGATAGGATACTGCAAGGAAGTGATTTGGCTCAAACCAGTCATGACAGCATTCTCTTTGGTTTCACAGCTTTTTTTCAGCAATTGTATTGTGCTATTCAGTATAATCTTTTATAGAAGTGTAATTATGAGAACGCAAAAAAAAAAGGATAATTATAATCATAACAGAATACTAACTATTAGTATTGGCAAAAACAAAAATATTAGACATTCTTTGTTGCTCTTATGGTGACGATTTGTTTTTCTAGCAAACATTTTAGGTTTTTTGTGATCTCTTATACCATCTTTGAATGCAAAAATTATATCGGTTGCCTTTGCCATACATAAATAAAAAATACTTTCATTTATTTTTTACTCAAATAGATCGAACCTACGTGAAGAGGTAACTGCTCAAAAAATAGATGTATATTGTAATAAGTATATATATATATATATATATATATATATATATATATATATATATATATATATATATATATATATATTACAAAGTTTTAGATTACCTTTTGGGCATCAACTGTATTAATCAACTACAAAACCCACACGCTTATGCATACTGTTGAATCGAGTTACATATGAAGATTTGGTACAGGCAAAGCCTGCAAAGTCAGGTCATTTGGATCTCTAACTCTGCATTAGCTGGATTGGAGGCAGTTGTTTCTGCTCGCATAGGAATCTGGTGAAAAGGCATGCATAGAAAGCCACTTTTTGCATTCGGTATGCCTGCAATGCGAATAAAATAAAGGCAAGAAACTGTAAACTATTAGTATTGACCTTTAGCATGGCTTAATGGGTGAGGTGGGTGCCTCGCTAACACTTGCTTGATGAATTGTTTGATTTTCAATATACTTAGAATTGTCACATGAGTTTCAAACAATGATGGGTGTTAGTATCCACACGCTTATGCGTGATGTTGTATAAAGGTACGCATGAAGATCTGGTGAAGCCAGATTGTGCGAAGCCAGCGTATATGTATCTCCAACTTTACATTAGTTGGATTCGAGGCACATGTTTCTTCTGCCACAGGAATCTAGTCAAGAGCCGTGAATAGAAAATGACTTTCTGTACTTGATATGCCTGGGCTGCCAAGAAAATAAAGGCATCAGTAAACATCTGTTTGAGGTAACTGCTAAATTTCGGCCCCTAAAATGCATAGAAATGCAGGGATAAAACATTTCGAAAGGAAATAATGGTAAAAGGCGCAAAGTATTAATAATGACCTTTAGCAGTTGTAAGAATTGCCTTAATGCTTGAGGCGGGTGTGTCGTTAATACCTGTCTGGTGAATTGTTATCCCGGCCATGAAGAAACTGCGACAACAATAAGAGCTCACATAAGTTATGACCTTTCTTATTCGGAGTGATTTTGAATATAGGCGTTTGGTTGATGCAAGCATTTAAAAAAAATCTGCAGTAAAATAGTGCACAAACATCAGAAAGTCTTCGTCCAGCACACTTTAAGGCACTGTATTATACTTTTGATTATAAATTTCCTATGAATAAGCCAGCCAATGATCGTTGTATCACCTGAGCGAAGGAAATGGTTTGGCCACGTACAACATAGTCACATTTCAAGAGCTGCCAATGAAATCATCGCCACAAAGGTATAAAGGTATAAACCACAAAAGGCTCATTTAATCAACCTTGAAAAGCAAGACTAATGTGATAATTTGTACCTACAGTTGGATGGCCCAATGAAGTTCCTGCTAATGCAGCATTATCAACAGGATTATACAAAATGAGGGCCACATTCGGTGGGAAAATTTGTTTTTCCCCATGCGTGTTTACACACAGGTGTGCCTACATTTTTTAACGGACACGTAAACGTGGACGTTCACTTTTGCCACCATCAAAATATAAAAGATTAGGACGCTCTGAATAGAATAAACAGAAGTAAACAACCACTAACCAATTTGGATATTCATATTAGACCGTTTCAGTCAATGGCTGCTGAAGAAAGTGTTGGCCAGCGGCATATTTAAGTCGGTTGCAACACAATGACGTTTCAGGCGAAATTGGTGGGCTGTTAGACGTGTATGTCGTACCGAAATATCAGCTGTTGAGAATTGAAAAGACATAAAAGATAAAGATAAACTCTACATTGCATAAAAAATAGAACAGAAAATTGTAGCAACTATAGAAAAGAAAGTAACCTTCGGAAGCACCAAGCATTGGTGTATTGGCAGCTGCACCACAATGATGTTTCAGCCGAAGTTGCGGGGCTGTTAGGCACGTATTTTGTGCCAAAATATTAGCTGCAAGCAATTGAAAAGACAAAGAAACACCTAATAAAGTAATTGGTGCAGAAACTATAAAGGATAAAAGACTAATTTTATCAACCTTGAAAATCAACACTAACGGGATGATCTCCATCT
The DNA here is from genome assembly GCA_021014915.2 of Artemisia tridentata subsp. tridentata. Taxonomy (NCBI): domain Eukaryota; kingdom Viridiplantae; phylum Streptophyta; class Magnoliopsida; order Asterales; family Asteraceae; genus Artemisia; species Artemisia tridentata. The sequence goes on from CP139504.1 coordinate 278,640,401, forward strand.
GCAGCTGGACAGGGCAATGAACTTGCTGGTAGAGCAGCACCATCAAGAGAATGGGGCGAAATGGGGGCTACATCCGTTGGCAGATATTTCCCCCCCCCCCCCTAACGCATTTACACACAGGTGTGGCTGCATTTTTTTAACAGATACGTAAACATGGATGTTCGCTTTTGCCATCAGGAAAATATTTAAAATTAGGACCCTGTGAACAGAGTCAACAGAAGTAAGCAATCACTAACCAATATGATATTCACATTAGATCGTTTCAGTCGATGGCTGCCAAATAAGTTGTTTGGTGGTGGCACATCTACGCCGGTTGCATCAGAACGACGCTTCAGTGGAACTTGCGGGGCTATTAGGCGCATATTTGCTAGCGAAATATCATCTGGCCAGAATTGAAAAGACAAAAACATAAACATAAACTCTACATTGCATAAAAAATAATACTACAAGTTCTACCAACTATATAAAAGAAACTAACATTCGGAAACAGCAACACTCAACGTCAAGGAAGGTATGACATTGTGTTTAGTTTCACTTTGCAACGGGGAGTTGCCACAATCATCTATAGTGACCTCGTCATTCATTATTGGGTTTCGCAAAAGTAGCTTTCTCATATTTCGGGCAAGACGTGTAGCAGTTGGTTTCATTCTAGCATTTGGTTTCATACCTAAAAACATCAACGCAGAGATGGAAGAGCCAACAAAAAATAGATAACCGAAAAACAATTACAAAAACTTTATAAGTAATCACTATGCCGAACAACAACATTTTTAAAGAATCATCAACAAACGTATGAAGCCAATGTCACCAAAAGAAGGCCAAAATAACCTAGAGATCACTATAAAAGGTAAAACATACTTATTTACACAGAAATAGTTATTTTCATCCAAAACAGGCAACAATATATCGCATAAAACCATAAACAAAATACACAATCATAAAACCACAATAAATACTATGAAATCAAAAGCGATAGGCCCTACACAAACACAATTATATCCATTATTATGATGAAATTAACAACAACAACAGAAACAACGAAACACAATAAAAAAATAGAAGCTACAATGAGTGCCTGAATAGATCTTTCACACACGATGAAACCACCCATTTTTTTTTTTTTTTTTTTTTTTGATCGGGAAAAAAAGCCGAACATCTAAATCATATCCAAAAGTGTGGATATAAGCGACCTAATGACTGTGGCAAAAACAAATGGCCTAAAAACAACCACAAACTTAAAAAATTAATAAACACACTATTCATACCACTGTAGCTCCCTTCACAAAGCACTGTAGCTGCAAAATAACCCACAAAGTCGGATCGGAAAACGCAAAATAACCGTCGGGTAAAGATACCAGAATTAATCATCTCGGATCTCAAGGAAAAGATGAGTATGTAAGTGAAGGGCAACAGTTGGATGACCCAACAACAACCCAATGCGTAACCCAAACCCGGGCTAAAACGGGTAGAAACAAAATTTTGGGCGGGTCGCGCCATAAATGTATAATAGATATAATGTAATACAAAATAAGTTTACGAGTTAACATTATAAATGTGTATAATGTTATACAAAAAGGCTATTACGCTATGCTAAGTTTTATGTCACTGGAGCTACGACCAGTTGGCATGGAAAGTACTCATGGTATAATTTGCATGAGAAGTGCTTATGTTTTCAATACCCGGCAAGTGTGCTAATTCTAGTCACTTGAAATTCAACATGGTATACATCCTCTTGTCCTATCTGGACTGTTGTATCCCAACACAGATGGAGGTGTCACCCTCAATAGATCTATTTATATCACTCGTGCTTCCCAGCAGGGAATTAACGGTACATATTCGTGGGCATAAATTTAGTTCTTAGACCAGCAGGTAATAGTTTTACAAACAAAAGTATGGTTTCAATGATTCATAAAAGTAAACAGGTTTCTCATCCAACAGTAGTTCAAAGCATATAAAAGTAGAGATTGTGAAATCTCACAGTAAGTACTTGTAAAAGTAAATAAATATAGTTGAGCATGTATATCCCCCAAAGAGTTTATAAAGCAATTAAATGAGAAAAGGTGGGGCTATGAATCATCGTGAGTGGATGATGCTTAAGAATATAACGAAATCACTCGATAAGCCGGGAAAACATCTACAAGCAACCTAGAATAATTGTTGTGTCTCATATTTGAAATAATGTCTAGGAAAACATATACGAGCCTATATACGTTCTTATATTGATCATGATGTAGTAATTGATAGTTTGTGTATTGTCCAAAATAATACGTCCGTTATGTATCCGTCATATCCAATATGTCCAAGTCCGTTATGTCCGATATCCTGAGTCCGAGTCTAATATTGTAATCTGATATATGTCAAATGTCTAATGTGTTCAATGTCTAAATGTCTAATGAAAGTTATATGGTACTTGATTTAGTGTAAGTAACTTAAATGGTTTATAAGTTCTCGTCGTTTTACAAATTTACTATTCTGAAGGTAAAATAAACTTAGGAAAGTTTATTTTGAATGAAGATTGTTATTTTTATGTTCATTATGTTTAGTGAGTAATTAGTTTTGAAAATCACATGGTTCTTAATTACTTGTCTAGTGAAATCTAATTCTATTCTAGCCGAAAATTGTTTTACAATTTGAGACAGTAAACTGCCTTCATTTGGCATTTTCAGGCCGAGTTTTCATGAGGTGGACGTAAAACATCATTCCGGACAACTTTTTTTCTTTAACTTTTTGATGAATTACCATACATAATGATATTTCAAAGAGCATAATCCTGAACCATAAAGTATTGCTCAATCCTTAACCTCCACAACTCAAACTCATTCTGTTTGATCATGGGCAACTTTGCAGCAATATTTGTAGCCTGAGTATCTTGAACATCCATTTCTTCTTCTTCTTCTAAATCAACTATATCAGCCTTGCTCTGATACCAACTGAGAGGTTGATCGATACACTATAAGGTGGTTAAACCTTTGTGACTTTGTGTATATGATATATTGAGTTAATATGATTAAGTATGCGGAATCTACTTAATCACACTTAGAAGGTTATTTTGGTTATGGAAATGGAACAGTTATGTTTGATATTTAACAATGAACAATGAAAGCTTATCACCAAATGATTCAATATTATTCAAAATAATACGAGTGATCTTCACTATCACTAGGGTTACAAAAACTTGAATCTTAAGTTTCTATGACTTATGATATTGTTGTGTTTTATCTATATTCTTAACAATTATGATCTAAGCACATTCAAAAAATACACTACAATTTCTAGACTATGATCTCCCTTTTTTCTGAAAACAAAGGAGATCATTACAATCTATGTTAAGTCTTGTCGAGCACATGCATGGATACACTTGCATTGTGTCAGTCATTAAAATACAATATGTATCTATGTTTACCAACAAGTTGATGAGTAACCACAAAGTCTAAGATATTATCTACCGTATATACTTGACTTTAGTACAAAATATCTTCGTATACTTATCCATCCAGCAAGCAGACTTAACATTCGAAGAACATACTTAATTTTGGTACTCACCAGAATTAATCACTAGACTTAAAATTCAAAGACCAGACTTAACCAGCAGACTTAACTAGGTACCAACCAGACTTAACATTACTGCAACCAAAATTAATCACTTAAGAGAATTTCCCGATACTTAATCTTCAGAATATTTAATTCCCAACAATCCTCCCCTAAACATGTGAATCCTTTTCAAAATGTTTCTGAATTAAATTAAGGATTGTGAAGATCTTTCAAACAATTCTGTTGTCAGACCCTTGATCTGAGCTTTCTTCTGTTCTGTGAGATTCATCTTTCTCAGTAACTCATCTGCGTTCTGTTCTTTGACTTCAGCAATATCAGTACTTTCCTTAGATGGAGGAATTATAAGAGGCAATGATGCTGTGTATCTTGGATGCTTGTTTCAACAAGTGAAATCATCTTCCAGCATGCCTTTGCAAGTGATGAACAAACGTAGTGAACTAAAATTGAAACTGAAAGCTCCTAGATAGAACTTTCTCCTTTTGAATGCTTTATCCCTTCTGAATATATAAAATACTCCAGCTCTGTTCTTGTCATTTTCAACCTCCATGAATTCTAAGCATACTTCCTTCCTTTATTGGTTAATCTTCCTCCCCTGATTTTATTATCTCCTCTGAGCTTTGAAGATTTCTCACCATGTACCAAAATACATCATCCCTTGGGGCAAAGAACCTTTCCTTCCGCCCCTATTTTGAAGATCTCTCACTATCATCTGATCTATTAATTAGAATTTGTTGCCAGACAATGTTGTACATGAAGCCATCAATTCCTTAAAAGTTAGTTTGCTGCCATCATCACTTCTAGGTGTGTAACCTCCTATGAGAGGTGAATCATGGGGTAATAACTCATAATCCATCATTTGATGGTTTTCTAAGTCATTTTTATTCCAAAAATCATTTTTAAGAAAACTTTTGACTTTTAGCAGTATGCATATGATTTTATTATTAAAAATCATATTGCTTCCAACCATTTTGAAGGGATCAAGTGTAGTTACAGACACTTAATCAAAATTTCGGTTTAAAGTAACCTCTGGTTGTGTGAGAACCAATGTTTTCAGTTATAAATAACTGCCTGTGTACAGATAAACTCATTCAAAGAGCTTTCCTGACAGGTTTTCCAGCTCGTGGCATTTGTTACCTCTAACAAAAGTGTTAGATTCACTTTTTCTCGCTGTTCTTTCTATCAGATGTCCTTAGAATTGCTCATTATACTTGTAAGTATAAAATGATAGAAAGTGAGTTGTATCAGTTACTTTCTGATCAACTAAACCATTAATTCAATGTGAAACATCATAATCAGGTGTCAAGAAAGAAGTTTTAAGGAGTTTTAAATTCCCAAACTCTTTTTATCATAAACCTATTACGTCAGCAACTAGTATTAACATTCTGCTGCTCACACATTTCACTTGAAACTTACTTTGTGCTCAAATATTCATACCTGAAATTGTTAGTCTAAAACCAAAAGAACAATGTACAAAGTACTTGTCTTGAATTAGAGTAATCATAGGACTAACTGTATGAATAACATAATTTAAATTTGAACTAGCAGCACAAAATTTTTTAATAGCAACATTAATTAATAAAGTTAGCAGCACAACCAAAAATTTATATACAAAAACACATCAGATTGAAAAATTCAAAGATTAAGCATTCCAATACTTGCTACCAAGTACTGAAACCTTCCAACATCAAAAGCTTTTGTAAGAAGATCTACAAAGTTATGATCTGAAGCTATTTTCATTACTTGAATTAACTTTTTGTCATTGCAATCTCTAATAAAATGATGTCTAATTTCAATGTGTTTTGTTTTAGAATATTGCACTAGATTTTTAATAATGAAAATTGTACTACTATTATCAATATGAATGACAGTGTTCATGAAATTGTACCCATAATCAAGAAGTTGGTTTTGAAGCCATAGAACTTGACTACAGCAACTTGCAGCAGCTACATAGTCAGCCTCAGTGGTTGAACTTGCCACAATAGTTTGCTTCTTACACTGCCATGAGATAAGTCTACACCCAAGGAATTGACATCCTCTAGTTGTTGACTATCTGTCCAAGCTAGCACCAGCATAATAACTATCTGAGAATGCTACCAAGTCAAAAGGTGACTCCCTTGAATACCATAGACCCAACCTAGGTTGACCCTTAAGATATCTAAAAATCCTCTTGACTGCTGTTAAATGAGAAACCTAGCCTTTGGAGTTACTTGAAATCTTGCACAAGCACAAACAGAGAACATGATGTCAGGTCTTGATGATGTAAGATACATCAAAGAACTTATCATAGATCTGTATGTGTGTACATCAACATTGTCTCCATCTAAATATTTAAGAAGTGGCTTCTCAGAGTCCATTGGTGTGCTTGCCATTTTTGAATCAGCAAAGTTGAACTTCCTTAGTATCTCAGCAACATATTTTTCTTGATTAATAAATATGCCTTCACATGATTGTTTAACTTGCAAACCCAAAAAGAATGTAAGTTCTCCCATAGAACTCATCTAAAAGTTATCATGCATAAGTTTCTCAAACTCCAAACACATCTCCTTCCAAGTAGATCCAAAGATAATGTCATCCACATAAACCTGCACTAAATGAAGATCCTTCTTGTGCTGTTTGATGAAAAGTGTTTGATCAATCTTTCCTCTTTGAAATCCATTCTCTATTAAGTAGGAAGCCAGTGTTGCATACCAAGCTCTTGGTGCCTGATGAAGGCCATATAGAGCTTTAACTACTCTGTACACTCTATCTGGATGTTCTAGATCAATGAAACCAAGAGGTTGTGAAACATAAACCTCTTCTTCAATAGTACTATATAAAAAAGCACTCTTGACATCCATTTGATAAACTGTGAAGCCTAAAAATGAAGCATAAGCTAAGAAAAGCCTAATTGCCTCAATTCTTGCTACTGGAGCAAAAACCTCATCATAGTCTATCCCTTCTTGTTGTGTGTAGCCTTGGGCTACTAATCTAGCCTTATTCCTAATCACTATTCCCCTTTCATCCCTTTTATTCTTGAAAACCCATCTTGTACCAATTACCTTTTCATCCTTAGGTGAATCAACTAGCACCCATACCTTCTGAATCTTGAACTGAAGAAGCTCCTCTTGCATAGCCTCTACCCAGCTTGAATCATCTAGGGCTTTAAGAATGTTCTTTGGTTCATCTTGTGAGAGAAAACATACAAACAAGCAAGAGTTTGAAAACTCATGCTTTTTTGAAGCATAAAGGGCATCAAGAAGCCCTTGTTGGTCTGAAGACATCAGTTGTTGTCTTTTCTTCACACCTGATTGTACATCCCCAATCACATTTTCCACGGAGTGGACTTTGTGAATCCTTGTGTGTGGAGTAGAAGGAACTTGATAATCAGGTTGGAGATTGCTCAAATCCACCTCATCATTAGTTAATTCTGGTTCTTCAGTTAATTTTGCTTCTTCTGTTAAGTCTGTTTCTGCAGCATTATCAACAGCAGAACTATTTTCTTGTTCCTTTGTTCCATCTTCCTTGTGTTCATCTTCAACATCTTCTTTAGCTTTACCAGAAGAAGATTCACCATTTATTGAAGCTGAATCTACACTTGTACTTGACCATATTGGCATTATCACATAATCTTGATTTGTCTCCTTTTCTAATCCTTCCTCATCTGTTGTTTCATCAGCTTTTGAACCTGAAAATTCATTAGTTTCTACAATAATAGGCACATAATTCATTGAATGTGTTAGAGACTCAAGATCAAATAGCCATTTCGGTCCTTGACCTTCTACATTGGATTTATTCTCCAAAAATTCCACATGTAGGTTTTCCTCAACTATCCTAGTTCTTGAGTTGTATACTCTAAAAGCCTTGCTATTGAGAGAATATCCAACTAAGAAACCTTCATATGCTTTACCATCAAACTTTACAAGATGGTCTAAGGTATTCAGAATTGTCACATGACATCCAAAAGGTCTAAGAAATCCTATTTCAGGAGTTCTACCTCTAAAAAGCTCATATGATGTCTTATTATGAGATTTTACAACTAAAACTCTGATTTGGACATAGCAAGCAGTGTTGACTGCTTCGGCCCAAAAAGTGATAGGCAACTTAGAGTTAGCTAACATAGTTCTAGCAGCTTCTATTAGTGTTCTATTTTTCCTTTCAACTACTCCATTCTGTTGTGGAGTTCTAGCAACACTAAATTCTCTCCTAATACCTTTTTCTTTGCAGAAATCATCCATAACTCTATTCTTAAACTCTGTCCCATTATCACATCTAATGACTTTTACTTTCTTGTCTACTTGGTTTTCTATCTGTGTAATGAAAGTCTTAAGGATGCTAGAAGTCTCATCCTTAGAAGCTAAAAAGAAAACCTATGTAAATCTACTATAGTCATCAGTAATAACTAGACAATATCTCTTATGCTGCATACTTCTAACATTTGTAGGACCAAATAAGTCCATATGAAGCATAAAAAATGATTGATTGATAGAGTTAAAAATCTTGGGCTTACAAGTGGCTTTGTGTTGTTTGCCTTTAAGACAAGCAATGCATGTTTGGTCATTTTCAAATCGTTTTTGAGGTAAACCTCTTACCAAACCATTCTTAACAATCTGATTTATGGTTTTGAAGTTAATGTGACCAAGCCTTCTTTGCCATTTAAGTGACTCCTCTAATGTAGCTTTTGCAAGTAAGCAAGTAAGTGCCTCTTTAGGAACAATGTTCTTCATATCAACACTATACATATTGCCCTTTCTAGGAATTTTAAGAAGTACTTGACTTTCATCAGGCATCTTAAAATCAGGAGAAAGCATAAGACATTCAGTGTCACAGAAAAGAACTTTGTTCTTTTTGTCACACATTTGTGAGACACTAAAGAGATTATACTTAAGTTCTCTTACAAAGTATACATCTTCAAAGTCTAAATTTCCAGTTTTAATGGTACCTTTACCGGAAATTTTGCCACCAACACCTCCTCCAAAGGTAACATAGCCTCCATCTATTAATTGAAAATCTGAGAGATAAGACTTGTTGCCTGTCATGTGCCTTGAACATCCACTATCTGAGTATCCTTGATCCTCTTGTTTATCAGATGAATGTTCCTGCACAGTAATAAGGAGTATTAGTTTCCTTTGGGGACCTAAGCCATTACTGACTTGGATCTACCTCTTGCATCAATGAAATGCAATCTTTTGAGAACAGTTGATGCAACATTGGATTTAAGAATCCAACATGCTGAGTCCTTAACAACATTTGCCCTGTTTCCCTTAGCAGCAGTATTAACTACTTGCCTAGCAGTATTAACTGCTGGCTTTGCAGTTGTACCCTTAATTTTACAAACTTGTTTTTGGACCACTGCTCTTGTTTTAATGGGCCTTTGAACAGTTTTTGATGCATTTTTGTAAGTTGTTTTTGCATTTTTAACTGTTGGTATTGGGTTCACAGTCATGAATGGTCTACCAGAAGGAACTGCTTTTGAAACTGCTCTGGGTTTTATTCTATTAAAATTAGAACTAGAGTGAAAGTGAGTTTGAGGAGTTTGACTTTTGAAATTCACCCTATTGTTTTCATACCCAGATACCCATTTGTTACAGAAAGCTGCAAGATGATCAAAACTACCACATGTGAAACAAGCTTTATTATAAAAGAAAAAGTCATCACCTAATTGGTTAGACTTGAGGCCATTCCAATTTCTTTGGTTACCTCTGGGCTTGCTAGTGGATCTATATTGTTCACAATATTTAACTGGTTGCCTAACATGTTTAATTTTTGATTTAGGCCTAACAGCATCTTGTTTGATTATCTTAGGAACACTTGTTCCTGCTTTCTTAACCACTTCAGGTTTAGACATAACCTATTCATCATCACTATCAGTTGTACATTCCTCAACAACTATAGCATCTGCTTTCCTATCAGAGGACACCTTGTCCTCAGAAAGTAAAGTTTTAGATAAACTCTCACTTACTTTCTCTACCTTAGGACTCTCAGTAGACTTAGAACCATATTCAATTATTGGTTCTTGAAACTCAGCAAATCCTGTGTGTGCTAGGTCAATACCTAGAGGTGAAGGAACACCTCTGTATGGTGGAGGAACAAATTTGTATCCTAAACCAGACTTAGCTTTATTGATTACTTGAGCTTCCCAAATTTTATTAATTCCCTCTGAGGCATGAGCTAAAGCATCTACTGTTATCTTAACATTTTCAATTTTATTTTTGTGATCTGCTAAAAATTTATTCAGTTTAGTAATACACTCATCTTTGAATTCTATGTTTCTTTTTAGTGCATTCATGTCATCAGTAAACCTAGATTCATTTCCTTGAAAATGCAAGATTTGTTTTTCAAGAACATCTAGACCTCTTTTATGATTAGCTAAATTAGCTAATGCATCATATAACTGTTCTAGTTGATCATCAAATCTATTTTTAAGATCTTCATAAGCTTTAAGAGCAGAGCATGATTCAGTACATTTAATTATGGAATTTACCTCTGAATCAGAAAAGGCCATTAGAGCAGTCTCAGTGGCCACAAGAGCAGCATTCGTTGGTGCTTCCTCTTCATCAGCTAAGAAGCTCCAATCATAGTTAACACCATCTATGGCTAGCATATCCCTTGGTTCTTCCACTGTGATTTCCTTCTTCTTCTCTTGCCTATACCATGTGCTTCTATTATCCTGCTTCCTTGGGTTTCTACATTCTTTAGCAAAGTGTCCTAACCTGTGACAGTTGAAACACTCTACTTTCTTCTTATCAAACCCAGCAGTTTCATTACCATCAATGGTAATCTGCTTACCAGTTCTCTACCAGAACTTCTTAGCCCTCATGCTAAGTAAAGCAACCTGCCATTTGATTTCCATCTCCTCCAAATCATTATCATCCAACTGATCAAGATCTTCATGAGTTAGAGGAGAACCACTAGTATGACAAAACATGAATACATAGTATGCAGGATCTTCAAGTCCAGCAGCATTCTTTTGTGAACTAGTAGTAGGACCACCATAGTTAGCAGTAGAAACACCTGCATCTTCGTCTACCTCACCTGACTTACTAATACTAGGAGATGACAGAAGTGCCACATTCCCAGAACTAGTATAATAGTTTCCAGACTTCTTTAGACTTTGTTCAACAATTTTGAAGTTGTTGTACAAATCATTGAGTTTCATGGTTTCAATGCCTGGCTTGTTCATCCAGACAACCACATGAGTACGGAACTCATCAGGTAGGCTTCTCAAAAACTTCATGTTGAGATCTTCCTTGGCTATCTCAACCCCCAACACAGCTAACTGACTGACAAGCTTATGTAATCTAGAGAACAGCTTATCAAGTGATTCATTGCTATTTGAACTAAAGTTTTCAAATTGTTGTTTCAGCAATGTCTTATGTGTTTTCTTGGTAGTTTCATTACCACCAAACCATGCATAAATCTCTTCAAAAAGAGTTTTTGCATCAGGATACTTGCTAAAGGATAGCATCTGTTCACCAGGAACGGTCATAAGCAACAAATTTCTTGCTTTTTGATCATTTCTCTTCTGTATCCTTTCATTACTAGTAACTGGTCCAGTATTTCTTTTTCTATCTGTTTTGCCTTCAAGAATAACATCTGTATAACCTAGTGTAAAAGAATCACCATACATAATGATATCCCAAAGAGCATAATCCTGAACCATAAAGTATTGCTCAATCCTTAACCTCCACAACTCAAACTCATTCTGTTTGATCATGGGAAACTTTGCAACAATATTTGTAGCCCGAGTATCTTGACTGTCCATTTCTTCTTCTTCTTCTAAATCAACTATATCAGCCTTACTCTGATACCAACTGAGAGGTTGATCGATACACTATAAGGTGGTTAAACCTTTGTGACTTTGTGTATATGATATATTGAGTTAATATGATTAAGTATGCGGAATCTACTTAATCATACATAGAAGGTTATTTTGGTTATGGAAATGGAACAGTTATGTTTGATATTTAACAATGAACAATGAAAGCTTATCACCAAACGATTCAATATTATTCAAAATAATACGAGTGATCTTCACTATCACTAGGCTTACAAAACCTTGAATCTTAAGTTTCTATGACCTACGATATTGTTGTGTTTTATCTATATTCTTAACAATTATGATCTAAGCACATTCAAAAAATACACTACAATATCTAGACTATGATCTCTCTTTTATATGAAAACAAAGGAGATCATTACAATCTATGTTAAGTCTTGTCGAGCACATGCATGGATACACTTGCATTGTGTCAGTCATTAAGATACAACATGTATCTATGTTTACCAACTAGTTGATGACTAACCACAAAGTCTAAGATATTATCTACCGTACATACTTGACTTAAGTACAAAATATCTTCGTATACTTATCCATCCAGCAAGCAGACTTAACATTCGAAGAGCAGACTTAATTTTGGTACTCACAAGAATTAATCACCAGACTTAACATTCAAAGACCAGACTTAACCTGCAGACTTATAACCAGCAGACTTAACCAGGTACCAACCAGACTTAACATTACTGCAACCAGAATTAATCACTTAAGAGAATTTCCCGATACTTAATCTTCAGAATATTTAATTCCCAATGGCTACTTTTTCCTTATAAAACCCTATATAACAGTAAGTAATTTCCCAAGGTCATGGGTATTCTATTTTTGTCATTTTTCATAGCATAAGTCATTAGTTTGCTTGTTTACTTATATAAGTTAACATATAGGTCTTTCAACTTGTTTTAAAGGTCTTGTACATCATGATCCAATATAGAGAGCATATATAGCATAGATTAAGAATATTACACATGTAAATAGAGTTGATCATGAGTGAGCTAGGTTTCTTACAACTTTTGAGTTTCTATAAGAAAGGAAATCAAGAATCAAAGAACTAGAACAAGAACTAGCAACCCTAGCTTCCAAATTCATCAACCCAACCCTTGATAACTTTGATCTAACCATACTGAGAACACTTGTAAGAACCTCATAATCTCAGCCCCTATATCCTTGTGTAGCTCCTAATCCAACCATGGAATCACCAAATAAACTTAAGATTCATGTAGGGATTAACTAGGCCTTTAACTTTGGTGTACAATATGTTGTATGAAAATCAAGTGATTATGGTGCTAGGGATTTTATGTTGGACGGAAAGGAGGAGGAAAATAAAGAGGATGAGAAGTTCTTGGTGATCTAGTAGCCAAATGGGAAATGAGAAAGAATAAAGATCTAGATATTGTGTAAGTTAAATCTAATAAGTCTTACATGATAAGATTGCATGAATCATCACCAAGATATGTATGTCTTGGTGACTCACCCATATATGTCGACCATGGGCTGTAACTAAGGGATAATATTGAGTCTTGATGTTATCTTGTGTTTACGGAGTGAGTTTTGGTCCCGGTAATCACTAACTGTAAGCCTTTAAGTCACGAAACTTAAAATCAGGTATCCTAATATTACGAAACTTATAAATATGTTAAAATTTATCAATATACTCTATAAAGTATATTAAATGAGTGATAAGTTTTATCGGGGTGCTTAGTTGTCGTAAAAACCTAAAAACGTAGGCTTAAAACGCGCAAAACGCGTAAAACGTAAAACCGGAAAATGTAAAATTTCAAATCTTGTGGACATGTCATATGATGTGAAAAACACATATTTCTCTTGTTTGGAACTTTATATGGGCATATCGGGATGTTTAAATAACGTTTAAACCTAAACGTAAATCTCAGACACGGTTTTGCGAAACTTGCAAAAATGACTCGACGAGTGTCAAACTCTCGTGTTATCATGAAAATAGGTTAACTTACAAGAATGTAGAATAAAATTTCTGGAGTGAATAGTAAAAATGAATAGTAATCAAAAAATGCGAATTGTTACAGTCTCCCAACCTTATTTGAATGTCGTCCCGACATTCACTTCGAGTTATCAGATGAAGATACGAAAGATGGGGATATTTGGTCTTGAATTCATCTTCATGTTCCCTACGTGAATTCGAGTTCTTACTGAAGGTTCTAACGAATTTTGGGTAATAGGAATGCGACTTTACTTAAGTTGTTTGACCTTACGGTCTATGATCTTGATAGGTTCTTTGATAAAGTTCGGACATTAGTCAATCTGGATTTTTTCCAGCGGAATAGTAACCAATCCCAGTCAGGATCTTGTATAGTCCGATGTTGATATGTCTGGGAAAGAGTGTAGGTATTTGTAGCGAATTTTCATTCTCACACTCCCAGGTGAAATCAGGAACTCTTTTTAATGTGTTGATGGGTGAGCAAGAGTGCTACAATTGGTGAGCCAAATGTTGCAGGGCTAGTTGAAAATACTGGAGAACCAAATGTTGTGGCGCCTCCTCGAGTGATTGTTGTGCCAGGTGTTAAATGTTGTTTTCACAAGGACTTCATGAGTTGCAAATTCAGCAATTTCAAGAGCCTAGAGAGAGTGGTTGCATTTAGGTGCCTAGATGATGAATAAATTTTGATGTCTCATAAGCCAGTGGATCATGTTGTAAGAGCTCGGTCTACTCAAGAATCCAATAACGACAAAAATTACAATAGTAACAAACGGTGTGGGGATGTGGAGAGAGAACATTTCAAGAAGCAATGTCTCTAAAATAAAGGTCAACAATTGGAAGGAATTATTGGGAGAGTTTATGTGTAGGTGTCCATGCAAGTTCAAATGAGTTCTTAAGGTTTTTACTGAATAATAGAGTAATGGAGATTCTCAAGTTTGAGTTCATACTCATGTCATATCGGATACAAATAAGCCCACTTATTATTGTTCTGTTAACCATTTTTATGGAATAATTTGAATGTCTCGCCACCTAATGAATCCAACGGCTGTGAATATGGATTTCCAACAGTCAGGAATAGTAAAATCTAATGGCTATGAACAGTGTTTTCTAACGGTCATGAATAGTAAATCCCAACGGCTAGTTTTCCTTCTATATACCCCATTTTAATTTCCATTCTTCCACCAATCATATTTCTCTCATTTAATACTTTCAAAATGCCGCACCTTATCACTTTTATAACAATCGTGTACGTTGTTCTTGCGGTCATCTACTTGGCCTATGTTCCTGATGAAGACTATGTATTCTTGGTTGGGGTTCTAGCGGTTCTTGTACCAATTGTGATTCTAGCTATTGGCGTGGATAAGCTATGGGGGTAATAGTCTAGAGTTAGGGTCGTTAAAATGAGTCCTTGTTGAGTTTCTATGTAATCTTTAATAAATGTGAAATAAAACTCGTTTGTTTTTATGTATAAGACCTAGTCTTGCTATCGTGTTTAATGGTTTGTTTGTATTTATCGTACAGAATAATCAAGGTGATACATCCCGTAGTGGCTCTCGCTCTCGTAGGAGTGGTGGTGTTCTTCGTTGCCTTGGCGGGTCAACCTATTGGCGATTCTATACCTTTTCTTGTAATCTTTGTAACATTAGCACTTTCGATGCTAATTATATCGCTATGTATCAATTTTCGTGGATTTTAATAAAATTTACGCTATTTGTGTTTTCCATATATCCTTAAGAATTATTAGGGTTCTCATGTTCGTACTTTTGTCGGTTTTCTATCATAGAGGTGATGGGTAATATGTGTAGATATCTATTGTAGGTGGTCAAAAAGGATGTTTATGAACAGTTTGTTTTGTTTCAAGATTTTTCTTTTGAATGAAGATTGTTTTAGTGAATCTGAAAAGATAACTGTTTCATTCATGACATGATTCTTCCTAAATTAGACATAGGTGATCAGGCTATGTATAATTGAGGACCAATGATGTGATGCTTGGCTCAGTCACAGTGGTATTTATGTTTCTCAAAAAGTTTTAGATGGTGTTCAACATTTTGTTTTTGTAAAATAACAACATAATTATTTTTCAAAGGAAAATAGAAAATTTTGGTTCGCACTACGGTGATGAGTTAGGGATTTCTAGGGTGATAAGTAGGATATCCTTAAAATGAATCCTAGGGTTCTTGTGAGAATCTTACCGAGTGGTAATAGTCTATTGTTCGGTCAGAAATAGGGTCCCAAACAATGTAAATAAGGAAGTATAAACTTATGGTTCGGTGATTCACAATTCTTTTATTTAAATAAAAAGGCGTCCCAATTCGTTCAAATAAAACATTGTCAATCATCATACTTAAGAATTTCTGACAAAACACTCATATGTGTGGAAAAGAAAGAATAGTCCACACTGGGTTAGAATCATAGACTTTTAATAATGAAAGTTTCGGAAGAGAACTTGATGAATGTAGAGAAAGTTGCTGAACTTCAGCTTTTGTAGATGAATCAGTTTGTTCTTTAGAAATTTCATATCTTTGATTTCTACCAAGGAAATCAATAGTTTGTGATAGGTTTTAGGTAAAATAATATAACGTAAGATCGTGAAAAGTTTAGTGATCATTGTAATCATTTTACAATGTCTGAGATGTTATGCGTGTATAAGTATATAGAAGATACTTATAATCTTTAGTGTAAGGCTAGACAGTATTAGCTATAATATAAGTACATATGTATATGTATACAATTAACACAAAAGTACATGTTATCAAAGTAGCATGCAAGTATATGCTAGGCTCGCTGAAACAATAAGTAGAGTAGCAAGTAAAGTGGCAAGTAAGGCAGGCTGGCACTGGCAGTCATAGGTTGAGTTTTTGTAAAAGCGGTTATAGTCTAGGTTTTATGTGTACCTAGTTCTCTATAACCTTACCTCTAATGCCAATCTGTAACACCCCCAAAATCAGATCGCATCGGTAATAACATCTGGGGTGCTACTTAACTGGATCATAACATAAGTAATAGAGAACGAATTTCTCAAATTCGTTTTAAAAGCTTTATTGAATAAAACATCAATTTTACATAATTGAGTTGCGGAAAAATAAGGCCCATTATTGTTATTAGTTGTCCCATTGTACAAAAAATTTGGTCATGAGTGTTATGTGTACACTCCAAAAGTGTGCCTATGCCCCTGCCTCGCACTGCCTTGCATCATCATATGTCAATCAATTATACACCTGAGAAAACATGTTAAAAAAAGTGCCAACACAAAGGTTGGTGAGTTCATAGAGTTTACATAAAGCCGTAAAGTTGGACCAATAAGCTTACGAGATAACATTATAATGTGTATAATGTTATACAAAATAAGTTTACGAGTTACCATTATAAATGTGTATAATGTTATACAAAATAAGTTTATGAGTTAACATTATAAATGTGTATAATGTTATACAAAATAAGTTTACGAGTTAACATTACAAATGTGTATAATGTTATACAAAATAAGTTTACGAGTTAACATTATAAATGTGTATAATATTATACAAAAATGCTATTACGCTACGCTAAGTTTTATGTCACCGAAGCTACAACCAGTTGGCATGGAAAGTACTCATGTTATAATTTGCATGAGAAGTGCTTATGTTGTCAATACCCGGCAAGTGTGCTAATTCTAGTCACTTGAAATTCGACATGATATACATCCGCTTGTCCTATCTGGACTGTTGTATCCCAACACAGATGGAGGTGTCACCCTCAATAGATCTATTTATATCACTCGTGCTTCCCAGCAGGGAATTAACGGTACATATTCGTGGGCATAAATTCAGTTCTTAGACCAGCAGGTAATAGTTTTACAAACAAAAGTATGGTTTCAATGATTCATAAAAGTAAACAGGTTTCTCATCCAACAGTAGTTCCCCCAAAGAGTACTTGTAAAAGTAAATAAATATATTTGAGCATGTATCTCCCCCAAAGAGTTTATCAAGCAATTAAATGAGAAAAGGTGGGGCTATGACTCACCGTGAGTGGATGATGTTTAAGAATATAACGAAATTGCTCGATAAGCCGAGAAAACATCTACGTGCAACCTAGAATAGTTGTTGTGTCTGAGTTTTAGAATAATGTCTAGGAAAACATATACGAGCCTATATAAGTTCTTATATCAATCATGATGTAGTACTTGGTAGTTTGTGTATCGTCCAAAATAATATGTCCGTTATGTATCCGTTATATCTAATATGTCCAAGTCCGTTATGTCCGATATCTTGAGTCCGAGTCTAATATTATAATCTGATATATATCAAATGTCTAATGTGTCCAATGTCTAAATGTCTAATGAAAGTTATATGGTACCTAATTTAGTGTAAGTAACTTAAATGGTTTATAAGTTCTCGTCGTTTTACAAAAGTTACTATTCCGAAGGTAAAATAAACATAGAAAAGTTTATTTTGAACGA
Organism: Artemisia tridentata subsp. tridentata; assembly: GCA_021014915.2. NCBI lineage: Eukaryota > Viridiplantae > Streptophyta > Magnoliopsida > Asterales > Asteraceae > Artemisia > Artemisia tridentata. Next base: position 278,658,155 of record CP139504.1, read on the forward strand.
CGATTGTTATTTTTATGAAGTTCATTATGTTTAGCGAGTAATTAGTTTTGAAAATCACATGGTTCTTAATTACTTGTCTAGTGAAAACTAATTCTATTCTAGCCGAAAACTGTTTTACAATTTGAGATAGTAAACTGCCTTCATTTGGCATTTTCAGGCCGAGTTACACGCGATGGACGTAAAACATCATTCCGGACAACTTTTGTGTTTTAACTTTTTGATGAATCGGACCAGAAGTGCCTCTAAAATTTACCTCAGTGCGTGGACAGTAGGTTTTGGTCAGTTTTAGTTTTTCGGTTTCATTAACTTCTTTTGATTATAACTTTTGACTCGTGTACTCGTTTCGGGTGATTCAAATTGCTACTTTTCCTCATAAAACCCTATATAACAGTAGGTAATTTCCCAAGGTCCTGGGTATTCTATTTGGGTCATTTTTTATAGCATAAGTCACTAGTTAACTTGTTTACTTATATAAGTTAACATCTAGGTCTTTCAACTTGTTTTAAAGGTCTTGTACATCATGATCCAATATAGAGAGCATATATATCATAGATTAAGAATATGAAACATGTAAATAGAGTTGATCATGAGTAAGCTAGGTTTCTTACAACTTTTGGCTTTCTATAAGAAAGAAAATCAAGAATCAAGAACTAGAACAAGAATTAGCAACCCTAGCTTCCAAATTCTTTAACCCAACCCTTGATAACCTTGATCTAACCATACTAAGAACACTTGTAAGAACCTCATAATCTCAGCCCCTATATTCTTGTGTAGCTCCTAATCCAACCATGGAATCACCAAATAAACTTAAGATTCATGTAGGGATTAACTGGGCCTTTAACTTTGGTGTACAATATGTTGTATGAAAATCAAGTGATGATGGTGCTAGGGATTTTATGTTGGACGGAAAGGAGGAGGAAAAGAAAGAGGATGTGAAGTTCTTGGTGATCAAGTAGCTAAATGGGAAATGAGAAAGAATAAAGATCTAGATATTGTGTAAGTTAAATCTAATAAGTCGTACATGATAAGATTGCATGAATCATCACCAAGATATGTATGTCTTGGTGATTCACCCATATATTTCGACCATGGGCTGTAACTAAGGGATAATATTGAGTCTTGATGTTACCTTGTGTTTACGGAGTGAGTTTTGGTCCCGGTAATCACTAATTGTAAGCCGTTAAGTCACGAAACTTAAAATCGGGTATCCTAATATTACGAAACTTATAAATATGTTAAAATTTATCAATATACTCTGTAAAGTACATTAAATGAGTGATAAGTTTTATCGGGTGCTTAGTTGAGTAAAACAAAAGTGGCTTAAAACGCGCAATAAGCGTAACGTAAAACCGGAAAATGTAAAGGAAAATCTTGTGAAATGTCATATGATGTGAAAAACAAATATTTCTCTTGTTTGGAACTTGTTGACATATCGGCATGTTTAAATGACGTTTAAACCTAAACGTAAATCTCAGACACGGTTTGCGAAACTTGCGAAAATATCGACGATGTGTCAAACTCTCGTGTTATCAATGAAAGTAGTTAACTTACAAAAATGTAGATAAAATTTTGGAGTGAATAGTAAAAATGAATAGTAATCAAAAAATGAATGTTAATACTCATACCAACGGCTGTTTTTAGTTATTACAGTTGAACTAGTATTAGATTCTTTGTGACCTTTAAAACTCTGTACTAGCCGAATGCAAGCTTTCTGATCTGCACAGTACCCACGGATCCTTTTCAACAGGCAAACCAAGGATTTGGTTCCCTTGATCCGTGGGTTTTGAACTTTGACAGTTTCTTGTACTTTTCGACTTGTTTCTTTAGACTACTTAAATCTCCTAATTTCATAAAACACTAGTTAGTTTTTCATTTTAGTAATTTGGATTCATTATTTCATCTACACAACTAATATTTTTATCAATGCTTATTGAATTTAGAGTTTTTTGATTAGGCGTCCTGTGTGATTTTAATTTCTCTATTCAATCAAGCTCTTGAACATGATCAATCTTCGTCAATAGCTTTACCCTTTCTATCGTTTAGCTTTATCTTTAACTCTTAAACTTCATTTTCTAAAATCCTTTTTAGTTTTCAAATTTTTTTTTGTTTATGATTTTTAAGCTAATTCACATAGTTTATTGTATTCCTTTGCAAAGGCGTCGTATCAATAGAAGAATTAATGATTTAGAGTGTACCTCGTTTGAGTCATGAGCCATGAGAGCAACTTCGTTATTTTAGGCTCTTCGTCATCATCTTCACTGTCACTCCAAGCACCACTTACAAAAGCTCTTTGAGTTTTGTTCAAGGGTTGGCTTAGGACAATCTCATATTAGATGATTGTATCTCCGCATCTAAATATTTTCTTTCCCTTTTCCTTTTTCATCACGATACTTCCAAAGGATTTCTTGTCTTTGAGGTTGTCTTACGAACTCTTCCTTGTCTCTAAGAACTTCTTGAAATTTCTTAGCCATGGCATATTTTCAATCTTCGCTACCCAAACTAGACTCATTCATACTGGATTACCATCTATTTTTAAGGTAATGGATTTGACTTTTTCCTTTTTAACCCTTAACTATTTCAGAATCTTTTTCCATACCATTTCATGAACTTTGAGATTTCCGATTAGCTCGTCAAGTGACATGCTTTATAAGATCTTATGAAATTCTTCAATGGCCTCACTTTTTGCTCTCACTTCGGATGGGTGCTCTAAGGAATTTCCTGACAAAGTTCTTATACAAAGGATTCATCAAGTGCTTTAAGAGAAGTAATGAAGTATTAAACCTAGCAAATGCACTATCAATGGTTCATCTTCAGGGATAACAAATTGTTCATATTGTAACAGATGATCAATTTTGTATCTTGACTGGAGTTTCCCTTGATTGTGATTATTAAAGGATTGCCAAATTTCCTTGCGGATTTTGCCACATAAAGACTTTTTCATACTCTTTCTAGGTAGAGCATTGTAAAGCATCATTTTTGCCTCATTATTCTTGGGAAGCAACTCTTTGCTCATCACTATGACGAGCAAGTGAAGTATCCTCATCTCACCACTTGAGATATCTTTTATTAACTTTATGATCACCTTCTAAATACATACTATAAAATCTATGTCTTTGATTCACTAAGTTTCAAAGCGGTTTTCCAATATTAACATTTGGTTCAAATAGTGTGGTCTTTGCATAGATTGCCCTTCTTTGAAGGGTTTTCAATCCATGATCGTTCCAAGTTTAAAATACAATATATTTTAAAAATCTTGAGTAACGTAGCTCTTGATGCCTAATTGTGGAAAAGTAGAAGGGGTTGAATAGTTTTACCAATTTTAAAATTTATTTGCTTTGAATACTTAGTGTGATTTCAACTAATGCAAATAACAAACAATAAATAACATGCAAGTAAAGAAAGAAACGATCAAACCACAACACAATTGTTTATAGTGGTTCGGTCTATAAGGACTCTATTCCTTGCCCTACTCCACTCCCCGAGTCTCTAACTCGAGAGTTTTTCTTCACTAAGAAACAAGCTCCCTTCTCGACGGAGAAAACCTTTACAAACTTGCTTACACTTTTTCCAGTACAAAGCTAAATACCGAGTTCTTTTACAAGGGTACAACCACTCCTGTCACACTATGTATTTTGAGGACTAAAATACTAACCGATCACTACAGTGGTTTTATGATTGTTTGGTACAAACAATGATGTGTGAAAAATGACAATTCACACAGTAACTAACTAACTAGTCTTGCAACGCTTTGATGAAGCTTGTGATGCTTTGATCTTCTTACTACAAAGAAAGATCACTTAAAATGAAATATGAAATATGAATGGGTTAGATATGAATGAAAGAATGTATGATGTTGTTTATACTTATAAGTGATGAGAAAACGTGAATGTGTAGATTGCCATTTATAGGCCAACTGCCTCAACAAGCCACGGATGGGACGGATCTAAAATGAGGGATCCGTCCTTGTACCTGTTTGGTTCCGTGGGAACCTGACAGAGTATCTTTCCAAATCTTCACCAAATCTAACAAAGATATTTCCATATCTTTTCATTGAGTAAGGATCTAAATAAGATATTCATATGATCTTCAAAATCTACTAAAGATTTCAAAGTGATGCATGCCATGATGTCATAATACATTTCCAAATTTAGATTAAAATGTATATGAATGTAACTTGTAAAATGTATATGAAAGTGAATATGTAACATGTATATACTAGTTAGATGATGTTTTGTGTTTATGAAAGACTTGTGACTATATATGTAAAAGACTTAACAATATTTATGTTTTGCTAAAAATAAAGTTTATAATTGTCGTTAACAGAATATAGCAAAGATCGTAAAATACAAATAACGATTTTTAGAAGATATTTGTATTAACATATTACTTGACTCCATATAAGCTAGCGAGTATATCATTAAGTAATCTTCAACTTTCTTGATGATGCCTCTTACTTGAACTTTGCTAAAGTTGCTAGCTGACTTCATTATCAACAAGTCTTGACTTACACAAATTTATCTCATATACCATCCGTGTAACCAAGTGCAAGAGGCTTTTGATTGACAGGTGTAGCAAAAGCTTCATCAATGCAAACAAGGGATCTTTTTCATGGCACAGGTTTTATATTGACTCAATATCAACACATTAAAAAAATGGCCACGGTGGAGACTAAGGGTCTGTTTATTTGGAGGGTTTTGGTGGGGGGTTTGGGATCAAGAGTTAAAACCCGTGTTTGTTTTGTGGTTTAGATTCAAAAAAGGGGACGAACCCCACAAATATAAATCCTTACCATATTGGTGGGCTTTGGTGGTTTTTATTGTGGGCCCTTTGTTTTCTCTCTATCTCTTTCTTGATTCTCTTTTCAAAATACATTTTTTAATTAAAATTTTCTCTTTTCAAATTTACTAATTCCAAATCGAGTTTTTTAATTGACACATGTAATTTCAAAATTTATTTAAGAAAATAAGTATTTGTAACAATATTTAACAAAATAATTTTCTTTTTGAATTTTTGATTTATGAGGCCATAAATAGAAAAGGGCGCCTCGTCCCCACCACAATCAATTTCCTAAAGCCCAAGTTACAGCAAATAAAAATTCAGAGAGTAACAAATCAAGCACTTTAATTTAATGCAAAAGATTTTATAGAAAACAAGAAAGTCAAGAACCACTAAACTTGTGCAAAACTGAGAATTCCTACAAAAGCATAAAAATTTCAACCACTCTCAAACACTAGGTTGCTTCTTGGTGGTCTTCATTTGGTTAGATGTAATGGATATTGTTGCTCCTCAACATAAACAGTATGTTCAGGCTTTTGGGATTGTTTTAATACAAATTTGTTCCATTTAATTTAGATTGTTATACATACCAACTTGGAATCCATTTGAGCTAGTCGTGTAAAAAAAAAAAAAAAAAAAAAAAAAAAAAGTGTAAATAAAAAAAAAAAAAAAAAAACTGAAACCGGTCATCAACGGTTTTTGACCAAAATCGGTTTGATTTGGCCAAAAACAGCCGGTTTGTAAATCTGACCATTGTTCCGGTTTATAACGTGTTAGGAATTATTAAAATATTAGTTATTTTCATTACTGCTGGTAGTAGTATGGTTCCTGCTGGCAGGTATGTAGTTCCTGCTGGTAGTAATATTTGGTTCCTGCTGGTAGTAATATTTTGTTTCTGCTGTTAGTATTGTTTCTGCGGGTAGTAGTAATAGTTAAACCTGTATTATTAGAAGGTATGGATATGCATGAGATATATTAGGAATAGATATTGCATATCTTTTACACGTTTTTAGTGAATGCCGAATTAGGGTTTTTTGTAGTATAAAAGAAACAAGACGGCTATGAACATTGTACGCTTGAGAAAACAACTTTATTAGTGAATAAAAGATCCATAGAGGATCAAAGTTTATTAGTTATATTCTTCTTCAACTCTTGTGTTTAGTTTTCGCATAAACATAAGTTTCATTGTTAGAGATTCTCTTAGAGTGTTTGTGATTACATAAGCATTCTACCAGCTCAAAGATCTATCAAGGAGGTCGATCCAACAAGTGGTATCAGAGACTGGTGAGCGTCTCTGTCGAAGAAGAAAACTAATCAAACAAATCTCTTAAACCCTCAAACAATGACTTCATCCCGAACAGATGAATATGAGAAATGGGCCTTGAACATTAAAGCATTGCTATCTGTTGATTCCATGGTGGACTGGTCACAAGATGAGGGAGATGATGAGGAAAGAAGTGCCACTCAAGTTTGTGAAATGGTTGTTGGACATAAGACAGAAGATGAGGCACAAGTGGCTGAGGAATTTGCTTTGATGGGTTTCCCATCTCAGGTACAGACTTGTCCATTTGGTTGTGATGTTAAATATGCTGAACTGAAAAAGGAATTTGATGATATAGATAGTCAATATAAAGATTATTATATTCAGGTTCAAGCCTATAAAAGCTCACTTAAAACCTTAGAAAAAAAAAAGGCTTGGTATCAAAATAATCAGTTAGCATATGAAGAAAAGATTAGGGTTTTGGAAAGAGATTTGAAGAACACCACTAATTTGTTAAAATATTCTGAGAGTCAAAATGCTAAGGTGGTTTTAGAGAAACAGGAATTACAGGCTAAGTTAGATATTGAAGTGGCCAGGTGTAATTCATGGCAACAATCAGCTAAAAATCTGGTCAAGTTGAACAATAGCACTCAGTCTGTAAGGTGTAAGAGAGGGTTGGGGTATAATGTAGGGCCAGATGATGTTTATGACCCTAATGAACCAAGTATATTTGACCCTACCCCTAAGGAGGTAAATTACCAAATTCCTGTCAAGTATGTCAAAGAAGGAGGAATGAATGTTGTTCCTCCACCTATAACAGGAATATTTAAGCCTACCTCTACCCACACTGACATAGACTTGGATAAATCACACATGATATATGGCAAAAAGTCAAATGTCTTACCTGATTCTGAGTGTAATACTAATGACTTTGTCTCTTGTTCTAACAGTGACAAGTCCTCTGAATCTAAGTCCACAGACTATACCTCATGTGATTCAAGTGAAAAGTCTGCAACACCCAAGTCCCATGACTTCTACTCAAGAGTAGCTGCTGATGAACCTATTTCAAAGACAGCTTCTTTTGAAGACAACTCTTTGTGTTCTGTTAAAAACAATTTTGTTTCTGATTTTGGATTTAATAATTATGCTTGTAATAAAAGAGGTCATGTAAAGAACAAGTATTTTAGGAAGAAATCTTGTTTTGTGTGTCGTAGTTATTCTCACCTCATTAAAGACTGTGATTTCTATGAGGATAAAATGGGTGTTTGTGCTAGACAAATGCAGACTAGACCTATGTGGAATGATGTTGATAAGATTCCACCCTTTATCCCTAAAACAACACAAAAGTGCTCTGGCAGAGTTACCTTTCTTGCTGGTAAACCAGTCCCTGCTGGTAAACCAGTTCCTGCTGGTAGACATGTTTCTGCTGGTTGGAAAAGCGGTGCTGCTAGACCATTTAACTGACCTACAAGCTCTTACTTTCAGAATATTTATAGGCCTGTTTACTATGACACAATGTATATTTGGAAAAGATAGGAAATTGCTATTGAGGAGAGGCATAAGCCTAAGGGGAGGCTTAATGTTGTATAGTGTGTATTAACTAACATTTTTCTTAAGTTTCATTAATGTTCACTAACTTTGTCTTGCAGATGTTATATATTTGTATATACTTTGTATATTGTGTCTTCTAATCCTTTTGCAGGTTTTGAGTTCAAGCACAAATAATAAGTATAGGATCTCAAGTAAACAAGAAACATAAAAATCTTATTCATCATAAACAGTAAGATTACAGATCCAACGGCAGAGTTTTTCACCAATCAAAACAACATCAACAAACCATACACACATTCCTCAAACCTAGAAAACCACCCAGCCAGCTACCAACTCCTCTACTACATCTTTCTTTTCCCTTTCCCTTTGTAATCAGGCATGGTTTTGTGGACTCCTCTGCCATCAATGGCTTCCCATACCCTCAGGCAAGGGAATCCCAACACTTGTGTACTTGGCTTTGGATGAGATTGCTTCTTCACAAGCACAGGGATCATACTCATTAATGACACAGCCCTTTCAAACTCCCCCGTTAGTACATCTGATAGTACAACAAGATCATCATCATCATCAGATGAGTAAGAAGAGGAGGATGAATCGTCCACATATGGTGGGGGAGTAGGAAGTTCATCATAGGATAATGGTTCAGCTTTTTCTTTGCCTTTTTGGTTCCTGCTAGTGAGATTAGAGTGATTGGGTGGAAAGTAATTTGCCCATCCTGATGACTCGGAAGATGAATCAAAAGAAATCTTTACAATCGTTGGCTTGGAGAAGCTCATTGGGTGTGAATAATTTGATTTAGGGTTTGTAGTATGTGTTGTGTAATGCTGATTTTTCAAGGCCTTTTATAAACTTATGGAAGGTGAAGGCAATTAAATGTTGGGTTGGTTTTGAAATAAATTTCTTTCAAGAATGGCGTTAATTAATGATTTGACTTTCTGGAGTTAATTGTGAGTTTTGGTCAAACAGCAGTTTGTTCCTGCTGGTTGACCTTTTGTTCTACTGGTTGACTTGTGGTTGCTGCTGGTATTGAAGAATTTGGGTATTTATTTTGGGATTGCCTCAATTTCATATTGGTTAAAGATTCTTTCGCGAGATTTTTGTAAATTAAGTTGTTAATTTGGGTAACCGTATAAATGACCTAAATTACTCATCCTACACCTAAAATAACCATTTTCTCTCAAACCTAACTCATTGCTTCTCCTTTCAACAACACGTTCACTGATTATTCTCAATGGCGGTACTTCAATACAAAGATGACCATAACAAAGTGGGATATCTGGAAACCTCAAATCGAAGTGGAGGGTATGATGAAATACTTACCTTCTTAAGAGGGTCTTCCATTCGGTATGCACTTACTCATTGCCCAATTGTGGTTTATGACTCTCTAGTCAAACAATTTTGGGCTACAGCGGCTTTGTGCACGCCTAAGGGAAGGCCGAAGGAGATTGTGGCAATAATTGATGGGAATGAGCATGTCATCAGTGAATCCTCCATCAGGACTCATCTTCAACTCAATGATGCAGATGGCTTATATGATTTTGCGGAACAAGACATTCAGGATGGTTTGGCTACAATCGGGTATCATGTTGATGGTACTTTTACCTTTTATAAAAATAGGTTCTCTCCTCAATGGAGATTTCTTGTTCACACTCTTTTGCAATGCCTTAGTCCAAAGTCAGGAGGGTGGGATCAATTCTCAAGCCCTCTTGCTTCTGGCCTCATATGTCTGTCTGATGGGAGGGTGTTCAATTGGTCAAGGTTTATTTTCGATGGGATGGTTGGGAACCTAGGTAATGCCAAGCATAAATTTTTAATGTACCCTAGGTTTTTACAAACAATATTAGATGTTCAGACTAATGACCATACCCCTAAGATCATGAATAGGGTTACTGCCAAACTCTTTGCAACCATGAGGTATAAGTTTGAGGAGGAACATCAGCCTCTTTTGGCTGCTATGTTGCCTGGTGGGCCTGAAGGTGATGCTAGTGCACCAGTTCCTGCTGGCGATGGGGCTTCTGATGCTGCTGGTGCAAGTGCATCAGTTGCTGCTGATGCCCAACCTCAACCATCTCCTAGACCTACCACATCTCCAACCAATGTCACTATTGAGCCTATTGTCCAAACAACAACTGTTAACCCACCTGTTGACCAACCATCAAGGCTATCCACTCCTAGTCCAACTAGGCAGCCTTTCGGTTTTGACACCAGATCCAATGAGGCTCTTCACACCACAGGTATTCCTGCTGGTGGAGCTGAGGATCCTGATGCTCTCACTCCTATGTCCATTTTGCTTGACAGGTATATGAAGAAAGTTGAAGCATTGGAGTCTGAACTAAAGGAAACTAAAAAGAATTTTGGTGAGAAGGTAGATGCCTTGGAAACAGAGCTAAAAGACTCGAAACAGACTCTTGGTGGAGCTATCCTTCAGCTTATTCGCAGAGTTAATCATCTGGAAGCTCAACTTAAGACAACAAAGAAAAAGGTTGTTCTTTCTGATTCAGAAGATGATCAGGCTGGTGTTGATTTGGATGCACTTCATGTTTTGGCTTCTGCTAGTACCAACACCGAGGGAGAAACTTTTCTATGTCTGAGCATCCAACCCCTACCAAGACTCAAGCTTTCACAAGGAGAAGGACCAAGCAGCCTTCAGGAATGTCAGCTTTTGAGAAGTTTCAATCACATGTTACAGCTGGTAGTTCTGGTGTTGCAGCTGGTAGTTCTTTTGTTGCTTCTGATGCTACTTCTTCTGACAAAGTTATTCCTGCTGCTGAGATTCATTCTAGTAGTATTACTTCTGGTGATGGTGTTCTTACTCAAGGTGTCCCTGCTGATAAATACACCTCTGAACATACTACTAACATTCCTTCTGGTGGTACTACTGGTCCCCTTCCTGCTAAACTTGGTGTTTCTTCTGGTCCTTCTATTACTGATGTTTCAGATTCTGCTGGTAAGGCCCCAATGGTAGATGAACTTGAGGGTCTCGTATTTGCACAAGAAAGGGAAATAGTTCAGACTGTTGAAGCAGTTCCAACTGCTGAGACAGAGCATGATGCAGAGATAGCCAGAAGGATTTATGAAAAGGATTTAGCTGATGCACAAGCTAAACAAGCTCAGATAGCTCAAGATGAGGAGTTAGCAAGGCAAATGTCTGCTGATGATGAAAGGAACATAGCTGGATTCATGAATAGATCCAGATCTGACGATTTTAATCAAGAAGAGTTCAATGAGCAACTACAATACTTGTTGGATTCTGACATGATTATAAAAGCACATGCTGTGATGATTCTTAAAGATTCTGAGTTAGATGCAGAAGAAAAGTCAGAGAAGCTCAAGGAATTCATCTTGCAGACAAATAGAGAAGCTTCTTGGAATGACTTGATGCATAGAATCAGAGAAAGGCAAAAGTCAGGTTACAAGACAAAGTTTCCTACCAGAAAAGACAATGTCAATTTCATGAAGCACTATTTGAAGAATCAAGCAAGTTACCAGATGAGTGACTTCAAAGGATGCACAGATGCTGAAATTGAAAAGAAGTTCTTTGAAACTTATGCAAGGCTAAATACTCCAATCAGAAAAGACATCCAAAAGGGGAAGAAAAGAGAATCAGAAGTTTTAGAGTCTGATGTTACAAAGAAATTGAAGTCTGGAGAAGCATTGACTGATGAGCAGATCAAGAAAATGATGATGATAGTCCCAGAGTATACACACATCAAACCTTTAGAAGTTAAGTATCCTATCATTGGCTAGGAAGTTTTCACAGCTGGAAGGATGAAGGGATGGAAGATAATAAGGCTTGGTGGTTTTTTGAGAGCTACAAGTTGTTTGAAGATCTCCTTAAAGGTTTTGACAGAGAAGATCTTAATCAGCTATGGCTTTTAGTAAAGGAAAAGTTCAAGGTTCAAGACCCTATTGAAGATAAAGATAAAGAGTGATGGGTACAGCTGAAAAGGATTTATGATCCAGATGGAGGGGAATCTATGTGGAGATTTAAATCATAGGTTAATGATGTCTCATGGAAACTTTTTGATTCCTGTGGAGTACACAGAGTGTCTACAGAGGATGGTATATAGATCTATATGCTGGTGGAAAAGGATTATCCACTTAGGCCTGCTATTTTGTTGACATTGGTGTATACACAGATGGAGATTGAAAGTGAATCAGATATGGCCAATACATTGTATAGAAATTTTTTGATTTGGCACAAAAAGTGCAAGCCCAATCCAAGAGACTCATATAGTGAGTGTTTGAACCAACTTGTTGCTGCTCAGGGTTCTGCTGCTCATTGATGGTATCTCTTGCTTATTGTTGTACATTTTTCATCTTTTTCATTTTCTTTCTTTATTTTCTTTATATTTATTTTATTTTATTTTATTAGTTTATATATATATATATATATATATATATTTAGAGTTGTCTACTAAGTTGTATGCAGGTACAGTGTTGGTTTCTTACCACACAACAAATGGTAATCAACTCACCATGTCTTACAGACAAGAAAGAGTTAACTCACCATGAGGGTACGGCTCTGGTGTGATCATCAAATCCATTGACAGCTGTCATAGTTTGCTCAAAACTATAGGGTATTCAACTCACCCATGTTTCATTACTGAGAGTTGAAATGGTTCTCAATTTGCCATGGATCTTACCCTTTGGGGTTCCAAAGAATTGGCTAGCCCATAAGTGTATGGCTTGTGGTAAAGGCAGTGGAAAACCATATTTGGTACTCAATTCACCAAGGTGTTCTATGCAACCTAAGAATTGGCTAGTCCTGAGCAAACGGCTATAGGTAAAGACAAAGCAAATCCGTTGATAGTTGATGGTTTACTAAAAATCATATGGTTATCAATGTACCATGGTCTTACACACCAAAACATTGGCTACTCCAGTAGTGATGGCTATTGGTAAAGAGACATCAAATCCATTAATTTTCAATGATTCACCTCTCACAGGAGTTAACACACCTGGAAGTGATGAGAATAGTATGAAACTTAAAAGTTTTGATGTACAAATTGTCATGGTTACTGTATATCAGATGATGACAATATTATGATGTTGTGGTTTCCTGTTGCTGCTGTTACTTAGAAGTTGCTGCTGGAAAATTGTTCTTAATGGTGATTTCTTGTTGCTGCTGGTTCTATTCAGTTGCAGCTGGTTGCTTATTGTTGCTGCTGAAGATCAAGTTCAATCCTCATGTTATGGAAGTCAAAGATCTATCAAGAAACTTGAAGTTAACCAAGTCAAATTCAAGTTTAGGGGAGGATTGTTATGAATTATTAAAATAATAGTTATTTTCATTACTGCTGGTAGTAGTATGGTTCCTGCTGGCAGGTATGTAGTTCCTGCTGGTAGTATTATTTTGTTTCTGCTATTAGTATTGTTTCTGCGGGTAGTAGTAATAGTTAAACCCGTATTATTAGAAGGTATGGATATGCATGAGATATATTAGGAATAGATATTGCATATCTTTTACACGTTTTTAGTGAATGCCGAATTAGGGTTTCTTGTAGTATAAAAGAAACAAGACGGCTATGAACATTGTACGCTTGAGAAAACAACTTTATTAGTGAATAAAAGATCCATAGAGGATCAAAGTTTATTAGTTATATTCTTCTTCAACTCTTGTGTTTAGTTTTCGCATAAACATAAGTTTCATTGTTAGAGATTCTCTTAGAGTGTTTGTGATTACATAAGCATTCTACCAGCTCAAAGATCTATCAATGAGGTCGATCCAACATAACGTTAAAAAAATTATGAGGGGCTGTGATGTTTTTTGCCCGTTGAATCTTGTCCTCTACCATTTTTTCTTGGCCCCCCCCCCTTTCTTTTTGCAAATTTCTTGTTCCAATGTTTAGTATAAATAGCCGATTTGAGTTTGGTTTAGTCATAAGTTTTTACAGCACTAAAACACTCTCAAAATACACTCTTGAAACACTCAAATTGCTCACTAAACGCTCACTGGCAACTCGTGCTTCTTCAACTTCCATTGGTGTTGGTTCTTCGAATGAACCAATGATTGTTGAAGTTTTAGAAACAAAACGAAACCCAAAAATTTGGTGTAATTTCGACTTGGTGAAGTTGTCAGATGGGAATACAAAGGCTAATTGTAAACATTGCTCTAAGTTTTTGAAATCGAAATCCAACTCGAGATTGAAGGGGCATATCGATAATTATTGTGAAGCACTCAAATCTAATCTGGAAGCGGGTCAAGCATCTACCTCACGAGAGGGGGGTATTTTTGCATACGAGGCGGATCGGTGTCGGCAATAATTTGCAAGCTTTGTGATTCAAGAAGGTTTGTCGTTCAACCACTTCGACAACCCTTGATTAACTAGGATGTTCAAAATACTCTTCAACCGCGATATACTCATGTAAGTCGTGCTACTCTTAAACGCGATCGTATGAAAGCTTGGAAAAAGGCTAAAATTTATCAAAAAAAAGGTTTTGAAAATTTAAATATGAGTGTAAACTTAACAACCGATGTTTGGTCATCTCCTTATGGTTTGCCCGATTCGAACCTTTGTGTTACCGCGCATTGAGTTGATCCCGAAACTTGGCAAATGATGAAGTGTAAGATTGCTTTTGAAAACTTTGAGTATCCTCACACGGGTCAAAATTTATTTCGTATGTTACGAGGTAATAAAAGAGTATAAATTAGAAAAAAATATTTTTTTTAATCTCATTTGATAACGTGAGTAATAATACAAATGCTATCAAAAAACTAATAGTAAAATATCATCCACCTTCGGACGGCATTTTTTTTATCATAGTCGATGTGATGCACACATTATAAACTTAGTTGTGCAAGACGGACTAGTGAAACCTGTGTTGGGTCCGTTAGTACCCAAGGATCCTGAAAACAGGATTTGAATACAAATTACGCTAAGTGTTAATCAACCGAAAACATACTTAAGTTACTGAGTGAACAGTCACTTAGTGAGTTACCTTCAAAATGCTCAGGATGAGTGTAAGAAGAAAGACTCACCACTCAGTGAGGCGGAACTCCCTGATTGTTACTTGAGACAAAGAAGAAGGTAATGGGATCAGTGAGTGTTGTACAAGAACTCACTAAACCCCAGTCTCCTCAACAACAATAAGTGATTAAAGACTGAAGACTGAAGGCGAAGACTGAAGAACCTGAAGCCTAAAAGAAATGTGGGATTGAGCCGGAAGAGTTTGAAGAGATAAGGATAAGTCTTATCGGGCCAGAAACAAACCTTCCCTAAAGCGGCTAAAAGTCAAGAAGTGTCAGAACTGACACTCGAATACTTTTTGGCCCATTCCTATTGGTTCTTGAAAATGACAAATACTGTTGTAGTTGTCAGACACGCTTTGTATTCTTTTTGTATTTTAATCTTCAGTACTCTTTGATGTTAGTATATAAATAGCAACAGATGGAGAAAGGTGGGTTAAGTTTTGTGCATTAAAAGCTTAGACTTTCACAAAACCACTTTTCTCCTACAAAGAGTAACTACATCCCTGAGGTAGCTCAGTGGGTCAATATTGTTACCACTCAAGCATAGCTTGAGTTTAGATAGGAGACACACCATAACTTGTCTATTCAATCCCAAGGGTTTGTTCCGCAAAACACTTGGGTAATAGATTCTTTGATTGATTTCTAATAAGAATTTAAACGTTGAAAAACTTTGTGTTTTATATTAACGTTTAACTTATCTGTTTTAATTAATCATTACATTAATCTCAGTTATAAACACGATTAGATTAACTCTATAGTTACTTCTAAGAGTGCTAAGGGAACAACAAGTGGTATCAGAGCCTCTGGTTTATAAAATCTTTTCAAAAACTAAGAGTGCTCAAGGTTTTTAAAACCAAGATCCTACTATGGCCGATATTAATGTGCCCCAGCTCGTCGATAAAAATGGTGGTAGCTTTTCAGCTGTTGCCCCCAGAATCGAAGCTGGAAAATTTAGCAAGTGTAAAAAGCGAATGCTTTGCTACTTGACTGGTATGGAACCATACTACATCACTTGTGTCAAAGAAGGTCCTTATGTCCCTAAGACTGCTGAGGGGCTAAACAAGCCTGAAGCTAAGTGGTCCATTGATGAGAAAAGGGTGGTCAATCAAGACCAACGCCTGAAAAGCATAATCATATCTTGTCTTCCTGACGATATAATGGAATCAGTCATCAATTGTTCAACAGCCAAGCAAACTTGGGATGACTTGATTAATAGCTTTGAAGATCCCTCAGATACCTAGGAAAATAGGATCATGGACTTGAAACTTGAGTACAATACTTTCAGGGCAAAGGACTCTGAAAGTCTCTCTCAAACATATACCAGATACAAGACCCTGATAAAGGAATTATCAAATGATGGTGTATTCTTGTCTAAGCATGAGACAAATGTTGGCTTTGTAAACAGTCTCCCTGAGAAGTGGCTAAACTTCTCACAGGGCCTCAGGAATGCTAATCACATTCAGACCCTTGAGCTCCTTGAGATCTATGGGAAGTTTATCTATGAAGACAACTTAATCTCTAGGAGATACCCAGACTCAAAAGCTCTTGAGTCCAAAAAGACCCTGACCTCCTCACCCATATCAAATGCCTTTTATTCTAATGGTGTTGTGCAGGATTTTCAAGAGGATTCTGAAGATGAGATTGATGAAAGAACTGGTGATGAATACCTAAGTGACTTAAACTTGGAATTTCAAGAAAGGGCACTCCTTGCCAATTCAAAACGTTTCATCAAAAGAAATCAGTCAAACTTTTCAAATGCTAAAGCAAATGAAACCACTGAGTGTTTCAAATGTGGTAAAAAGGGCCACTTTGCTAGATACTGTTATTCAAAAACCATCTCAGAACCCTCTTACAAATTTTCTGGAAACAGTTCCTCAGGAACTAGCAAGTTTCAACCTAGAATGCTTCAGTCGACCCAACATTTTCAAAACAATAATGTTCAAAAGGGTCAAAAAGACTTTGAGGCTAAATGTAGGAAAGCTAAGGCTAAACTTGCACTTCTTGATGGGAAGGGGGTCCACCAACAATCACAATCAGTGCCTCATGATAGTACTGGAGAACACCCGCCAATCCTTAAAGGCACTCAGGGGGACAAAGACTCAGAGGGATTAAAACTAACCGATGATACGGAACCCATAACCCCTGATGGCGGATCCAGTCACTCAGGAACTGACTCCAAGGTCCAGGCTGAGCAAACCCACTCAGTGCACTTGGAGGGGTCAGAACCTGGCCACAACAAAGGTGAGCCCTCTTCTGAGGGGGAGTCGGATTTCCGCAGGGTTCCTAATCTAGCAAATCTTGAAAGACTGCTGGATGATGGGTCAGAGGAGGAAATGGTCGAATTTGGCGATGAAGACGTTTTGGGTGCTGAGGAGGAAATGGAGACTGAAACATACAAGTCTCCCCAACACTCTGAACAACAACAATCATCTCCTCCTCCTGAGGATCAACAACCCCTCACCCTTACCAACCCAACAACATCATCCTGATCATCAGGTGCTTCTTCTGCTCCCGCTACTCCTCAGTGGTTGCAAAAATATGACAATGTTCTTCCCCTTACTGAAAGACAGCTGGTTAAGTTTCTTTGAAAAGCCAACTAAGCTCTCTTTAATGTGCTTATTGAAGAACAATGGAACCAGCATACTGAAGCAGCAGTCTCCTATACTGACTTCAGGGCTACTGTTGAAGAGACACAGGGTAAAGTGCTTCAGGTCGCCAAACTCACTAACAAACAACTCGGTGACCTGAGGGAGTCTCTAGATTGTATGGGCACTGAACAAGACAAGCAACTCACAAACATCTTGAAGGCTCTTGATCATATTCAGGAAGAACTAGGAGATGATCCCACTTTCCTCACAAAGCTAAAAGAGTACATAGATACTCAGACTACCACCTCCACCAACATTACTGAGCTTCTAAAGCTTCTTTAGGGGGTGGATCTCAAAACCATTAGGTCTCAGCAAGATTCTCTTCATCAGTCAGTCGCTGATTCCAAGGAGCACTTGACCCAAATATCCTCAGTCTTTGATCAGCTCTCAACAAAACATAATGAGCTGATCAACTACTACACCACCAAGGTCACTGAACTCACCTCCAATCAAAATACAATGGCTGCCGAAATAACCAAACTGAAGAATGAGACCTCGAAAACGAAGAAAATGGTCTCTAATATCCTCTCTATTCTTCAGGCCTCTCAGGTTATCCCAACTCCTCAGTCAACATGTGCATATACTGAAGTTCCCGTATCTGTTGAGGGGGGAAAACTTGATGATCCAGCTCTTCAACCTCAGTCTTCTGCACTTATTGTTGCTACAAACCCTTAACAACCTGAAGCAGCAGCAACAGAAGTCCCTAAAACCTCCACCAGTCAACCCCGTCCCACTGACAAAGGGAAGGGAATCATGGTGACTGAAGATCCTCCTCAAACACAACTGGTTCCAGCATCAACTGAAGTGCGTCCAGACCCTGATGCACCATTTACAGTTGAATTGGATGGAGGAAAGACATTCTTTGGTACTCCAGCGGAAGTGGCAGTAGTCTTGCACGAACAGGACATAAGGAGAGCCAAAGAAAAAGCTGAGCAACTCAATAGACCAATAATCTATGAGGTTGCCAAGGAGGTAATTAAGGAGACTGATAAGGACATCAAGGGGGAAGAATTCCTCAAGCTTCAGGATGACATCTTTAAGGAAGGCAATGAGCAGGCTAAGCTCAGAGAAGAAAGGAGGAACAAAACCTATGAGAGGTATATGTGGCATATGACAAAGACCAAGGGAGAAGGCACAATCACTAACATGACCATTCACCTCACCAACCCAATAAGCGTTACGGTTCACAGGGGACCAAGAAAGTCTGAAGTTAATAAACCCTTCAGATTCTCAGAATATGGGTTAAGGGAATGGGACATGATGATGCCCATCCTCAGGAAGAAGCATGGGAAGATCGTTCCAAGCCTTCTCAAGACACTGAATGCCAAATATGAGGAACTTGAAAAATTGTCTAAGAGTCCTGGAATAGATCATGAGAAAGCGCTTGTTTCTCAGGGACTGTCAATCCCTGAACCAACTCAGAAGACTGGTAGGAAAAGAAAAGCTGTGGGTCAGGAGCCTGAACAATTCATAGCTGCTCGTCACTGCAACAGGATTCCTCCTCCAGGAGTCAAGTTTGTTCCCAACCTGGTCATCAAGGAACCTGAGTATGGTATATTCTTTGTCGATGAATTTGATCAGCCAGCATTCCAAAGAGTCAGTGATATCAAGCTAGTGGAAATGACAACTCTTTTAGCATACAAGCTAATGGCACTTCAAGTGAAGGGTCCTGATAATGAAGAGTTTGTCAAGCTGTTGGACAGGATGATGAAAGAGCGACCTGACAATGAAGTGTTAGTGTCGAAGAAAGCTAAACTGGAGCTCTTGGGTATCTTGGAAGGAGAACAAGAAACCTGAGTATTATGTTAGATGATAGGAGTTTGTAAATGATAAATAAAATGATGGCCCATATTTTTTGTTATTTCAGTGTCCTTAATAGCTTTCAAGTATATTCAGTATGAGTAGAAGTCATTAGCTCACTCATAACTGATCAAAACACATAAGCATAATTTATATCCAAATAAGGGGAGATTGTTGGGTCCGTCAGTACCCAAGGATCCTGAAAACAGGATTTGAATACAAATTACGCTAAGTGTTAATCAACCGAAAACATACATAAGTCACTGAGTGAACAGTCACTCAGTGAGTTACCTTCAAAATGCTCAGGATGAGTCTAAGGAGAAAGACTCACCACTCAGTGAAGCGAAACTCCCTGATTGTTACTTGAGACAAAGAAGAAGGTAATGGGTTCAGTGAGTGTTGGACAAGAACTCACTGAACCCCAGTCTCCTCAACAACAATAAGTGATTAAAGACTGAAGACTGAAGGTGAAGACTGAAGAACCTGAATCCTGAAAGAAAGGCGGGATTGAGCGGGAAGAGTTTGAAGAGATAAGGATAAGTCTTATCAGGCCAGAAACGAACCTTCCCTAAAGCTGCTAAAAGTCAAGAAGTGTCAGAACTGACACTCGAAGACTTTTTGGCCCATTCCTATTGGTTCTTGGAAATGACCAATACTGTTGTAGTTGTCAGACACGCTTTGTATTCTTTTTGTATTTTAATCTTCAGTACTCTTTGATGTTTGTATATAAATAGCAACAGATGGAGAAAGGTGGGTTAAGTTTTCTGCATTAAAAGCTTAGAATTTCACAAAACCACTTTTCTCCTACAAAGAGTAGCTACATCCCTGAGGTAGCTCAGTGGGTCAATATTGTTACCACTCAAGCATAGCTTGAGTTTAGATAGGAGACACATCATACCTTGTCTATTCAATCCCAAGTGTTTGTTCCGCAAAACACTTGGGTAATAGATTCTTTGATTGATTTCTAATAAGAATTTAAACGTTGAAAAACTTTGTGTTTTATATTAACGTTTAACTTATCTGTTTTAATTAATCATTACATTAATCTCAGTTATAAACACGATTAGATTAACTCTATAGTTACTTCTAAGAGTGCTAAGGGAACAACAAGTGGTATCAGAGCCTCTGGTTTATAAAATCTTTTCAAAAACTAAGAGTGCTCAAGGTTTTTAAAACCAAGATCCTACTATGGCCGATATTAATGTGCCCCAGCTCGTCGATAAAAATGGTGGTAGCTTTTCAGCTGTTGCCCCCAGAATCGAAGCTGGAAAATTTAGCAAGTGTAAAAAGCGAATGCTTTGCTACTTGACTGGTATGGAACCATACTACATCACTTGTGTCAAAGAAGGTCCTTATGTCCCTAAGACTGCTGAGGGGCTAAACTAGCCTGAAGCTAAGTGGTCCATTGATGAGAAAAAGGTGGTCAATCAAGACCAACGCCTGAAAAGCATAATCATATCTTGTCTTCCTGACGATATAATGGAATCAGTCATCAACTGTTCAACAGCCAAGAAAACTTGGGATGACTTGATTAATAGCTTTGAAGGTCCCTCAGATACCAAGGAAAACAGGATCATGGACCTGAAACTTGAGTACAATACTTTTAGGGCAAAGGACTCTGAAAGTCTCTCTCAGACATATACCAGATTCAAGACCATGATAAACGAATTATCAAATGATGGTGTAGTCTTGTCTAAGCATGAGACAAATGTTGGCTTTGTCAACAGTCTCCCTGAGAAGTTGCTAAATTTCTCACACGGCCTTAGGAATGCTAATCACATTCAGAACCTTGAGCTCCTTAAGATCTATGGGAAGTTTGTCTATGAAGACAACTTAATCTCTAGGAGATGCCCAGACTCAAAAGCTCTTGAGTCCAAAAAGGCCCTGACTTCCTCACCCATATCAACTGCCTTTTATTCTAATGGTGTTGTGCAGGATTTTCAAGAGGATTCTGAAGATAAGATTGATGAAAGAACTGGTGATGAATACCTAAGTGACTTAAACTTGGAATTTTAAGAAAGGGCACTCCTTGCCAATTCAAAATGTTTCATCAAAAGAAATCAGTCAAACTTTTCAAAAGCTAAAGTAAATAAAACCACTGAGTGTTTCAAATGTGGTAAAAAGGGCCACTTTGCTAGAGACTGTTATTCAAAAACCATTTCAGAATCCTCTTACAAATTTTCTGGAAACAGTTCCTCAGGAACTAGCAAGTTTCAACCTAGAATGCTTCAGGCGACCCAACATTTTCAAAACAATAATGTTCAAAAGGATCAAAAAGACTTTGAGGCTAAATATAGGAAAGCTAAGGCTAAACTTGCTCTTCTTGAAACTAATCCCTCAATGTCTCAGGCTGCTCACACTTCCAAACCTGTTATTATAAAGAACAAGGTCCTTGTAGCAGAAGCTTATGACTGGGATGAAGAAGAGGCCTCCTCAGAAGATGAGAAAATTAGTATGAGTGCACTGATGGCACTTTCTGAAGGAGATCAGGTGGCTGTTGGAAAAAGCCATGCAAGGAATGGAGAATGGGTGAACATAACCATGAAGAAGGTAAATATTTTACTTTCAATGGATGATGATTCTGACTAGCAGTCCTATATGAATTATATATCTGTAGATCTTAAGTTTGTAGAAGAACAAAGGCTAAACTTGCTTTCAAAATATAACAATCTTGTGTTAGAATTGAATAAGTGTAGAGATGAATTGCTTGTATTAAAACAAGCCAAGTTAGAAACTATTACACTACAAATTCAAAACACTGAGATTTTGAAACAAAATCAAGCCCTTCAAAATGAACTTAACAAAGAAAAGGCTGTCATTGAAGGCTGGACTAAAAAGAACCTAAAAGTCTATGAAACTGTGAATCTAATTCCTTGTAATAAAAGGAAAATTATAGGAATAGATCAACTCACTGAAACCCCCAGTGATAGTCACAGAGAAAAGACCTTTATTCCAGCTGGCATATCTTTTGAGCAGGAAATGCAACCCAAGTCAAATAACTGGATTGTCAGGGACAACCCAGTCAGTAAGTTACCAAACTTTGAAACTGGAAAAATCTTGCTTCCTGAAAGTCAGGCTCTAAAAAATATGCTTGGACTTACTGACCAACCTAGTAGTACTGAGTCAGTCAATGAGTCTGAATCAGAATCATTCACACCATTCCCACCTCTGAATATCCTTCAGGGTGTTGCACCAAGCTCAGACCTCCCACCATTGGTCTACTCTCAGTATTCTCCAAAGGAGAATCCAGGAATGGGAAAAACCATCCTGAAAAGGCAAACCCCTGAATTCTCAGTTCATTCTGATGACTCATCAACTTCAGTCTCTCCTGAAGTAAAAACTGAAAGCCCTGACTCAAAAATTGATCAGTTGGCTGAGTTTGTCAGGAAGCTGAGTGAGAAGATTGAATCTTCTAAGAAACCTTCTCAATCCAAGATGAGGGAACCTAAATCAGCTTCCTCAAGCACCAAACCAAAACCCTCCAAACCCCTGAAAAGGTGTGAGCTGTGTCACTATAACAATCATTTCACTGATGATTGTTATAGAATTCTTTACTGCATGATATGCAAAAAGGAAGATCACAGGACCTCTGATCACCAATCATACACAACCACATCAAAGATGGCAAACTTTAAAGCATAGGCTTTAAAATCCCTTCTGATTCTAAACAGAAACAGAAACAAAAGGCCAAGCCTTTTGCACCTTGCCCTCACTGTGGCTTCAATGACCATCATCCTAAGGATTATCTAATGGACAACTGTTTTGAAATTTATGGAGATCCCACTCACAACACCTCAGAACATAAGAAAGTCATTCAGACCAGAAGAGGTATGACCAAGTCATCCTCTCAGTTTACTGAGTCTACCTCTGCAATCAAGTGCAAAACCTGTGGTAGCTCTGTCCACTTAACCACTGACCATGTATCAACTGATACATTTAAGAAGACTACTAAAGTCAAGCCCTCCAAGATGAGGGTTCCTAGAAAGAACTAACTCAGTTTACCATTTGTGCAGAGGTATGCCAGGGAGCCTGTTTGGCATCTAGATAGTGGATGTTCAAGGAGCATGACTGGTGTGAAAGAATATCTGCACAAATATGTAGAAGAAGCAGGACCCAAGGTGATATTTGCTGATAATTCATCATGCCTCACTGAAGGTTATGGTTCAGTAAACTGTAGTGGTATAGTCTTTACTAGTGATAGGTCTTGTTATTATCACACAAGGTTACTAGGAGGATTAAGAGAGAGAGAGAGAGAAATGTAGGTTAAATCTTAAGTAATGAGAAAATCAATAATGCATTAACCAATACCCTTCCCTTTCAATGGGAGGGGTATTTATAGAGTACACTGAGATGGGCTTGGCCCTAATTAGTAAATGATAAAAGATGGGGCGCAGCCCATTAAACAAAATAATAAACGCCCACAGCCCATGGACCTTCTACACAGGCTGTAGAATAAAACTAACCTAAATACCTAAGCAACCTATTACAAAATATGATCGATACTTCAATAATCTAAGACGTGTTCCCAACAATCTCCCCCTAAGTATTGATCATCGAGGTTGCTTGACGTCATCTTTGCTTCTTTGGCTTCTGACGTCTCTTGAAATCTTTGTTCTTCGTTCTTGACTAAGTGATATGGTAATGATCTCGATCTACCTTTTCACCAACATTCTTTAACACTGGTGTCTTTGCGTCTTTTCCATCATGCTCATATATCTTCTGACTTTTGTTCTTCTGATATCAAGTAATTATGACTTCACTTTGATCTTGAACTTGTGAAATGTTATATAGCTTGATCTTAGACTTCTCATCGGGATATGAGCATGATGAAATGGTGGATTTAGAACTTCCGGTCTCCATGATTCGCTGCATGTAAACAGTTAGCAATAAATCATCCGGTACTTACACGTTTGGACGTCAAGATTGTCAACAGCATAGTGTGAAGACTTTCTCTAATCCCAACCCAGGCCGTTCTGAATCGGATACCCCCGAAAGGGCTTACAAGATACACCGAAGTGCATCAACGATTCAGTGAGTCACTGGAGATCACCCCACGACTGTAGACCGTTTGGAACTAACACTAAGCGTAACCCACAAGGAATTATCGAAGTGACCTGCTGTCAGGGCTGTTTGATGTTGACCCTGGCAGGATTTCCATTCAATCACTGAGAATCACAAATGTGAATTCTCTCAAGAATGTTCTCGGCAGATTGCTAGGATCTACATAGGACTCTTCTTAATTTTACAACTGGCGTCCATTAATGTAGAACAACCAGTGTAATGCTAAGTGTTCCAATGAGATCTTTTGTTGTATATCTTAGCTCTAGACTCGATTAGTGCTTATTTGTTTGGTCGTCGGAGGCGTGGAGCAGAATTCCTCCTTTTCAATACCAACTCATCTCGGAGTGAGAGGTTGATAGATTATGTAGGGATCTCCGTGTGAAATGAAGCAAGTGTCTTTTGAGAGACACCTAAGTGGCTAGATTTAGTGTAGTGCTTCACTGGGTCCATGACGTCTTAATCTTCAATACCGGTGTTACCTTAGTAACAACCAGTAGCATATGTATTGAACCCGGTTTCTGCCCTAAGGTTGAACAATTTGGAGGGCTATTTCTTTTCACCCTTTTCTTTACTTTTCTTTTTAATTCTTTAACCCTTTCTTTCTCCTTTCATTTCATTATTCCTTTTTTCATGATACCTAGGACTTTCTAGTTCTACACTATTGGGATTGTCCTTGGGTAGATCCCTCCGGCTCTGGCGGATCATAGGACGGTTATTCCTAACCTTAGTCACCTTATTACTCCACGACTAACCTATTATAGCCATAAACCAAACCTTTTGAAAATCTCTCAAAGTGGTTATGATTATAAAAACATATTTTGTAAACACTTTGAGAGTTTTGTTATTTTCAGAAATACTCCCCCTTAACATGTGCTCATAAGTAGTTAAGGTAAATTTGCACATGTCGGGTAGAGTTAGCACTTTTGAATTGAATGATTTTTAATGAACCTGATCGTTGCGAGACACGCTTACATCACTAGTTAAACTAGCTTGAAATTATTACCCGTCCAGATCAGATTCAAAGAAAATCGCTCAAAATCGGTACATTCTACTCAGACACGTCCTTTGCGAGACACGCTTACATCACCAGATAAACTGGCTTGAAATTATTACCCATCCCGGACATGTCTTTTCGACTACTGAAATTAGTTATCGTCAACTCGAGGGTCAATTCTGAGTGGAGCTCTTGTGAGATTACAATTTTATATTTACCATATTTTAATCATCACTTATTCTCCCCCTCAAAAATAGCATACTCATGTTGTTTTTGAAAAAAATTTGATTAAAATATGCTCTTTTTGAGGTTTACGGGAAGAATTTCAAGAACTTTGGTATTCAGAACAAAGATTTAGTTTCAAATACTCCCCCTTAACGAGGGAATACTTGTCCTTATGAGCAGAATTTTGAAAACTTAGAAAAAATTTTGGTTTTATTCTACTCATAAGAAAGAAGCTTTCGCTCCTTATTTTAGGATTGAGGCACTGAAGCGTTCCTCAGGGTCCTTTCTTTACAAGTACGGGTTGTGCACTGTTATTTGTGCACAAGCCATAGTCAAATCTAAACAAATGATGAAAGATTGAAATGAATATAAACCAAGGATACCATTAATCTATGCAGGACGTCGGAAGGTAAGAATGTTCGGATTTCTTGGACGCCCACCCACATAACTTTCGAATCTCCTCATCTGCTCACGAAACCTAAGCCTTCGTTCGATGCGGTCTATGAACTTGTACGCTTGTCTGACGTCTCTTCTTTTCCACCACATATGCCTCAACCATCCTACCCTCAGCTCCTTTCTATGGTTTTCCAAAATCCCTTCAAGTTCAGACTTAACACGTAACAAAGTCTCATCACCGAATTTGTGAATATCCTGAAACCCCATGAACATTGGTAACCTTTGATTCCTGACATATACCAACCCAAATGGTCTGTCACGAAAAGTATAAGGTGTCATTTCTACGATCCTCGGCGGTTCGAAATTAGGCTTGACCAGATTTAACTTCCGCTGGTAGCTTTCTACCCCAAGGTGAACATCCTCAACTCTTTGTCAGATTACAATACTGCGGATGTAAATTAGAAGAGAATTGATGATGTCGTACTGAAGACGACCCGGTAAATGCTCAAGCTTGCCTTGAATCTTATGGACATAAATATCTTCAATGTCGTTGAGATTCAGATATGGATAATCAGCTTCTTTGAAGGTGTATTCCTTTCCAACTTGTCGTCGTACGGTGATCTTCGTCAGGAAGTTATACCTATACTTGGATTCAGTTTTAGCACTGACGATAGATAGTATCCGACTCTTGCGAAACACATCAGTTTTTGTCGGTTTTAAAAGCTTCCACTTATAGAACCACTTACGCATATCTGGCCAGTGATAGATACCTAGAACGGCATCATCGTTATATTCTTCAACTTCTTTGAGAAACAACTCGTTCATGTGTTCTTCAAAACCATCTATCACGTAGGAAGCTGCCGGACACTTAGCGAGGGATGTAGCATACCGCTTTTCACAGTCCGTATTACCATATATCAGATACCTCAAGTCCTTATTGAAGAAGTACTTCTTGGGTATCTGTAGGTTGTGAGAGGGTCCGATGAGAGGTAAGGGTTTCGAATAGTCACGAAGCTTTAAGGAGCCAGAAGAATCCCAATTCAAGTTCTCGGACATTGCCCTTGCAACCTGTTCCAAGTTATATTCGAACTCTAAATGTCATGTGGTGACTGTCTTGAACTTAGTAAAGCCACCTTCTCGAACCTTGACAATGTCAGAAAGCTCTAACTGCTGAACCCGCATTACCTTCTTTAGACGCTTGGTAAAATCCACAACAGATTCGGTAGTAGGAACATCTTCAGGAGTATCAGGATGCGCATCCACCAGTTGTTCAAACCATGTTTGCTTCGCAGCATCGGGGTTTACCCATTCGGGTGCAGGTAACAAAGCTGCATCAGCTGGTGGTGCAGTAACAGTTATAAACTTGGGAGGAGCAATATCAGCTTCATGTTGCTCCATTGGGAAGTCATGAAGTGGTTCAGTATCATCAAAAGCACCCGTGTCTTGTGGAACAAACCCTTCAGTGCCAGTGGATTGAACGGTAGTAGTAGGTTGGGTTCTAGAAGTACCCTCCTTTCTCGGTCATTTTCCCTTCTTTTTGGCCAGATCTTCCTTGTCTGGTTCATCCCGACGACGTTTACTGGGTTTGTCTTGCTTGCAGGTCTTCCCCTGCTTTTGGGCTCTTTTGATTGAGTTGATCAATGCTCGACGAAGCTCTTTTTCATTCGGATCATCTGCGATACCGTCAAGCAACTTTTCTTTGAAATATGAAAGAGGTGGATCCGACGGTAAAGTCTGGAGTGTCACAGATGTGGTGCAAAGACGATTAGCCACCACGCGATCCTGCTTTCTCTTCACATACTCTTTCATCAGCCCAGGAATAATTTCAGACAGTTCCGCACTGATCTGTTGAGGTAGGGTGTTATTGATGTAGTGATCACACGCTCTCTTAATGTTGTAGCCTTTGAACTCATTCATATCCCTCTGAAGCGCTTTGAGCTGTCGTTGTTGGGTTGCGAACTTCTCTTCTAACTCTTTAAGCTTGTCACTGTTGTCGGGTAATGGTTCAGTAGGTGTGGCTGGTGGTGGAGTGTTCATTGTGGTGTGAGTAAGTGGTGATGGTGTTTTGGTTTTAGAGGTTTCAACATTAGGTTATGGGTTCACTTGTGGGGTAGGTATTCGATCATCACCCTGGGTTTCAGTTTCTTTATTGGTTTCCTCATCTGATTCATCACCATTATCCTCATCTGTCTCTTCACTACTCTCAGCATCGTCAGTATACTTTACTTTCTCAGTTTTACCTTCATCTTCATTCATCTCATCATCTGCTGATTTCTCATCATCTTCAGCATTCTTTTCTTTCTCAGTGTTCCCTTCATCATCATTCTGATCATTCTCGTTCATTTCATCATCAGATTCTGAGTCTGAAGCTGTGTGGTCACCGTGGTCAGATTTGGACTGATGCTCATACTCAGTTTCTGAACTACCAGTTTTCTGACTATGTGTAGCCTCCGAGTCCTCCTCAAATTATGACTCCGATTCATCCCTTGGGTGTGAAGTTGATCCTTCACCCTGTTCCTCTCCCCTGTGTTTCTTCTTATCAGCTTTGTATTTGGCTATACTCTCTTCAGTGGCCTTTCCGAACTATTCGTCTTCCTCATCTCTTGTTGATGGCGGTTCAATCTGCTCATATGATGTATCAGTTATCTTTATGTTTTTACCCTTGCCTTTGCCCAAATCTTTATCACCTTTAGCCAGTGCGGATGTGAACTTTATGATCGATTTCCTGCGTTCCTCCCTTAGATCTATGGTTTCTTCTTCCTCTTCCTCTTCCGAAGATTCATCTCTGAGTGTCATCTTCTTCTTTGTTTCACGAGTAATCTTTTTGGTACGTGAGGAGGAAGAAATGACAGTTTTATCCCTTCCGCGACCTCTGCCTCTCGTCGCCTTACTTCTCTTAGCTGTAACACCAACTTCGCCAGCTTTTTCAGCTTCATCATACCAGTCATAAGCTTCAGTTGCCTTAACTGGGTCAGACAATAGCATTGGAGGAATCCTTAATCCGCGTTTGGTAGTGTTAGAAGCATGGATCCTGATAGTTGAGAGAATGTGATCCATGCTTTCCATGTGATAATTCTCACTTGGGCGTCTGTCTATCTCTAGATGCTTATCCATGAAATAGGAGATGATCAACTTGGTGAAGCAAGGAAATGGAACTTTGTAAACTTTCTTCTTAGCAAACTGTTCGTACTGATAAATCATATCGGTCCAGATATAGTGAGCAAAGTCCACGTGGTGCAGATTAATGAAACCGTGAAAGAACTTGAGGTGTTCAAGTCGAGGGTGTTCTAATCCTGTTTCTTTCCCAGTGATGCAGTGACTTATGATGGTGAATAGAGTCAACCAAGGTTGTGGAATGTACTTTCGGTCGACCTTAGAGCTAGAGGTGAGGTCCTCGCTGTCTTCATCATAGCCAATAGTTCTCAAATTGTCAACAATTTGCTCAAAGGTAGGATCTTTGCGGAATCTTCCATTGGGAGTGGACTCTGGTGGAGGAAGATCAAGAATGGTCCTAAGAGTGTTGACACCAAACTTGATTCTCTTGTCGTTAATGGTTATTCCCATCGTCTTCGTATCTTTGCTGATAAACAACTTGTGCCAGAATTGATACATGTAAACCTCAGGTACACTGGCCATCTTAGTCATGACAGGGTTGACGAAGTGTCGCTTTAGTATTTCAACCATTATCTGACAGGACTTGTGACACTTCAGGTCATCGAAATCTGCTCTGGAGTTGGACTTGCTAATCTGGCGCTCATCCCCTTCTGGGATCATTTCTGACCTAGCAATGGAAGTCTGAGGCATGACTATCCTGTAGATCACAAACACAAACAACCACACAAAATAGGGTGTAGAATAATGTTAGTGTTAGTGATATATTTCATGATCTCAATTCGGCCGAAATGATGTATCACTTAGAAAAAAAAAACAATCATAGATAATCATGCATAGTATAAACAATCAAGCATGTATTAGCACAGATCAGCACATATATCAACAAAAAAACTCTTAACAACTGAACTTCTACACAAAATTTCCTAAGTCTACAAATCAGTAGTTACTCAGAAAAGTAACCCTTTACTCGGAGGAAATAAACCTTACTCGGAGGATTTTGTCCAAATTTGGAAATGTCTGGTCTAAGTAGGAGACTTCCAGTTTTCTTACTCGAAAACTTTACAAAATCCTCCTAACTCGGAGTTTGGCTTACTCGGAAAGTTGGACCATGTAAGTTACTCGGAAAGATTGATTTTCTTTGGTTACTCGGAGAACGTTAAAAAACCTTATTCGGAAAGCCTATTTAGCACTTTACTCGGAGACAAACTGAGTTACTTGGAAGATTCTAAGCACCTCAGTTTAATTCTCCTTGCTCGGAGATAAATAGGCTTGCTCAGAAAAGGTTATTAACAATTTCAAAGAAACCAAGAACAATCTCCTAACTCGGAGAGGATATGTCTTACTCGGCAACATTCATAGCTTACTCGGAAATATCCATATATGCATTTAGGACATATTCAAGCAACAATTAGTTAACAACTAACATCTTAAAACACTGTCCTAAGCACAATCATACACCTAGATATTCATGACAAACCATACAGAAAATCCCACAGCACAAGTATGTCCTAAAATTAATCGACTTAGAACATTTGTTAGATACATGTAAGGAACACTTAGGCGCATGAACACAATACACAAACATACATATCCCACCAATAAAATCACAAAAACATACACTCATTTGTTCCCAGCCATTAATTCGACCTAGATAACTCCCATAATCTCAATACGCATCTGATGTGGTTAAACAGGATAATTAAGCATTGAAAGATCACTCCTAAGCATGTTGTTATGATCAAGAAAACACACAATTAGACTGAAACATAACAAACAAGAAATCCCCAAATTAATGCTATGAACCCTAATTTTCGTAGGAGCAAATTGAGCTACAGATTAGTTACAAGATTTCATGCGAGAGATAACAACACATAATTAAGCCTGATGTATGAATGGCTAAGTAGTTTTGGCAGGTGTTATTTTGTGTGTGTGTACTGTGAAATTTGTTAGAAAGAAAAAATGAATAAGACTTTGGGCTTTTATAGTTTTGAAAGTATGCACTCTTGACACCTTTAATCCCTTAACTATTTTCCTAGTTTATTAAAAGTCCAAAAGTGATAAACCTATTAAAACTTGACACTTTCAGCCCTTGTGTTATGAAGGGTTAACATATTTTATCCATAGTGATGAGAAAACTTTTTTTTTTCTATATATATATATTTTTTATTATTTATTTTTTTTTTGATAAACTTAAATGTAACACCCCAACCCGACAAGGGCAAAGGTGTCACAGATACGGATTCTTATCAGAACAAACACAAGCATATGACATACATAATACAATAGGATTCCAAGGGTTACAACTGAAAATCTGATATTACAAGGTTACAAGCGAGATATACAATAATCACTAAGTCTGAATATAACTTTTCAAATCATCTCAAATCCAATTTAGCTAGCAAGGTCTTCTAAGTCAAAGGCTCTCTCTAATAACGACCCAGCTTCCAACTAAAAACCTGCCGCACACGAAAAGAAAACGTGCGGCTGAGCTTACAAAGCCCAGTGAACAGATATATAATAAACGGAAACGAAAGCAAAAGAAATGAAAGTAAAAGTAAAAGAACAGATACAGTATAACGAAATAGATAAGTCAAGGTACAGAGAGAGAGTAAAGGTTTAGGACAGTAATCCACCACGAGCCCAGAAACATATCACATCAAGTCACATACCAGGGTGTATGGAGGGGTGACCTCAGCATACCAAGACAAGGTTGAGGGGATACCTCCAGGGTTGGAGTTGCAAGCTCCCAGGGTTGTGAAAGGCATGTATTGCACACAGTACCAGTCACCAGACATACCAGATATATCAGAACCAGAACAAGACTAGGATGCATCCATTCGCCCCCCAAGAACAAATCATATTGGCCATAATAACAGGAGTGTGCACATATCAGAATCAAGATGGGGACGGTGTAACCAAATCACTAGGGCTACACACTAGTCATGCCAGTGGTGCATCACAGACACGGCCATGTTACCTTCATGGCTAGGGTCACAAATTTGGCTCGGGTATCAAACTGGGATCAAGGGTCACATGTCAAAGGTTCACATCGTAATCAGGTTGTCATATCAGAAGGTTCAAACATCCGCAGGTCAATATCAGCAGGTCAATATCAGGTGGTCAATAATCAGCAGGTCAGTAACAGTTCATTTAAAAAAGGTTTCTAATTAAAAGTCCATTTAAAATAATCTTTATTAACGGTCTTCATAAAAATAATCCTTCAAAGTAGAGTTCATAAAATGATCTTTTAAAATGGTTTCTCATGCAGATAGTCTTTTAGAATAGTTTTCATACAAGTTAGTAAAATCCCAAATCAAAAGAGTATTGTATCACATTTGTAAACTTCATTTTTAAATAGCTTTTCTCAAATCATTTTCCAGGTCAGAAATTAAAGGCTTCACAGTCTAGGTTCATATACTAGGTCAAAGGTTCGAGGCAAAGGATTCATAGCAAGGTATCAAATGTCAAGTATCATATTAGGGTTCACATCAGGGTTCATATCAGAATTCAAGACAAGAGATCAATGCAGAAGTTCATTATCAGAAGGTCAAGTCTCAGGTATCAATCAGAGGCTATACAGATCAGAACATGAAAGAGATCACAGGAAACCTTACAGAGAAGGTCAGAATATCCGTACCTTATTCCAGAAGCAAACACAAATCAGAAAAGGGATGACACAAAGTGGATCAGGACCTCTCTTTCTTCACACCTAGAGGGGTAGACAAGAATTACAAACCCTTCCTTTTTAAGTAACTTTCATTTTAGCTTTTAGGTTCATCAAGTTACTCTTTTAGTCCTTTAAGTTTCATAATTTACACTTTATACCCCTTTACTTATCAAAGTTACAAAATGAAGCCCTAGATTTACTTAGTTTACATTTTAACCCATCTCATTAATTTATTAACACATCACGCATTTTATTTTTCAAGATTACAGAGTGTACATTCAAATTAACTTATTATACGAATTATACCCTCAAGTTTCACGATTCACAATTTATAACCCTTAGCTTAGGAAAATAACAATTTACATCCTTTTTACATGTCTTGACAGTTTTCAGGTATTAACTGGACTCGTTTTAAATAATTTGCAAACCATATTAAACCTTCGAAATAAAATCTATAAAAATTCACAGACGTTCCCCAGGGTCTTGAGTATTTTATGTAATTTTTCCAGATTTTATTAAGTTATCTAGATACGAATTAAAATTCCTTTTTCCCAACCTGTTCCAGAACCGGATTAATTAGAAACACCCGACCATTTTCCATCTTCTTTCTCAGTCTAGAAAATTTATAAAATTCCACAAAAATTCCAGTAATTAGCTAACATGTGATATTTTACCCAGCTAAAAGGACACATCCTAACTCGTTATGGTTTGAAAATGATAAATGAAAAACCCGGACTGTTTTTCCAGACTTTACCAATACGACCAGACACATGACTTTCTAAAAATCAAAAAGTAGCTTTACAGGCCTCTAAAAATTACAAAATAAATTTCTCCAGGTAGCCACTTCATTGAACTTAGTTTTAGACTTAAAAACCATTACAATACCCATTCACATCATTTATTCATAGCCGGTTAAAGTCGAGCCAAGTTCTATGACAGTGGCAGTTTCTCACAGAATCATATATAACTTAGGGTTTAACATGTTACCTCTTTAATTCTTGACACATAATTATTATAGGTTGGTCCAAAACATATTTAGGTTGATTAATTTCAGATCTAACATATTCAAAACGATTTAAAACATCACATAACTCCTGGTCGATTATATACACATTAGAATTTAGGGTTTTTGATTATGATTTTATGTACATATTTATGTGGTCTTTCATTCGATTGAACACACACGAACATGGACAGGAATTGAACAAGATAGATGATATGTTACCCTAGAAGATCACACGAAGGAACAAGAACACCTACAATCGAATCACCAATGAAAAATCTCCCTTCTTTTCCTTCTTGGTCGATCGGCAGAAAAAGGAAAAAGAGACACAAATGGTTAGGGTTTTTGTTTAAAAACAATTCACATGGTTTGGAGGCATGAAGAACATGTTTACCTTATGATTGATGACACAAGAATGGAACAAAAACAAGCCTCTCTTGGTCCTCTTTTGGCTCGACAGCAGTAAGAACAAAAGGCGGCAGAAAAACTTTTTAGGGTTTCTTGAGTTTGTTTTTGATGTTCGGTATGATTGAGGAGAGTCAAAAGGGATTAGGCTAAATAATAGGGAGTAGGCCGAGAATTTGGAGAGGGGGGAAAAAAAACCTGGATCGGCCTAAAGCCCAATCCAACAACATCTATATCAAAATTTTATTAATTCCTTATTTCTTAGATGTTACTTACACATAACTATTTTTGGAACAAAATAATTATAGACTTATGGAGTTTTCGGTTCAAGTAACTAAGGTAAGGTGTTATAAACATTATTGATGGCTTGTACAAATATTTTATGATGCCTCATAATTATTTCATGTCATATTTGTTTTGTTTTCATAGGTTTTGTGATTTATTTATAAGTTATATAAGTTTTAATTGAATTTTGAGTTGCAGGGGTATTTTGGTCTTTTCAGATTATATAAATTTGCGGGTTTTTACAACTCTTCCCCTCTAAAAAAAAAATTTCGTCCTCGAAAATTAAAGTCGCAAAGTTAGAGAGGGTCGTAGCAATTCGCAAGAGCTCGACACGAACAAACTCACGCCCGGGGAGGTTCTTCCAAAAAGAAAAGCTCATATGGGATGCGAACAAGATTTCAAATCGAATTCTACAGGAGTTCAAGGTTTATAACCGAGGTCAACAGAATGCAAAACGAGAGTCCAACTCATCCGGGTATTTAATGAACGAAGGCAGAGTATACGCACAGGTAGGATGAACCTAAAATCTCACTAGTCACGGATAATCCAACGGATATCAAATTCTAAACTTCTTAGGTACTTCCCAAGATATCCTATGGCCACAATGAGGGCACGGTATATGGTATAAGTATTATCACGTTGATCAGGCGTCATAATACTAGCACCACATAAATATGCCTTCATGATGATCATACTTTATCTCGAGTCGTAAGCAAAACAACCTATCTTAATCCACCTAGTACTTCTATAGTCTCGGAGGTCAACAAAATCAAATGTCATAATCAAGAGGGAAAACCAAACTACTCGCCATGGAGATTCTCAAAATGCCCAAGAGGCATCGAAATGATTAACAAAAGATCAGAGGTCAGAGTCGGAATCTGAAGGTAAGGATCAAATAGTGTCAGGCAATTACTATGAAATTTTCAATGGCTTCAAGATTTATTTAGGTTTCAAAACTTAGGTGGTGCAAGGCATAAACTTTCACTTTCCACGAGGGATCTCAAGAGGCTTTAACCAAAAGCAAGGCACGAATCAGAGTGATGCGGAAGCAATGATACTTAAACAAAAGGCTTATAATCTACCCATTCCTCACTGGTCAGAACTTAAGTTCCTATAGGAAATCCTAAAGCAAATTTTCAAAGGTTGTCTTACGAGCGCCTACAGGGAAAGCTTAGTGGTCCTAACTTACACAGGTCAAGGGTAAATGTATTACGAGTCGCAGCCTGTATCTCTGATACCATAATTGTAACACCCCAACCCGACAAGGGCAAAGGTGTCACAGATACGGATTCTTATCAGAACAAACACAAGCATATGACATACATAATACAATAGGATTCCAAGGGTTACAACTGAAAATCTGATATTACAAGGTTACAAGCGAGATATACAATAATCACTAAGTCTGAATATAACTTTTCAAATCATCTCAAATCCAATTTAGCTAGCAAGGTCTTCTAAGTCAAAGGCTCTCTCTAATAACGACCCAGCTTCCAACTAAAAACCTGCCGCACACGAAAAGAAAACGTGCGGCTGAGCTTACAAAGCCCAGTGAACAGATATATAATAAACGGAAACGAAAGCAAAAGAAATGAAGGTAAAAGTAAAAGAACAGATACAGTATAACGAAATAGATAAGTCAAGGTACAGAGAGAGAGTAAAGGTTTAGGACAGTAATCCACCACGAGCCCAGAAACATATCACATCAAGTCACATACCAGGGTGTATGGAGGGGTGACCTCAGCATACCAAGACAAGGTTGGGGGATACCTCCAGGGTTGGAGTTGCAAGCTCCCAGGGTTGTGAAAGGCATGTATTGCACACAGTACCAGTCACCAGACATACCAGATATATCAGAACCAGAACAAGACTAGGATGCATCCATTCGCCCCCCAAGAACAAATCATATTGGCCATAATAACAGGAGTGTGCACATATCAGAATCAAGATAGGGACGGTGTAACCAAATCACTAGGGCTACACACTAGTCATGCCAGTGGTGCATCACAGAAACGGCCATGTTACCTTCATGGCTAGGGTCACAAATTTGGCTCGGGTATCAAACTGGGATCAAGGGTCACATGTCAAAGGTTCACATCGTAATCAGGTTGTCATATCAGAAGGTTCAAACATCCGCAGGTCAATATCAGCAGGTCAATATCAGGTGGTCAATAATCAGCAGGTCAGTAACAGTTCATTTAAAAAGGGTTTCTAATTAAGAGTCCATTTAAAATAATCTTTATTAACGGTCTTCATAAAAATAATCCTTCAAAGTAGAGTTCATAAAATGATCTTTTAAAATGGTTTCTCATGCAGATAGTCTTTTAGAATAGTTTTCATACAAGTTAGTAAAATCCCAAATCAAAAGAGTATTGTATCACATTTGTAAACTTCATTTTTAAATAGCTTTTCTCAAATCATTTTCCAGGTCAGAAATTAAAGGCTTCACAGTCTAGGTTCATATACTAGGTCAAAGGTTCGAGGCAAAGGATTCATAGCAAGGTATCAAATGTCAAGTATCATATTAGGGTTCACATCAGGGTTCATATCAGAATTCAAGACAAGAGATCAATGCAGAAGTTCATTATCAGAAGGTCAAGTCTCAGGTATCAATCAGAGGCTATACAGATCAGAACATGAAAGAGATCACAGGAAACCTTACAGAGAAGGTCAGAATATCCGTACCTTATTCCAGAAGCAAACACAAATCAGAAAAGGGATGACACAAAGTGGATCAGGACCTCTCTTTCTTCACACCTAGAGGGGTAGACAAGAATTACAAACCCTTCCTTTTTAAGTAACTTTCATTTTAGCTTTTAGGTTCATCAAGTTACTCTTTTAGTCCTTTAAGTTTCATAATTTACACTTTATACCCCTTTACTTATCAAAGTTACAAAATGAAGCCCTAGATTTACTTAGTTTACATTTTAACCCATCTCATTAATTTATTAACACATCACGCATTTTATTTTTCAAGATTACAGAGTGTACATTCAAATTAACTTATTATACGAATTATACCCTCAAGTTTCACGATTCACAATTTATAACCCTTAGCTTAGGAAAATAACAATTTACATCCTTTTTACTTGTCTTGACAGTTTTCAGGTATTAACTGGACTCGTTTTAAATAATTTGCAAACCATATTAAACCTACGAAATAAAATCTATAAAAATTCACAGACGTTCCCCAGGGTCTTAAGTATTTTATGTAATTTTTCCAGATTTTATTAAGTTGTCTAGATACGAATTAAAATTCCATTTTCCCAACCTGTTCCAGAACCGGATTAATTAGAAACACCCGACCATTTTCCATCTTCTTTCTCAGTCTAGAAAATTTATAAAATTCCACAAAAATTCCAGTAATTAGCTAACATGTGATATTTTATCCATCTAAAAGGAAACATCCTAATTCGTTATGGTTTGAAAATGATAAATGAAAAACCCGGACTGTTTTTCCAGACTTTACAAATACGACCAGACACATGACTTTCTAAAAATCAAAAAGTAGCTTTACAGGCCTCTAAAAATTACAAAATAAATTTCTCCAGGTAGCCACTTCATTGAACTTAGTTTTAGACTTAAAAACCATTACAATACCCATTCACATCATTTATTCATAGCCGGTTAAAGTCGAGCCAAGTTCTATGACAGTGGCAGTTTCTCACAGAATCATATATAACTTAGGGTTTAACATGTTACCTCTTTAATTCTTGACACATAATTATTATAGGTTGGTCCAAAACATATTTAGGTTGATTAATTTCAGATCTAACATATTCAAAACGATTTAAAACATCACATAACTCCTGGTCGATTATATACACATTAGAATTTAGGGTTTTTGATTATGATTTTATGTACATATTTATGTGGTCTTTCATTCGATTGAACACACACGAACATGGACAGGAATTGAACAAGATAGATGATATGTTACCCTAGAAGATAACACGAAGGAACAAGAACACCTACAATCGAATCACCAATGAAAAATCTCCCTTCTTTTCCTTCTTGGTCGATCGGCAGAAAAAGGAAAAAGAGACACAAATGGTTAGGGTTTTTGTTTAAAAACAATTCACATGGATTGGAGGCATGAAGAACATGTTTACCTTATGATTGATGACACAAGAATGGAACAAAAACAAGCCTCTCTTGGTCCTCTTTTGGCTCGACAGCTGTAAGAACAAAAGGCGGCAGAAAAACTTTTTAGGGTTTCTTGAGTTTGTTTTTGATGTTCGGTATGATTGAGGAGAGTCAAAAGGGATTAGGCTAAATAATAGGGAGTAGGCCGAGAATTTGGAGAGGGGGGAAAAAAAACCTGGATCGGCCTAAAGCCCAATCCAACAACATCTATATCAAAATTTTATTAATTCCTTATTTCTTAGATGTTACTTACACATAACTATTTTTGGAACAAAATAATTATAGACTTATGGAGTTTTCGGTTCAAGTAACTAAGGTAAGGTGTTATAAACATTATTGATGGCTTGTACAAATATTTTATGATGCCTCATAATTATTTCATGTCATATTTGTTTTGTTTTCATAGGTTTTGTGATTTATTTATAAGTTATATAAGTTTTAATTGAATTTTGAGTTGCAGGGGTATTTTGGTCTTTTCAGATTATATAAATTTGCGGGTTTTTACAACTCTTCCCCTCTAAAAAAAAAATTTCGTCCTCGAAAATTAAAGTCGCAAAGTTAGAGAGGGTCGTAGCAATTCGCAAGAGCTCGACACGAACAAACTCACGCCCGGGGAGGTTCTTCCAAAAAGAAAAGCTCATATGGGATGCGAACAAGATTGAATTCTACAGGAGTTCAAGGTTTATAACCGAGGTCAACAGAATGCAAAACGAGAGTCCAACTCATCCGGTTATTTAATGAACGAAGGCAGAGTATACGCACAGGTAGGATGAACCTAAAATCTCACTAGTCACGGATAATCCAACGGATATCAAATTCTAAACTTCTTAGGTACTTCCCAAGATATCCTATGGCCACAATGAGGGCACGTTATATGGTATAAGTATTATCACGTTGATCAGGCGTCATAATACTAGCACCACATAAATATGCCTTCATGATGATCATACTTTATCTCGAGTCGTAAGCAAAACAACCTATCTTAATCCACATAGTACTTCTATAGTCTCGGAGGTAACAAAATCAAACGTCATAATCAAGAGGGAAAACCAAAACTACTCGCCATGGAGATTCTCAAAATGCCCAAGAGGCATCGAAATGATTAACAAAAGATCAGAGGTCAGAGTCGGAATCGAAGGTAAGGATCAAATAGTGTCAGGCAATTACTATGAAATTTTCAATGGCTTCAAGATTTATTTAGGTTTCAAAACTTAGGTGGTGCAAGGCATAAACTTTCACTTTCCACGAGGGATCTCAAGAGGCTTTAACCAAAAGCAAGGCACGAATCAGAGTGATGCGGAAGCAATGATACTTAAACAAAAGGCTTATAATCTACCCATTCCTCACTGGTCAGAACTTAAGTTCCTATAGGGAAATCCTAAAGCAAATTTTCAAAGGTTGTCTTACGAGCGCCTACAGGGAAAGCTTAGTGGTCCTAACTTACACAGGTCAAGGGTAAATGTATTACGAGTCGCAGCCTGTATCTCTGATACCATAATTGTAACACCCCAACCCGACAAGGGCAAAGGTGTCACAGATACGGATTCTTATCAGAACAAACACAAGCATATGACATACATAATACAATAGGATTCCAAGGGTTACAACTGAAAATCTGATATTACAAGGTTACAAGCGAGATATACAATAATCACTAAGTCTGAATATAACTTTTCAAATCATCTCAAATCCAATTTAGCTAGCAAGGTCTTCTAAGTCAAAGGCTCTCTCTAATAACGACCCAGCTTCCAACTAAAAACCTGCCGCACACGAAAAGAAAACGTGCGGCTGAGCTTACAAAGCCCAGTGAACAGATATATAATAAACGGAAACGAAAGCAAAAGAAATGAAGGTAAAAGTAAAAGAACAGATACAGTATAACGAAATAGATAAGTCAAGGTACAGAGAGAGAGTAAAGGTTTAGGACAGTAATCCACCACGAGCCCAGAAACATATCACATCAAGTCACATACCAGGGTGTATGGAGGGGTGACCTCAGCATACCAAGACAAGGTTGAGGGGATACCTCCAGGGTTGGAGTTGCAAGCTCCCAGGGTTGTGAAAGGCATGTATTGCACACAGTACCAGTCACCAGACATACCAGATATATCAGAACCAGAACAAGACTAGGATGCATCCATTCGCCCCCCAAGAACAAATCATATTGGCCATAATAACAGGAGTGTGCACATATCAGAATCAAGATAGGGACGGTGTAACCAAATCACTAGGGCTACACACTAGTCATGCCAGTGGTGCATCACAGAAACGGCCATGTTACCTTCATGGCTAGGGTCACAAATTTGGCTCGGGTATCAAACTGGGATCAAGGGTCACATGTCAAAGGTTCACATCGTAATCAGGTTGTCATATCAGAAGGTTCAAACATCCGCAGGTCAATATCAGCAGGTCAATATCAGGTGGTCAATAATCAGCAGGTCAGTAACAGTTCATTTAAAAAGGGTTTCTAATTAAAGTCCATTTAAAATAATCTTTATTAACGGTCTTCATAAAAATAATCCTTCAAAGTAGAGTTCATAAAATGATCTTTTAAAATGGTTTCTCATGCAGATAGTCTTTTAGAATAGTTTTCATACAAGTTAGTAAAATCCCAAATCAAAAGAGTATTGTATCACATTTGTAAACTTCATTTTTAAATAGCTTTTCTCAAATCATTTTCCAGGTCAGAAATTAAAGGCTTCACAGTCTAGGTTCATATACTAGGTCAAAGGTTCGAGGCAAAGGATTCATAGCAAGGTATCAAATGTCAAGTATCATATTAGGGTTCACATCAGGGTTCATATCAGAATTCAAGACAAGAGATCAATGCAGAAGTTCATTATCAGAAGGTCAAGTCTCAGGTATCAATCAGAGGCTATACAGATCAGAACATGAAAGAGATCACAGGAAACCTTACAGAGAAGGTCAGAATATCCGTACCTTATTCCAGAAGCAAACACAAATCAGAAAAGGGATGACACAAAGTGGATCAGGACCTCTCTTTCTTCACACCTAGAGGGGTAGACAAGAATTACAAACCCTTCCTTTTTAAGTAACTTTCATTTTAGCTTTTAGGTTCATCAAGTTACTCTTTTAGTCCTTTAAGTTTCATAATTTACACTTTATACCCCTTTACTTATCAAAGTTACAAAATGAAGCCCTAGATTTACTTAGTTTACATTTTAACCCATCTCATTAATTTATTAACACATCACGCATTTTATTTTTCAAGATTACAGAGTGTACATTCAAATTAACTTATTATACGAATTATACCCTCAAGTTTCACGATTCACAATTTATAACCCTTAGCTTAGGAAAATAACAATTTACATCCTTTTTACTTGTCTTGACAGTTTTCAGGTATTAACTGGACTCGTTTTAAATAATTTGCAAACCATATTAAACCTACGAAATAAAATCTATAAAAATTCACAGACGTTCCCCAGGGTCTTAAGTATTTTATGTAATTTTTCCAGATTTTATTAAGTTGTCTAGATACGAATTAAAATTCCATTTTTCCCAACCTGTTCCAGAACCGGATTAATTAGAAACACCCGACCATTTTCCATCTTCTTTCTCAGTCTAGAAAATTTATAAAATTCACAAAAATTCCAGTAATTAGCTAACATGTGATATTTTATCCATCTAAAAGGAAACATCCTAATTCGTTATGGTTTGAAAATGATAAATGAAAAACCCGGACTGTTTTTCCAGACTTTACAAATACGACCAGACACATGACTTTCTAAAAATCAAAAAGTAGCTTTACAGGCCTCTAAAAATTACAAAATAAATTTCTCCAGGTAGCCACTTCATTGAACTTAGTTTTAGACTTAAAAACCATTACAATACCCATTCACATCATTTATTCATAGCCGGTTAAAGTCGAGCCAAGTTCTATGACAGTGGCAGTTTCTCACAGAATCATATATAACTTAGGGTTTAACATGTTACCTCTTTAATTCTTGACACATAATTATTATAGGTTGGTCCAAAACATATTTAGGTTGATTAATTTCAGATCTAACATATTCAAAACGATTTAAAACATCACATAACTCCTGGTCGATTATATACACATTAGAATTTAGGGTTTTTGATTATGATTTTATGTACATATTTATGTGGTCTTTCATTCGATTGAACACACACGAACATGGACAGGAATTGAACAAGATAGATGATATGTTACCCTAGAAGATAACACGAAGGAACAAGAACACCTACAATCGAATCACCAATGAAAAATCTCCCTTCTTTTCCTTCTTGGTCGATCGGCAGAAAAAGGAAAAAGAGACACAAATGGTTAGGGTTTTTGTTTAAAAACAATTCACATGGATTGGAGGCATGAAGAACATGTTTACCTTATGATTGATGACACAAGAATGGAACAAAAACAAGCCTCTCTTGGTCCTCTTTTGGCTCGACAGCTGTAAGAACAAAAGGCGGCAGAAAAACTTTTTAGGGTTTCTTGAGTTTGTTTTTGATGTTCGGTATGATTGAGGAGAGTCAAAAGGGATTAGGCTAAATAATAGGGAGTAGGCCGAGAATTTGGAGAGGGGGGAAAAAAAACCTGGATCGGCCTAAAGCCCAATCCAACAACATCTATATCAAAATTTTATTAATTCCTTATTTCTTAGATGTTACTTACACATAACTATTTTTGGAACAAAATAATTATAGACTTATGGAGTTTTCGGTTCAAGTAACTAAGGTAAGGTGTTATAAACATTATTGATGGCTTGTACAAATATTTTATGATGCCTCATAATTATTTCATGTCATATTTGTTTTGTTTTCATAGGTTTTGTGATTTATTTATAAGTTATATAAGTTTTAATTGAATTTTGAGTTGCAGGGGTATTTTGGTCTTTTCAGATTATATAAATTTGCGGGTTTTACATTAAATATTTACAACATAATAACCATGATGTGGGACTCGGTTAGCTTTGTTTGAGAAAATTGTCCAAATCCTCTGGAGTCAAACATCGCATATCAATCTGGTGGACTAATCCCACAAATCTTGCATTAGGCAAGGCTTTG
The DNA here is from genome assembly GCA_021014915.2 of Artemisia tridentata subsp. tridentata. Taxonomy (NCBI): domain Eukaryota; kingdom Viridiplantae; phylum Streptophyta; class Magnoliopsida; order Asterales; family Asteraceae; genus Artemisia; species Artemisia tridentata. The sequence continues at coordinate 278,701,506 of CP139504.1, forward strand.
GTGAATAAGTCGGCCAGTTGGTATTCTGTACCCACAAAGTAAAGCTCTACGGTACCCTGTTCCACATGCTCTTTGATGAAGTGATATCGAAGAGCGATATTCTTGGACTTGGAATGCTGCACGGTGTTGCACGAAATAGCAATGGCACTCTTGGAGTCACAATACATCAGAATCTTGTTGAACACGTATCCATAATCCATCAGCTGTGACCACATCCAGATGACCTGAGCACAACATGCCGACATGGCTACGTATTCGGATTCTGTTGACGAAAGTGATGTACAGTCCTGCTTCTTTGACTGCCAAGATATGAGTTTTTCACCTAAGAATTGTACTCCCCCTGAAGTATTTTTCCTTGTGTCTAAGCATCCTGCATGATCAGCGTCTGAAAAAGCAATTAGTTCAAAGCCAGAATCCTTCGGATACCAGATCCCCAAGTTAATGGTTCCCTTTATGTATCGAAGGATTCGTTAACCTCAGAGAGGTGTCGTTCAGTTGGTCAGACTGATAGCGGGAGCAAAGATATGTGGCAAAGACTATGTCTGGTCGGCTGGCTGTTAGATACATGAGTGACCCAATTATACTACGGTATTTGGTAGGGTCAGTTGGTGTCCCATGTAAATCAGCATCCAGCTTAGGGGATGATGAGGACATTGGTGTATTATAGGTATCACTACTTGACATGCCATGCTTTTTCAAAATCTCTTGTGCATATTTGGCCTGATTTAGAAAAATGCCACGAGGTGATTGATGAACTTGCAGTCCTAAGAAAAACTTCAGTTCACCCATCATGGACATCTCAAAGTTGTGTTTCATTAATTTAGCGAAAGCGTTTGAGTATTTCTTATGTGTTGAACCAAAAATGATATCATCCACATAAATTTGAACAATTAAGATGTCCTCCCGTGTTTTTGCTATGAACAGCGTTGGATCAACAGAACCTTTAGTGAAATGATTAGCTATTAAGAATGCTGACAGTTTATCGTACCATGCCCTCGGGGCTTGTTTAAGGCCATAGAGGGCTTTCTTGAGACGGTAAACATGCTTCGGATGGTCTGGGTCAACAAATCCGTCTGGTTGTGTGACGTACACTTCTTCCCGGAGTTGTCCATCCAGAAACGTCGTCTTCACATCCATCTGATATACAGTGATATTCTTGTGAGCTGCATATGCCAGAAACATACGAACGGCCTCAATTCTTGCCACTGGTGTGAAAGATTCCTCAAAGTCGATACCCTCTTCTTGACTGTATCCTTTAGCTACCAGGCGAGATTTATTACAAATAACTGTCCCATCCGCGTCCAACTTGTTCTTCCAGATCCATTTTAGCCCGACAACGTAAACTCCAGCAGGTCGTTCTACCAATTCCCACACTTCTAGACGCTTGAATTGATCGAGTTCTTCTTGCATTGACTCAATCCAATTGTCGTAAGTGAGAGCTTCCTTAATGTTCTTCGGTTCGGTTTGACAAAAGGTGAGGGCATAGATGCAGGTTTCACCGTCCGTTTGGAGTTTCTTGCGTGTCATGACTGGATTTTCTGGATTACCAATCACATTCACTAACGGATGATCCTTAGTCCACTTGTAGGTAGAAGGGTAGTGTTGAAAGTTTTGGTGCATGTTTGACGGATCTAAATTGCTCGTTGAGGACTCGACAGAATCCGAAAGGGTGGGAGCCGGAGAAAATGGATTGAAAAGTGTGTTTCTGTCATAGTCTGGTGGTGTGGGTACTTCAGAAGGTGAAGGTGGATCTTCAGCAGCAGTCTTGGAATTAGAGGTTGATTGATCGACTGATGATGATGGTTCCGTAGGTGGTGCATCGTCAGCAACTATGGTAGACGTTGCTGGTGTATCAGGTGCCTGTACTTGAACAGGTACTGCAGCAGAACTGGTGGATTCATCAGGAACACGACTAATGAACGAATCATCAAACAGTGGAGCAAACAGATCTTCTAAGTCCTTGCGGTTGACTGATAGTGGTGCAGCTGAGTGATCAGGAAAGTTTAGATGGTTAGAATCGGGTCCTAAGCTGTTTTGCTCAGAATCCAAATCCGTTAGTTCATCGAAATGAGCGTGTATCATTTCTTGAATTTGTCGGGTTCGACGGTTCCAGATGCGAAATCCCTTTGAATTCTCACAGTAGCCAACAAAAATTCCAATATTCGCTTTGGCTTTCAACTTTCCAAGGTCATCACGATCATTATTTGGGTAACAGAGGGCCCCAAATACATGAAAGTAATTTATGTTCGGTTTTTGTTTGTAAACAAGTTCATACGGGGTTTTGTTGTGTCTTTTGGTGATCATGCAACAGTTTTGTGTGTATCATGCTGTGGAGACAGCTTCAGCCCAAAGGTAATCAGGTAATTGAGCGTTGATCAACATCGTCCTTGCAGCTTCGACTAACATTTTGTTTCGTCTTTCAACCACTCTATTCTGTTCGGGGCTGCGAGGAATAGATGTTTGTTGTTCAATACCGACTTTCTCAAAGTACTCACGGAGAGTGTGGTTCTTGAATTCGGTTCCGTTGTCAGTTCTGACTTTGCGAACTGTGTTACGGATCTGAACTTGAATTTTGGTGAGAAAGGTGATGATCATCGAAGGAGCTTCATATTTGCTGCGAAGAAAGTAGACCCAAGTCCATCGAGAGAAGTCATCCACGATTACCAGAATGTAACGTTTCCCGTTGATTGTTTGCACTCTCATTGGTCCACACAAATCCATATGAAGAAGCTGGAGTACATGATCTGTAATGTGCTCTATTTTCAGAGGAAAACGAGGACGAGTGCTTTTACCTTGTTCACATGCCGGAAAAAGTTGATCTTTGGCACACCGAAATCTAGGAAGACCGTCGACTAACTTATGACGTGCAAGTTCCGTCATTGTTTTAAAATTCAAGTGAGACAAACGCTTATGCCATAACCATTCTTTTGTGGGTTGTGCCTTAGAGAGTAAGCATATTAGACGCGTTTTCCTGTCATAAGATCATTTTCGTGTAGATCTCTAATAAAGCAGGTTTTCTCCCGCAAAGCAACTTCCAAGGCACCGTCACAGAACTGTCCTACGGAGAAGAGTTTGTGTCCTAGGCCTTCAACGTAGTAGACATGGCTTATTTCGATGTTCCCGCTGATGTAATCCCCATAGCCCATGATAGCGGCAAAGTAATCATTCCCGAATCTGAGAGTTCCTATGAACTTTGAGACAAAGTTTACTAGAAGATTTAGGTTGCCTGTCATGTGTCGGGAACACCCGCTATCAACAATCCATAGTACAATTTGTATCACCTGCATCACAAGAAGACAATGCAGATGGAGAGACAGTAACGGTGGAACCCGTTGGGTTAGTAGCACAATTATTAAGCTTCTTGGGTAACCAAGTAAAACTAGGTTTGTTTTGAAGTCAACGTTGCCAATTCCAACTAGATTCTACTTTCTTCCTAGTAAAGGCACTAGGTGTTTGGATTGTTCTAGTAGGGCTTATGGTCATGTCTACGGTATTCTTAGAAACTACTTTTGGCGGTTTCCCTAAGATAGACTTGGCAGCGGTAGGGGGCCTAGGGGAAATGCCAGTAGTACGTTTCTTCTTACGAGACAAAAGGGTTTTTGCAACACAACTTTTATGATTACCAGACAAAACACTCGTACGACAAAACACACAATAAGCATCAATACGACCATTATTCGAAACATTCAAAGTATCAGCATTCGTCATATCAGAATTAGAATTACACGTTTTAAAACTTGATTCTACTTTAGATATAACTTGCTTTTTATTCAAAGTCCTAGTGTGAACTTCTACTTCTTGGTCCTTAGGGTAGCTGCTCTTAGGTTTCTAAACACTATTCTTTACGGGATCCTTGGATCTGCTAACCTTAGAGGTACCTAGTCCTGTAGAAGTGGAAGCATTCACATTAGTGGTCTGGGAAGATGCTTTCTTAGGTATCTTATCTACTTTATACATGCCTGGCTTAATTACATTCTTGTTTGCAATTTTCCCTTTTTCACGTACATTAATTTTCTCTCTCAATTCAATGATGATGTGTTTCTGTTGTTGAATTTTAGAATCCAATTCACGATTTAATCGAAGAAGGTTATTTCGGTTTTCGCAAACTTTATCGATGTCCTTTTCATATTTGGAAATTTCCTGTTTTAAAACAACATTTTCTTTCAGAAGCATGACTGTTTTGAAAGGACAAAGATGTGATTTGGTGCTGTAATTTTAACTCAAAGGCGAGACTCGGAGTTTGACACCAATGTAACCTCTTGTTGAATTTGTAAACTTCTTTTGAAAAATCGTTTTTCACATCATCATTGACTTGTTTAAGTCTCTCATTTTCTTGTCTCAAATTCTCTATCTCTAATCTCAACAACTTAATATCAACAGAATGAGCATCAACAATCATATCATTACAATCCACAAAAATAGAATTCATAATCACAGAAATAACATCAGAACATAGAACATTTTCCAAAAGTCGATCTGCTTCTTTTTCCAAAGTTTTCTTTTGAAATTTTTGTTTCAAGATTTTGTCGTCTTTTGCTTTGAAAATGCTCATCATTGATGCAATATCCGATTGCATTTCCTATTCCCAATGTGTAGCACAAAGTCTCAGGTGTTGAACGTGTGGTAAAAATTGTTGTTGAAAAACTTCTCTCTTTTCCTTTTCATAAGGAGAAAGGAAAGTAGAGACTGTTATTTCTGAGTTTCATTCAATTGCGTCTTCCAAAAATTTTATGTCCTCCAAAAAAGTATTAAAATATCAGAGGATACGACATGGTTTTGGCATAGAAGAAACGACACCTGGATTTTGCATAGAGTTATTTACTTGTGCCTCATTGGTTACAGGGACTACTTCAGGAAATGCATCTGGTTCAACACACCATGATGGTTGTGATTTTTCCTTTTGCGGGACGAAGGTTTTGCTAATATGAGGTACTTGAAAATAATCATATGGTTTATGATAATGGTTTTTGCTCATTTTAGATCGACTTTCATCCTCCTGTTCTATTTCCTCCTCACTAACGTAAACAACAACACGCATAAAGGAATCATCAAACAAATGTTTAGCACTATATAACTTTGTATTTTCTTTAAGTGCTTTATGTAGAAAACTTCGTTTGTTACTGCCAATAGCAAACTGATGAGGCGAAAAATGTACCGCTTTTGGGGGGTCATTTAAGCCCTAAATCGTATTTATTTGATCAAATATTGCCCTAAATCGTTCCTTTTGTCATTTTAGGTACTTTGGAGATGAAATTTGGAAAAGGAAGCATTTTGGACGTTTTTGGAGCATAAAAGTGAAGAAAACGACAAAGTCTCTAAATCTGCTGGAAAAGTACCTGTGACGGCGTCAAGCACCATTCTGACGCCGTCAACCCCTGACGCGCCAGAGAGCATTTTTTATGATTAAAGAGTGACGGCGTCAGGACTCAACCTGACGACGTCAGAAGCCATTGAGTGACGACGTCAGAATGACAACTTGCACCAGAAGAAACCCTAGTAAAACCGTCACATGCTGATCAAGACAATCACAACTTACGCGCGGAGTAGCTGTCACTGTTTTGGCCATAAAATCTTCATACGAACTCGGATTTGGGTGATTCAAAAGGCCACGCGAAGAGGACGAAAAGATCTACAATTTGGTGAAAATGGGAAGTTGACGCCGTCACTTGTAAGAGCTGACGCCGTCAAGCCTTGCCGACAGAAATATTGCCTATAAATACAACATCATAACTTCACTTTTTGTAAGCCCTAAACCCTAAGTCCGATTCTAGGGTTTAGGTAGGTGTTTTTCCAGCAACTTAGAGGGTCCTAATCATGCCATAAACATCTTGTAATGGTTTGTTTATCGATTCAATCTTATGTTATGTCTTCAATTATGATTATTGTTGATTGCTCTTCATTAATTATGCTTGGCTAAATCACCTTGTGTCTACTTATGATTGTGTGAAACTTGTGTATAACTAATTAGATCTTATTGATTTCTTGTTGATGTGTGTGTCCATCTCCATCAATTAGGGCGTGACAACTTCAATAGATCTAGTTGGTTTAGTTTATAATTCTTGTTTCCTATTGTCTCTTGTTTGATTGGGTGATATCGATGTTAGGCTTAAGAAAACTGGCTAACCTCCTATACGGTAACTTGCTTGAACGTCTTAAGAAACATGAACCAATGCGTACTAGGTTTATTTGGTTGTATTTAATGCATGAGCAAATTCTAGTGATCCCATGTTAGGAGCTTCTTAGCCGGCTCGACATAGGAGTGAAGTAGGAGCTTATAGAGTTGGGGAAGTACGTACGCCACCCCACGATTGGTATTAAGGAATACAACCCGTCAATTAAAACAAGGTGTGGCAATTCAATAGGTAGAATTGGATAGCTAGCAAGGAGTAACATATCATAGGTAGACATGCTTCATTTCCCTTGTAGAACCCTAGTTTACTTTTCTTGCATATTAGTTTAATTAGTAGCTTTTGGGTTAGTTGATTAGCAACTAATTCCGCCCCTTCTTCCAAAACCAGAGATTTTTACTTGCTTTCGATAAAATATAAAAATACAAAAAGAATCATCCCTCACCTTTAGACCTAGTTAGATTAATTTCAATCCTAACGAACACTATTCTTTGAGTTGAACGATCAATCCCCGGTACTTGCCACTTCACTATACTACAACGGTCAGGTACACTGCCTGGTGGGGATTGCAAACTTCTCAAGATCCCTTGAGAGGTAAAACCTGTTGTAAGGTTGCAAAACCACGCATCAAGTTTTTGGCGCCGCTGCCGGGGAGTAGTTATTGCTTAGGTTGAAATTTTATTTTTATTAGGTCTACTCACAAGATTCCTATCAAGTGAGATATTTTCTTTTTATTTTGTAGCTTTCTCGTAGTCTATCTTTTCTTTGTGATTTTGTTTGTAATTTGCTTCAAATGGACTTTTCACTTAGATTTCTAAGATTGCAAGATATGGTTGAGTGGCTAGAACACCAAGGAGTTCAAAATACCTCATTTAGAGACACCTATAAATCATATGAGCCTTCACCTAGGATAGATTCTTATGAACAACCTCCATGTTTAGGATCTCATTTTAGTGAGGCCAATAGGAAATGCGACCTAGTTTGCCAAGGAATTGTGGATAGAGCCGAAGCAATAAACCATAAGTTGGATGAAGCGCTAGGTTTGTTATCATCACTACCTAAGAAAACAATTGATGAGGATATAGGTGATCTTAACAGGTGGAATGATGATGTAAACACCATAAGCCACAAAAATACTCAACCATCATTTGAGGCACCCACACCGCCCGTGACTTACCCGGAAGAAGTAGAAGAGACTTTAGGAATCCCGATGGAGGTAGAACCCTTGGACCAAGCACAACTAGAGGATATAGGTTTGAACACTTTTAGTGATGACCTTACTCTTAGTTCTAGGGAATTTCCTAGTGTTGATGAACCGGAACCTCAACCTTTACACAACTTTTCATCCTTAGATTTACATCTAGGAGACAAAAGAGGAACCGACCCACCCATCAACCAATACTATCCGGGTAGTTTTAGGATGAAGGAAGCCATTCACTCACCCCCTTCACCTCACGTGGCATATTTCCACCCTAAGAGTGTGTATCGCTACTATCACCCACACTTAATTCTAGGTGTAGGGAAAACCTCCCCTATTTCTGTTAAATAAGGGTAGAGTCAGGCTCGTGACTCGAACAAAAACAAGCGCTTATTGGGAGGCAACCCAAGCTTTATTTGCTTTATTTGTCTTGTTTGTTTGTTTATTTGTTTTTATTTCCAGATGTGTGTTTTATTTTTATTGTTATTGGTTCATGTTTCAAATTAAATTGTGAAAATGCTTTATTTTGTTTTTAACTTCGTCTTAACTACATATAAAGGTATTTTGCAAAAGATAAGTGTAAGGGAAATCTAAATCTGTTTTAAAGAACAAGATTGAACATGAATCATAACAATATTAAATTAGCATACATATTAGTGTTTGTTCGAGTCAAATGCTTGTATTGAGTCACAATGAATGTTTTGCAGAATTTCTAGGAATTAAAACCTCCGGCAACCTGTAAACATTTATTTTGCAAGCATTATATCTTTTATTGTTTTGTTTTCATTTCTAAGTCTGGAATTACATCTAGTTGTGAGTTGTCTTTGTTCTGTTTGATGCTTTGGTTTTTCTTGTTTGTTTTCTCAGGATTAACAGGTTATTTTGGACAAGGAGATGTATGTGGAATCAAGCTTTTGGCGATGCTTTAATCTTGGAGCTTCTACATTCTCTTGGAAGAAGATCTAACCATGTTACCACATTATCCACCGAGCGAATCAGGGGAGTATTTGATTTCATTCTTTTACCTTATTTACTTTTACATCTTGTTATTTGAACATTGGGGACAATGTTCATCTTAAGTGTAAGGGGGTAAAGTACGATACCTTAGAGAATACAATTAAGCTTGATTTTTGTTTGTTTAATGGTAGATGTGTAATAAAACTGAGAGAAATACCTGTTAAGGCAATTTTAGTGCCAAATTTAAATTTTTTTACAACATATAGGAGTGAAACTTTGGTCTTAATGAGCGTCTCATGGATAGGAGTTATATGACTAGCACAAAACCGTACCACTAAAAAAATTTTCCACCCCAAATATGTGAGGTTCGCCCCTAGAATTGGTAGGAAAAGCATTTATGCTATGATGTGTGTACCGGTAGCACTTAGATTCTAGAACTTGCGTTAGGACCATTCCGAGGCCACAAGTGAGACTACATTCGTGTAGTTAGATTTACTACATGATAAGAGGCATTAGGATTAACCCATTGTTTTACACCTGTGTTTTTGTTATAATTACGTTGGCTACATCGGTCAAGTAATTCTCCCACACCATTTGCGTTGTACTCATTTTTAGTACACGATACCCCTAGTACACCCCTCAGAGCCTATCTTTTCGTTTCGACCTTTGAGCATTTTACTCAAAGGAAGAGTTTGTTTACACCCCACTTAAATGTACACCCAAATCGCCTTAGCCTACCTTGTATGCACTCCTCTTTAGTGCATTATTGTGATAACATTTGTTTAAACCCTTAGTTAATTATCTAATTGATTACATGGTTGCTAAGTCGAGTCATATCCTTGTACATATTGTTTTGGGACGATTGGGACTCATGGGTAAAGTACTAGTGTAATGAGTAATGGGGAAGAACATCAATTATTATCCCCATATGTGCGTTAATGTTTTAAAGTACTCCAAGTGTTTTGATTATCTTAATTCGAGTCATTAGAATAGTTATCTATAAAGTTATGTAAAAGTTCAAGTGTAAGGGGAGAACCGAGAGACCCCTTTGATGTATTATTTTGGATGGTAGGGCAAGAGTGTATGCAAAAAAAAAAAAAAAAAAAAAAAAAAAAAAAAAAAAAAAGTAGAAAAAAAACATACGGACTACCATCCCGTTTCATTTTATGTTTATTTTAAGTCTTTGTTATTTTTATTTTATTGGCTTAAGTCGAGTCGAGTCGAGTCTTGGCTTAGCAACGCCTTATTGTACATGTAATTAATCAAAATCTTTAACTCGCCACCAGAAAAATATCCTTTATCCAACAAAACCGTGTTTATCATATCCCTACACCTAACGTTATAACCCGTTTAAAAGCCCTCTTTGATAGTTTATCTTAGGTGCTTACGCCTAGTGGAGAAGGTTTTTGATCCTTTCCCAAGCCTATGGTAATCTATTTGCTATGACAGGTAGTGAGAGATATTATTCATTTTCATTTATGAGATATTTATATTTATGACACCTGAGAGATGTGAGTATCTAAACACTACTTGTGAGGTGCTAGTGTGTAATCTCCGTGCTTATTATGATTAAAGTGGAACGACTATTTGTTGTAATTACTTTTATATTAGCATTAAATGATCCCTAACTTGTATTTTGATTAGAATAAAAGCGCATTTGCTTGAGGACAAGCAAATCTCAAGTGTAAGGGTATATGATGAGGCGAAAAATGTACCGCTTTTGGGGGGTCATTTAAGCCCGAAATCGTATTTATTTGATCAAATATTGCCCTAAATCGTTCCTTTTGTCATTTTAGGTACTTTGGAGAAGAAATCTGGAAAAGGAAGCATTTTGGACGTTTTTGGAGCATAAAAGTGAAGAAAACGACAAAGTCTCTAAATCTGCTGGAAAAGTACATGAGACGGCGTCAAGCACCATTCTGACGCCGTCAACCCCTGACGCGCCAGAGAGCATTTTTTATGATTAAAGAGTGACGGCGTCAGGACTCAACCTGACGACGTCAGAAGCCATTGAGTGACGACGTCAGAATGACAACTTGCACAAGAAGAAACCCTAGTAAAACCGTCACATGCTGATCAAGACAATCACAACTTACGCGCGGAGTAGCTGTCACTGTTTTGGCCATAAAATCTTCATACGAACTCGGATTTGGGTGATTCAAAAGGCCACGCGAAGAGGACGAAAAGATCTACAATTTGGTGAAAATGGGAAGTTGACGCCGTCACTTGTAAGATCTGACGCCGTCAAGCCTTGCCGACAGAAATATTGCCTATAAATACAACATCATAACTTCACTTTTTGTAAGCCCTAAACCCTAAGTCCGATTCTAGGGTTTAGGTAGGTGTTTTTCCAGCAACTTAGAGGGTCCTAATCATGCCATAAACATCTTGTAATGGTTTGTTTATCGATTCAATCTTATGTTATGTCTTCAATTATGATTATTGTTGATTGCTCTTCATTAATTATGCTTGGCTAAATCACCTTGTGTCTACTTATGATTGTGTGAAACTTGTGTATAACTAATTAGATCTTATTGATTTCTTGTTGATGTGTGTGTCCATCTCCATCAATTAGGGCGTGACAACTTCAATAGATCTAGTTGGTTTAGTTTATAATTCTTGTTTCCTATTGTCTCTTGTTTGATTGGGTGATATCGATGTTAGGCTTAAGAAAACTGGCTAACCTCCTATACGGTAACTTGCTTGAACGTCTTAAGAAACATGAACCAATGCGTACTAGGTTTATTTGGTTGTATTTAATGCATGAGCAAATTCTAGTGATCCCATGTTAGGAGCTTCTTAGCCGGCTCGACATAGGAGTGAAGTAGGAGCTTATAGAGTTGGGGAAGTACGTACGCCACCCCACGATTGGTATTAAGGAATACAACCCGTCAATTAAAACAAGGTGTGACAATTCAATAGGTAGAATTGGATAGCTAGCAAGGAGTAACATATCATAGGTAGACATGCTTCATTTCCCTTGTAGAACCCTAGTTTACTTTTCTTGCATATTAGTTTAATTAGTAGCTTTTGGGTTAGTTGATTAGCAACTAATTCCGCCCCTTCTTCCAAAACCAGAGATTTTTACTTGCTTTCGATAAAATATAAAAATACAAAAAGAATCATCCCTCACCTTTAGACCTAGTTAGATTAATTTCAATCCTAACGAACACTATTCTTTGAGTTGAACGATCAATCCCCGGTACTTGCCACTTCACTATACTACAACGGTCAGGTACACTGCCTGGTGGGGATTGCAAACTTCTCAAGATCCCTTGAGAGGTAAAACCTGTTGTAAGGTTGCAAAACCACGCATCACAAACCCATATCCTTTTGGACTTGGTTTCACTGTTAGCTTTTGGATGGTGGTTATTGATTTGCCAGTTTTATACACAACGTTCTGAAATTCTTTAAGTTTGGATTCCAAGACAAGAATTTCCTAAATATATGAATCAACCCATTTCCTTGAACTTTCTCGGTGTTCAAAAAAATCATTTTTACAAGTGGACAACTCTGTTTTTGTTTGATTAAGTTCAGAGTGAAGAATGTCAACTTGTTTTTGAAAGTCTAATTTTTCTTGTTCCTTTTGTAAAATTATCTCATTCTTGGAAACGGTCAATTCAAGAACTTGATGTTCTAAATTTTGTACCTGCACATATGACTCTTGGAATGCACACTCAAAGCTTTTCTAATGTTTTTCTTGGTTTTCAAAATTTGAAAGTTGTTGCTTGTAGAACTCATTATCCTTAGTTAATAATGCGACTTTTGCTTTTAGATTTCTGTTTATTTCATTACACTTTTCAATTTGGGATTTATGAGCATCTAACTGTGTTTTGGTGGTCAGCAGTAAGGTCATGAGCTCTGAGTCAGGCAAGAGATTTTCTTGTTCAAATTGGTCATTATCATCATCTGAAAGAGGATCATCAAATGAAACAACGGGGTTAATTTGATCATCATCAAATGTAACAACGGTGTTTATTTGGTCATCGACTTCCAAGGATAATGATCAATTATTTTGTCCAAGATTTTCTCCGGCTGAAGCAGATGCAAAGGGTGACACAATTTCATCAATTAGACATTTTGAATTAGGTACCTAAGACAAGCCATCGGTATCATAGACCGGGCCTGTTTCACCCATGTTCACTTCCTGCATATTAGCCATCAACATAATAGCTGCTTCCAGGTCCTCCATATCATCATCTGAGTAAGCATTTGCCATGAAGCTTTGCTCCTTTTCAGTGAGAGTGCCTCCACGTTTATCTTTGAGGGCTAGAAGTAGAGCTTCTTTATGATATGCACTCCCCCTTGTTCTTGGCTTGGGGCATGCATTGGCTATGTGACCCTTCCCCCCGCAGTTGTAGCATTTAATCCCGCTGTTTCCAATACCAGTATTCCCTGTCTCAACAACTTGTGCCCTGTTATTGTTACTTCCAGTAGAACTGAACCTCCGTCCACCTGAATTACCCATGTAGCTACCCGATCCAGATCTCCCTGAAGCTCTGTTTTGTATCTCAACTCGGCCATCTTGAACAACTTCCTGATTTCTGGTGTTGGAAGAGGACCTCAGACGGTTGTTGGATTTGTTTGAGAACTTGCTGAAAGCTTTGGTAATCAGAACAAATCCTTCGTTCAATGATTTGAATGCGTCGTCGTCATCACTGTTAGCATCGGTATTTTCATATGGAACCATTTGTTTTGATGAACCTCCGTATGGAACGAGTTGATTAGATGTGGTTTGTGAGGGATGTTGTGGTTGGGGAAAACTTTGACCTGGTGGTGGTTGGACAAAACTATGTGGTGGTTATGGAGTGAAATGAGATTGAGCCATCAAGGCAAGTGAGTTTGGAGTTGATGATGGCGTGAATGCTCCACGTGCTGCTCTATCCTTTTCAACTTCAGATTGGTGTTGTTTAAGGTAATCATACAATAATCCATAAGTAACGTCGTTTATCTTTTTGGCTTGTCGAACAAACGTCACGTACTTTTGCCAATCTGGTCCAAGACACCCCAGAAACTTAGAATTCACTGCAATCCTGGGAAGTTTGATGTTGTGACGGTCCAAGTCGTTGATGATGTTTGTGAACCTGTGGTAGTATGACTCCAACGACTCCCCTTGTTCAATCATGAAATTGGAATATTCCATGTATAGTTTAGATTCCATGTCCTCCTAATTTAACTCAGTACCTTCCATAAGAAGGTGTACATGTTCCCACATATCCTTGGTTTTCTTTTGTGCATCTATGCTTCGGAAGATAGGATTTGGAATTCCTTGAAGTATATAAGACATTGCCAAGTCATTAGCTTCTTGTTGTTGGACTTATTCTGTTGTGAGTTGAGCAACAGGAGTGAGAATTGTAGTTGCTGCTCTTGGAGGAGTTGCATTGGCATTACTTGGAACCGTGGTTGTAGGTGCTAGGTAAGGTCCTTCAATAATGACCTTTTTCATGTACTTACCATGGGGTTTCTTTTGCTCGATAAATCGAAGGAAACGACTCGACCACTGCACGTAATTACCCGGAGTAAGCATAGGTGGTGTTTCTAAAGATCCGCCCTCGTGTCGGGATTGTTGACTGCTTATAGCATCGCACATCTTGTCAAACCAGTGAGGTTGTTTTGGTTGAAGTTGATAAGTCGGCATTGGCTGTTGTGGAACTTGTTGAGGAGCTGGTTGTTGGGGGAAAAACTGGTGTTGTTGTGTGAGAGCTTGTTGTTGTTGGTACTGTGGTTGAGGATAATATGGTTGAGGATATTGTTGTTGTTTTGGTTGTTACTGTTGATACTGTTGTTGCTGATTTTGAAAGTAGTAGTTGTATGGTGGTTGAGACATCACGTTGTAACCTGTGGATGTTGGATCGTTCCAAGGAAATAGGATTTGTGTTCGTTTGTTTTGAAGTGCGCACAACTTGTTTCCTAACTCGGAAATAATTTCTGTAGTTGCTCGGTAACTGCCTTACTCGGAAGAATCACACAAGATTTGTAAGACAATATGTTTCCTTGCTCGAAAAAAAATTAGAATGTTCCTTGCTCGAATATTTGAGAAAATTCCTTACTCGAAAGATTTAAGATCGTCCTTACTCGGAAGATATATAAATATTCCTAACTCAGAATTTTATGAAATTTTCTAAACTTGGAAGATTCACAATTCTCCTAACTCGGAAATGTTAAATCTCACAAAGAAATAGCGTTTCTTCCAAACTTGGAAATTACAAAGCTAACTCGGGAATCTTTCCTAACTTGTAAAATATCTTTACTTGATAATTCTTTAACTCAATAATTCCTAACTCGAAAACAATTGAGTCTTAGAATTTTTGTTATCTCGGGACAATTTCCTAGCTTGGAAATTTTAAGCTAATTCGGGACTTAGTGGAAAATATACCTTACTCAGAAAGTTTCCTGTTTTTCCTAACTCGGAAAATTTGCAATCACTCGGGACTTGTTGAAAAATTTCCTAACTCGGAAACGTTTCAATTACTCGGGACTTTTTGTAACTTTACCTAACTCGGAAAAGTTACAGTTGCTCGGGACTTTTGAAAATTTTCCTAACTCGGAAAATTTCAATTTTTTCCTAACTCGGAAAACGTTCTGATGAACAGTAACGAATCATAAACAAATTCCTAAATCCTTGTTTAGCTCTGATGCCACTTGATAGGTCTTGTTATTATCACACAAGGTTACTAGGAGGATTAAGAGAGAGAGAGAGAAATGTAGGTTAAATCTTAAGTAATGAGAAAATCAATAATGCATTAACCAACACCCTTCCCTTTCAATGGGAGGGGTAGGGCTTGGCCCTAATTAGTAAATGATAAAAGATGGGGCGCAGCCCATTAAACAAAATAATAAATGCCCACAGCCCATGGGCCTTCTACACAGGCTGTAGAATAAAACTAACCTAAAGACCTAAGCAACCTATTACAAAATATGATCGATACATCAATAATCTAAGACGTGTTCCCAACAACTAGGATAGCTTATGTCAATGGTCTTAACTACAATTTGATCAGTGTCAGTCAACTATGTGATGCAAAGTACATAGTTCGGTTTGATGATAAGCAAGGAACCATCTTCAATGCAAATAAGGAAGTTGTCCTTATTGCTCCAAGAAGGCAAGATGTTTATGTGTTAGACATGACCAGTCTAACTCAGAATGGAACTTGTCTCTTTGCTTAGGCCACTGAAACCCTCAACTTGATTTGGCATAAGAGACTCTCCCACCTGAACTTCAAAAACATAAACAATCTTGTAAAACAAAACAAGGTCCTTGGCTTACCATCACTTGTGTTTTCAAAGGATAAACCTTGCTCTGCCTGTGAAAAAGGTAAACATCATAGAGCATCCTTTAAAATCAAAACAAACTTTTCCATCAGGAACTGCCTTCATCTTCTCCATATGGATCTCTTTGGGCACATCAGTCCTAGATCCATTAACCATCAGAAGTATACTCTGGTCATTTTGGATGAATACTCAAGATACACTTAGGTTTACATCCTAATCAAAAAGAGTCAGGCAGCTGAAACAATCATGTCCTTTGTCAGGAATATTGAAAATAAAAATGACATTAAAGTCAAACAGATTAGGACTGACAATGGGACAGAGTTCAAAAACTATGAACTTGAATGTTTCTGTAATGAGAAAGGAATTTCTCAAAAAATTTCCTCTCCTTACACACCTGAACAAAATGGTGTTGCTGAAAGGAAGAATAGAACACTCATTGAAGCTGCCAGGACAATGCTAAATGGATCTGTCCTTTCCAAACACTTTTGGACTGAAGCAGTCAAAACTGCCTGTTATACACAAAACAGATCCATCATTTTCAAGAGACATAGCAAAACCCCCTATGAGTTATTCAAGGGAAGGATCCCTGACATCAGCTACTTTCATGTCTTTGGGTGCCCAGTGTTTATTCATAATCACAAGGATCACTTAGGGAAATTTGATGCCAAAGCTAATGATGGATACTTCCTAGGATACTCACTTGTCACAAAGGCCTTCAGGGTGTTCAACACTAGGAGACAGCAAACTGAGGAAACATTCCATGTTACCTTTGATGAGAGAACTGATGCAATCAGTGTCTCTAACACCTCAGTGGAAGAAATAGGAATTGATAATTCATCAAGATACCCCCTGATGAACATCATCCTGACAATGATCCTTCTACTCAGTACCAAGAAAATGCTGACATCTCCTACTACATCATCCCTCAGAACCTTCCTTACCCAACCATCACTGAGTTTGTTGAAGCACAAAGAAGTACTGATACAATCCATCAGTCTGAACACAGTGCTCAGGAACCAAATAATCTCAGTGATCAGTCAACCCAGTCAGACACTCAAGATGCTGAAAATCATCATGTGACTGCACCAGACCCCACAAATCAGGCCTCCTCAAGTTCTAATCAGTTTCCAAGACCTCAGGACAGTTGGACTAGGTCTCAAGATATAGAGCATGTCAATATAATTGGAGAGCCAACTGAAGGCATGCTCACTAGAAGCATGGCTGCACAATTAAGAGTAGCCTCTGCCAATGAATGCCTATTTTTGGATTTCATCTCCACAATTGAACCCAAAAGTGTCAAAGAAGCACTTACACATCCAAGTTGGGTTCAGGCCATGCATGATGAACTGGAACAATTTGGCAGAAACAAGGTAATGACCTTGGTCAAATGTCCTGAAGATGTTTCAGTCATTGGCATGAAATGGGTGTTCAAAAACAAATCGGATGAAAATGGCATAGACATTAAAAACAAGGCCAGACTTGTAGCCAAAGGCTATAATCAACAAGAAGGCATTGACTATGAAGAAACATTTGCACCAGTGGCAAGGATGGAAGCCATTAGGATCTTCCTTGCATTTGCAACCTACATGAACTTCAAAGTGTACCAAATGGATGTAAAAAGTGCATTCTTAAATGGCTCACTGAAAGAAGAAGTTTATGTTCAGCAACCTCCTGGATTTGAAAGTAGTGAGTTTCCTTACTATGTCTGCAAGCTTAACAAAGCCCTTTATGGACTGAAACAAGCACACAGGGCATGGTATGAAACTCTCTCAGCCTTCCTGATCCAAAACAAATTTGTCAGAGGCAAGATAGACAACACATTGTTTATCTACAGGACAAATAATGATGTCATACTTGTTCAAGTATATGTTGATAACATCATCTTTGGCTCAACAAGTTATAAACTTTGCAAACAGTTTGAAAAACTGATGGCAAAGAAATTTGAAATGAGCATGATGGGAGAACTGACTTACTTCCTTGGACTGCAAATCAAGCAGACTGATAAAGGAACCTCTATCAGTCAAGAGAAGTATGTCAAAAGCCTACAGAAGAAGTATGAGCTCAGTGACTGTGCCTCAGTCAAAAATACCATGGTTCCCCCAAACAACCATGGTCCTGACCTTACTGGAAAACCAGTGAATCAAACTCTTTTCAGATGAATGATTGGGTCACTGATGTATCTACTTTCATCAAGGCCTGACATTCAATTCTCAGTCTGTTTGTGTGCCAAATATCAATCTGACCCAAGAGAATCTCATCTCACAGCTGTGAAAAGGATACTTAGGTACCTGAAAGGTACTCCAAACCTTGGATTATACTATCCAAAATTTTCAGGCTTTGATCTCAAAGGATACTCAAACTCCAACTATGCTGGATGCAACATGGACAGAAAAAGCACCTTAGGCTACTGCCAAATCCTTGGTGGGAAAGTAGTCTGTTGGAGTGCTAAGAAGCAACAATCAGTTGCCATGTCCTCAGCTGAAGCTGAATATGTTGTAGCTGCCAGTTGTTGTGCAAGTGTACTCTGGATGAAAAGTCAACTCAGTGACTATGGAATCCAGTATAAGATGGTTCCCATCTTTTGTGATAACACCAGTGCAATTGCCATCTCAAACAACCCTGTTCTTCATCAGTGAACAAAACACATTGATATTAGATATCACTTCATCAAGGACCATGTCATGTATGGTGACATTGAATTATACTTCATTCCTACTGAATATCAGCTAGCTAATATATTCACCAAACCATTGGATGAACCAACTTTCACAAGACTGAAAGCTGAATTAGAAATGTTGGATATTGAGAATCAGTCCACTAATTGAATCCATCCAACTAAGTGTAAATTCTGAAAAACCCAGGTCCCTGACTCAATGTGTTCCTCAGTGAAAAAGATCACTGAATCACCTTCCCTGAACCCCTCACTGAATGAAAAGTCATTCAGGGCCCTCAAAATGACATTCAATGCTAACTTAAATGCTCTAAGTATCTAGTTAGTAAATATCCAAGGTTGGTAACTGAATTCTTATTTAATATAAGAATATTTGTTCTTTTGCCTTTTGGCATCCACCTCTGGGCCCCCACTTACCCACTTGGCATTTAATGCCTCTTCTCTCACATAAAAATATGTGATGATGTAATCTCTGCAAATTACACCTTTTGCAGACGGCACAACTGTTCACCTCGACAATTGCGCAAAAACCGGGAAAGTGGAGTGGTTGTGCATTAACTGCGGATCCCAAACGTTTTATACAAAACGGTTTTCAAAAAAAAATATCTTTTGAGAAAATAAACCGCTTAATGCCCAAAACACCCCTCCTCTTCACTTCCCTATAAATACCCCCACACAAAATAAACACACACACGTTTTTTAGAAAATCTTAAGAAAATTCTTGCCCTTTTTCTTCCAAAAACTTTTGTGTGTGTGTTTACCATCTTTAGAAAATTAGACCATTTTGTTCTTGCAAACCCAAGACCACCCAACAAAAATGGCTACTTCTAAGGCTATTACCTACTCCCCAAATGTGAAATTCACAATGAAGGGCGTAGACATGACCAAAAATAATGTTGTAGGAAATTTTGCCTACCCCGAACAATTTTGGGCGTACAAGAATGTGGTTAAATACCTTCAAAACTGCTTTCGTGCTACGGCGTTTACAAAAACCCCCTCAGTCATATATCATGACTATCTGAGGGAATTCTGGTGTACTGCAGTGGCAACGAGCCCTGAGGACACCAATGGCTCAATAATCACTTTCTGAGTGATGAATGGGAGAAGGAACCTCTCCTTTGATTACCAAACCTTCATCAAGGCCACAGGCCTTGATTTCGCTGAGAACTTTGAACCTCAACCCACTAACCAAGAAGTAAAGGCCGAATTGCTTTTACTTGGGCCACATGACCTAAAACAACCTGATATGGCCCCAGGAACCCTCTTGGCCAAAGCGCCAATCATCAAGACCTGGTTCCCACCTGCTTGGAAGATCCTGATGACTTTTGTCATTCAGGTCCTTGGAGGCAGTAAATCCTCCACGGAGCAATTGAATGCATCACAACAATTGATGGTGTTCAGTCTCCTGGAGGGTAAAAAGATAGACATCGGAGGAATAATCTTCCGTGACCTCATAGCCAAGCTCTTAGGAAAATCTAGGCAAAAACACTTATCTTACCCTAGATTCATTTCCTGTGTGCTTCAGGCCTTACTAGGCTCTGATTATGTTAGGCCTGACATTGAGGGATCTAAACCTAACATCCTTCATAAAGCCAACTATTCCAGAGACCTCACTGAGGTACAACCAGTCTCCCTGACCACCTACATGCTGTTGGTCATTCAGGGAGCAAATGTTGTCTCACCTGTTCCTTCTCCTACAAAGCAGGAGAAGAAGAAAAAGAAGGCAGGGTCCAAGAAGGTGGTTAAACCTAAATCACTCGTCCTTGAGACTTCTGCCTCAGAGCCCAAAGAAGGGCAAACAATGGCCAAGACCTTAGAGACACACATCATTAAGACCCTCTTGACCTTAAAACAAACGCCAACGCAGGGTACCGAGAAATCATCCTCAGTATCCTCGGGCAAAACCCTTCCTCATGGCTCTACTGACATACACAAGTCAGTGGGGTCAGGAACCTTCACCCTCTCACATCCCGATGAAGGCATTAATCAATCCAAACCTTTGCCTGAGGGAGTACAGGGTCCTGAATCCTCGGTAGAGCAGCACTACTCTACTGAGAAAGGGACCCACACCCAATCAAATCCTGCTTATGGTCCTGACAAATCACAATCAGGATCTCAGGGAGTAAAGGACCCAAAATCCTCATAAGGGCAGTACAACCCGGATGGGAAGGGGGTCCACCAACAATCACAATCAGTGCCTCATGATAGTACTGGAGAACACCCGCCAGTCCTTAAAGGCACTCAGGGGGACAAAGACTCAGAGGGATTAAAACCACCCGCTGATACGGAACCCAAAACCCCTCATGGCGGATCCAGTCACTCAGGAACTGACTCCAAGGTCCAGGCTAAGCAAACCCACTCAGTGCACTTGGTCTGACCACAACAAAGGTGAGCCCTCTTCTGAGGGGGAGCTGGATTCCCGCAGGGTTCCTAATCTGGCAGATCTTGAAAGACTGCTGGATGATGGGTCAGAGGAGGAAATGGTCGAATTTGGCGATGAAGACGTTTTGGGTGCTGAGGAGGAAATGGAGACTGAAACATACAACTCTCCCCAGCACTCTGAACAACAACAATCATCTCCTCCTCCTGAGGATCAACAACCCCTCACCCTTACCAACCCAACAACATCATCCTCATCATCAGATGATTCTTCTGCACCCGCTACTCCTCAATGGTTGCAAAAATATGAAAATGTTCTTCCCCTTACTGAAAGATAGCTGGTTAAGTTTCTTCGAAAATCCAACCAAGCTCTCTTCAATGAGCTTACTAAAGAACAATGGAACCAGCATACTGAAGCAGCAGTCTCCTATGCTGACTTCAGGGCTACTGTTGAAGAGACACAGGGTAAAGTGCTTCAGGTCGCCAAACTCACTGACAAACAAGTTGGTGACCTGAGGGAGTCTCTAGATTGTATGGGCACTGAACAAGACAAGCAGCTCATAAACATCTTGAAGGCTCTTGATCATATTCAGGAAGAACTAGGAGATGATCCCACTTTCCTCACAAAGATGAAAGAGTACATCGATACTCAGACCACCACCTCCACCAACATTACTGAGCTTCTAAAGCTTCTTCAGGGGGTGGATCTCAAAACCATCAGGTCTCAGGAAGATTCTCTTCATCAGTCAGTCGCTGATTCCAAGGAGCACCTGACCCAAATATCCTCAGTCTTTGATCAGCTCTCAACAAAGCATAAAGAGCTGATCAACCACTACACCACCAAGGTCACTGAACTCACCTCCACTTAGAATGCAATGGCTGCCGAAATAACTACACTGAAGAATGAGACCTCGGAAACAAAAAAAATGGTCTCCAATATCCTCTCTATTCTTCAGGCCTCTCAGGTTACACCAACTCCTCAGTCAACAGATGCATACACTGAAGTTCCCGCATCTGTTGAGGGGGAGAAACATGATGATCCAACTCCTCAACCTCAGTCTTCTGCACTTATTGTTGCTACAAACCCTGAACAACCTGAAGCAGTAGCAACAGAAGTCCCTGAAACCTCCACCAGTCAACCCCATCCCACTGACAAAGGGAAGGGAATCATGGTGACTGAAGATCCTCCTCAAACACAATTGGTTCCAGCATCAACTGAAATGCGTCCAGACCCTGATGCACCATTTACAGTTGAATTGGATGGAGGAAAGACATTCTTTGGTAGTCCACTGGAAGTGGCAGTAGTCTTGCACGAACAGGACATAAGGAGAGCCAAATAAAAAGCTGAGCAACTCAATAGACCAATAATCTATGAGATTGCCAAGGAGGTAATTAAGGAGACTGACAAGGACATCAAGGGGGAAGAATTCCTCAAGCTTCTGGCTGACATCATTAAGGAAGCCAATGAGCAGGCAAAGCTCAGAGAAGAAAGGAGGAACAAAACCTATGAGAGGTATATGTGGCATATAACAAAGACCAAGGGAGAAGGCACAATCACTGACATGACCATTCACCTCACCAACCCAATAAGCGTTACGGTTCACAGGGGACCAAGAAAGTCTGAAGTTAATATACCCTTCAGATTCTCAGAATATGGGTTAAGGGAATGGGACATGATGATGCCCATCCTCAGGAAGAAGCATGGGAAGATCGTTCCAAGCCTTCTCAAGACACTGAACGCCAAATATGAGGAACTGGAAAAAGTGTCTAAGAGTCTTGGAATAGATCATGAGAAAGCGCTTGTTTCCCAGGGACTGTCAATCCCTGAACCTACTCAGAAGTCTAGGAGGAAAAGAAAAGCTGTGGGTCAGGAGCCTGAACAATTCCTAGCTGCTCTTCACTGCAACAGGATTCTTCCTCCAGGAGTCAAGTTTGTTCCCAACCTGGTCATCAAGGAACCTGAGTATAGTATATTCTTTGTCGATGAATTTGATCAGCCAGCATTCCAAAGAGTCAGTGATATCAAGCTAGTGGAAACAACAACTCTCTTAGCATACAAGCTAATGGCACTTCAAGTGAAGGGTCCTGATAATGAAGAGTTTGTCAAGCTGTTGGACAGGATGATGAAAGAGCGACCTGACAATGAAGTGTTAGTGTCGAAGAAACCTAAACTAGAACTCTTGGGTATCTTGGAAGGAGAACAAGAACCCTGAGTATTATGTTAGATGATAGGACTTTTTAAATGATAAATAAAATGATGGCCCATGTTTTTTGTTATTTCAGTGTCCTTAATAGCTTTCTAGTATATTTAGTATGAGTAGAAGTCATTAGCTCACTCATAACTGATCAAAACACTTAAGCATAATTTATATCCAAATAGAGGGAGATTTTTGCGTCCGTCAGTACCCAAGGATCCTGAAAACAGGATTTGAATACAAATTACGCTAAGTGTTAATCAATCGAAAACATACTTGAGTCACTGAGTGAACAGTCACTCAGTGAGTTACCTTCAAAATGCTCAAGACGAGTCTAAGAAGAAAGACTCACCACTCAGTGAGGCGGAACTCCCTGATTGTTACTTAAGACAAAGAAGAAGGTAATGGGTTCAGTGAGTGTTGGATAAGAACTCACTGAACCCCAGTCTCCTCAACAACAATAAGTGATTAAAGACTGAAGACTGAAGGCGAAGACTGAAGAACCTGAAGCCTGAAAGAAAGGTGGGATTGAGCGGTAAGAGTTTAAGGAGATAAGGATAAGTCTTATCGGGCCAGAAACAAACCTTCCCTAAAGCGGCTAAAAGTCAAGAATTGTCAGAACTGACGCTCAAAGACTTTTTGGCCCATTCCTATTGGTTCTTGGAAATGACAAATACTGTTGTAGTTGTCAGACACGCTTTGTATTCTTTTTTTATTTTAATCTTCAGTACTCTTTGATGTTTGTATATAAATAGCAACAGATGGAGAAAAATGGGTTAAGTTTTGTGCATTAAAAGCTTAGACTTTCACTAAACCACTTTTCTCCTACAAAGAGTAACTACATCCTTGAGGTAGCTCAGTGGGTCAATATTGTTACCACTCAAGCATAGCTTGAGTTTAGATAGGAGACACACCATACCTTGTCTATTCAATCCCAAGTGTTTGTTCCGCAAAACACTTGGGTAATAGATTCTTTGATTGATTTCTAATAAGAATTTAAACGTTGAAAAACTTTGTTTTTTATATTTACGTTTTACTTATCTGTGTTAATTAATCATTACATTAATCTCAGTCATAAACACGATTACATTAACTCTATAGTTACTTCTAAGAGTGGTAAGGGAACAACAACCTGAAATACGTATGATTAAAAAAAAAAGAAAAAAAAAAGGCTTTTAAACATATGTTACAAGATATATTTTGTTCGAGTAAATTTATATATAAAGAATATATGAAATTGTGTACGGAGACGGATTCTATTTTTTTAACCCCTAATTGGGACGTTCCTACAAGATAGAATTTGACTTATAAAATGTTTATAAGTGGTTTACGCCAAAAAAAATACTTTACAAGTTTTTCATGACGAACTTTGCAGAAGGCGTCCAATGACACCATTTTCGGTCAAAAATTGGCATACTATTCAACAAATAACCGATTTACTCGAAGTTTTTAAAACCGAAACAACTTTATTATCGGGTGTTTATTATCCCACGAGTCATTTGATACTCAACCAAATTTATATGATGTGTTCAAATTAGGCAAATACGAATATAATGGTCCACTATTTGCATATATAGTTGAACCCATGAAAGAAAAGCTTAGAAAATATTTCAAAGAAATTCCACCGGTAATTACTTGTGCCACCGCATTGAACCCATGCTTTAACATTAGCGGGGTGGAATTACTCATCAAAAAGATTTCTATTGATTTGGATTTACATCGCGAAAACGTTTAGTTTGCAAAAAATGCAAAAGATTATTTTAACAAATGTTTTTAAGATTTATTTGATATTTATTTTAATAAATATGGTTCAACAAATGTTTCTACGAGGTCCGCTTCTTCCTCAATATCTACAAATACTACCATGGATCTGATGCTTGGCTTATTTTATAGTTTAAGACAAGAAAGCACTAAACGGGCTAGGAGTCACCAATCATCGACTAACGAATTTGGTAGATATACTAGAACTGATTGGATAAACACTATGGGACCCGAAGAATTCACAAAATTTGATATTTTAGCTTGGCGGAAAGGAAGGCAATCTCAATTTTCGGTTCTAGCCGCCATGGCCCAAGATTTACTGATCGTACAAGCTTTTACGGTAGCTTCGGAATCCGCTTTTTCTACTAGTGAAAGGGTATTATCGATACGATGAACAAGACTCACCCCAACATCTTTGGAGATGTATATTTGCTTGAAGGATCACTTAGGCGCAGCTGAACAAATACAAAACATTTTAAGTCTTGAAGATGGACTAGAATACGAAGCACAATTACACAATGTCGAGTTGGAAGAGGGTTTAACAATATGAGTTTCCAATGAAGAAATCTCTTAAGATGAAGCTGCAAGCAAGGCTAGGTCCTCCGAAGCCGAAGAAGAACATATCACTCTCGAAGAAGCTCTCAATTAAACTTTCTGATGAAGAAATTGCTTAAATGTATTAGCTTTGTGTTTCAAGTACTTTATGTTTGATGTATTATGAGTTTATTAAATAAAAGTTGAAGTTTAGTGAGTTTATTGTGTAGAAAACGCGAACAAACTGAAAAAAAAAACCGGTTTGTAACCGGTTTTTGCAAACCGACCCAAACCGGTTACCACCAGTCTGAATTTTTTCCACTCTAAATCCAAACCGAACCGAACCGGTTTTGGTCAAAACCGGTTCTTGACCGTTGACCAAAAACCGGTTCAGCATTGGTCAAAACTGGTCAATGTACACCTCTAATTTGAGCTGTTTACTCCACGCTAATTTTTTGTCTTTTTTGAAAAAGTTGTAACTTAAAATAAATTCATGCAAATTCTTCATGTGTCAGGAAAAAAATTTTGAATATGTTGATGACTATGGAGTGTATTGTGCCTTTTAGTAACAAGATTAGCCGATATGTTTTTAGATTAAAAGGAACTAAAAGTGGCTTACCAAAGAGTTTCTAAAAAATTGCTTTTTATCTTAAATAGATTTAGAAGTTTTTTTTATCTTAAATAGATTTAGAAGTTCTCCTTTTCTTAAATAAGTTTTAGAAAGACCACGGTGCATAAAAAAAACTCATTCAAAACCTATATTAAATCTAAAGATCTAAGATCATTTGAGGACAAAACTTTGTCTACATACCAAGGGATCAATCCCCACCCTCCATCTTTATTGATCCAATGGCTGAGATTAAACACAATATTTACACTACAAGGGCATTTTCATCAATATATAAACTATATTTTAAAATCACGCCTCTTTTTTACACACACAAAATGTGTGTTTTTCCTCTAGCATTTCACTGCGTATCACCTAAATGCCATAACCAAATTGAAACCCTTATTTCACTGCTTATCACCTATCCCTTATTTCGCTATTTAATTCATCAAAATCATGTAACAATCTGTTCCGGTCACATCCGATGAGAATTTCAAATTCGATATTGAGAACCTTCCGTCGTGGCCGTTTGCGCTTTCGGAACGGTTCGGACTTGTTTTCGATGCTCATTTGAATGGTGAGAGACCTAATTATGTTGTTTTTATGTTATTAGAAAGTTAATTAGGTCTATTATATATTGATTGAATTTGGTGTATTTCTAGTAATGATTGAAACTGTCATAGTACGTCTTGAATTAGGTTTATCTGAATTGATTGTTGAGGAAATTCTATATCGAAAACCTTGAAGACTCGGCGAGACCGGAGTTGTATCAGAAGGTTAATTAGGTCTGTTTTTTGTGATTGCTGTGATTACTAAAAGCTGAATTTAAGCCATGAAAAAGTAATCAGTTAATGCATATAAGATGAATACCTTAGTTTAATAAGCGAATGGATTAGGCATATGTATGTTGTGTACTTGATGTGAATGTGCTGGTATGTTAAGTTAGACTCATTTGGGATTATTTGACTGCCAAGTGTAACTGATACTTAGTTCAAGCTCATTGTAGGCATTACTTTGTTGTTTCCAGCTTTGAGAATTATATGATATCTGCAAAACTGCCTATAGTGTTTGAATTGCTCAATACTGATGTCGCCACTACCTTAGTCAAAATAACGCTTCTAGAAACTAGCACTACTAGAGCCGGTGGGAACAGTAGATTCATTACTTTATCTCAGAACCAGTTGTTACACAAGTAGCCGGTGGGAACAGTAGATTCATTACTTTATCTCATAACCAGTTGTTACACAAGTATTCATTCTGTGCACTTATTTGTTAGTGTTGAACTATGTTTTTGCATTTCTCAGATTGCTCAGAATTAACATATCACATGTGATATGTTATGTATCACATGTGATATGTTAAGTATCACATGTGATATGTTAGTACACTGTGATATGGTAGCCATGTCGTATTTTATATTTCTTTATCCAAATTCTCATCGGATGTTTGGTAATTAGAGAAGATGAGTTTGTTACATATTTCGTTGTTGATCTTTTTTGTATCACAGGTGATAATTAAGATGTTGTTTTTTGCAGATATAGCATGCCTTGGCCTGCTATATCGTTGACTTTGGTTGTCAAGAAGAAAGGTGTACCAGATCTTACTATGGTAGACTTGCCTGGGATCGCTAGGAATCCGATAGGTGATCATCCTGCAAATATCTTTGACCAAATAAAAGGTAGTTCCTCATACAACAAATGAACATGCAGTTTGAGTCTTTGTTAGTTTTAATTTAAAGAACTTAATTACGATCATAGTTTGAGTTTTAATTTATTTTTTCAAACTAGTCTCTCTACCCTCAGGTAGCTAGCTAGGGTACGATTGTGTACACATCCTATCTCTTATGTACCATGTTCCGGCGGAATTTAGTATTGTTGTTATTAGTACTTATGATAATATTTAGGTTCATTTCCACCATTTGTTCATTTTTTTGGCTTAAATTTGATCGGAACATGGTATGAACTAAAAGAAAAACATACTAGCTAGCTAGTGTAACCTATAAAGATGGTCCTTCACTCCTTCACATGGTGGCGTTAATAATACGTAGAGTGAAATACTTGATTACCTCCAAGCACATTATCCCTCAAATATAATCACATCCTATATATACTGTTTTAGAATCTTATATCTTTTCTTTGTATGTTTCAAGGGATGATAATGGAGTATATAAAGCCAAAAGAAAGTATCATTTTGAATGTTCTTCAAGCCTCAGTTGATTTCCAAATATGCAAATCAATTTGCATGTCAAAAAGTGTGGACAGTACCGGGGAGAGGACACTGGTCGTTGTTACCAAATGTGATGTAAACCCATAACAAGATGGCGTGCGTGAGAAAGTTATGGCAAATGATCTGAACATTGCCCTTGGCTACACATGTGTTATAAATCGAATCAATGATGAAACAACTGATGAAGCTCGGGTCCAAGAAGCTCAACTTTTTGAGACTCACCCTTTGTTGTCAAAAATTGACAAGTCCATGGTTGGTATTCCTGCTTTGGCTAATAAGCTTGTAAAGATCCAGTCAGAGATAATATCCAAATGTTTTCCGGACATTGTGAAAAAGATCAATGAGAGGCTCAATGCTTCTATTTCTTACCTCAATAAATTACCCAAAACTCTTACAACTGTTCCTGATGCAATGTTTGCATTTTCGCAAATAGTTGGGTCCTTGAAAGAAACACTTCAAAAGATCTTAATCCGAGGCGTGTATGACCAGTATGAGGATGATAAGCAAATGCATTATAATGCTAGGCTGGTTGAAATGCTAGATGAGTTTTCAAAAGAACTGAACACAAGTATCAGGTTTTCTAAAGAATTTCTTGCTGAGGAAATGAAGCTTTTGGAGGAAGCTAATGGAATAAGGTTGCCAAATGTCGTTCCTCACTCAGTATTCCTAAGCTTGCTGCAAAGGAAAGTGGACACCATATCTAAACTGCCTGATAGATTTGTAGAAAAAGTGTGGAGTTACATTGAAATTGTAAGTGTACGAGTACTTACTGATGGTTGTGAAAATTACCCTCAGTTGCTTCCTTCCATGAAGAAAGCAACTCTGCACGTGATGCGTATTTATCTGCTGAAAGAATCCAAAGAAGTCATCGAAGAAGTGGTGGATGGTATTGTTGTCACAACTGATTAGAGTTTCGTCAAGGAAAAAAAGCACTTTAGTTGGATCTTTTACTCTTAAGTAGCTTAAGTAATGAATGGTTAAATCTGGACTTCCTATGTGTTTTTGGTTAATTATTGTAATTTTTTTTGGTTAAGTAATGAATGCTTGTAAGGGCAAACAGCAAGAAAATGCGATGTACCATTCACCTCTTACAGATATATGCAATGTACATCATTGACCATTTATTGTAACATACTCGCAGTTTCTTACCAAACAATGCAAATTTGTAACCTTTTACTGCAACAACTTATTCACCTTCTCAATGGTATGCGCAACATACATTTGAACATTTTATTGCAAAATACATGTAATATCTTACCAAAATATGCAATTTGTAACCATTCAATGCAACAAATTGTGTAAATGGTTACTATCTCACATTTAATGATTCACAATAGTACTTTTCATAACGATTATTACATTACATTTTCCTGCAGTTTGGGAAATAGTTATGCCTAGACTGTGTACTTTATTAGGTATCACCTGTGATACAACCTGTGATATCACCGGTGATATCCCATGTGAAGAAGCTCAAACACATGTGATATCACATGTGATACAAAATAATTTATTATGAGGTATCACCTGTGATACAAAATAATTTATTAGGTATCACCTGTGATACAAAATAACTTATTAGGTATTACCTGTGATATCACCGGTGATATCCCATGTGAAGAAGCTCAAATACCTGTGATATCACATGTGATACAAAATAATTTATTATGAGGTATCACCTGTGATACAAAATAATTTATTAGGTATCACCTGTGATACAAAATAACTTATTGGATATCACCTGTGATATCACCGGTGATATCCCATGTGAAGAAGCTCAAACACCTGTGATATCACAGGTGATATCACATGTGATATCACCGGTGATATCTATCACGATATCACATGTGATATCACAGGTGATATCACCGGTGATATCTATCATAAATTTTGTGCCACAGTAACAACAATTTTGTATTTCTAGCAAGGTTTATTCGAACAGCAAATTACTTTAAACAAAGAGAAAAGATAAGAACAATTCTATTAACTTGAATAGAAGTAAGACCGTTAGGAAAAAAATTAACCATTTTGCATCATATCGTATATAAAGTAACTGACTCTGTATAGTAAGTCACATGTCCTGAACTCGAGTGGTGCACCTCTTGCGTGTTGCGCATGAAATATACTCAAAATACATCATGTTCCATTTTTATTATTTACAAGTGGTTTTGTGTTTATTGGTAGCTTAGACATATGAATTGAGATGCTTTACCGTTTTAAAACGGTAGTGAAAATTGCAACATAAGCACATTACAAGTTGTAAACAGGTGTGTCACGGCCTAAACACCTATAAAAAAGAATGGAACTAAGTTGATCCAGAAACATTGTCAAGTTCTCAATCAATTTGAACTCCTTGACTTTTATGGCGAGGTTCAGCCAGCATGAATTACTAGTTAATTTGATCATCACTTCAACTGTCTAATCCATATCACTAGTTACCGTCCAAGTATCTTCTTTATGTACCATGAAGAAAATCACTAGTTTACTATGTTACAATCTATTCAAACAAAATACCCAAGCTTACAGCATGTGATTTCTATAGATCAGATAACCTCAAGTTAACAAGAACAAGTTATGTTATCTAACAGACCACCGAAACAAAGACATCACATGCCTTTACAAGCGATTGAAGTATTGATGAGAGATCAACATTAAGGTAATTGATTTGCATAGATTGCATGAAATAAAAGGCCATTGAACAATTTAAACATAGTAAATCTAGGAAACAACCACAGCATTGAAATATTGAAATAACAATGTGCCATCATGCCAATAACAGAATAGTATCATGCAGAAGATTAAATAGTTCAAAACAACTGGTAATCTATATCAAAATCGTCTAGAGACATAACATACTTCACTTCAAAAAACTAGATGATGAAACTTAAGCAGCGATGTCAGCAGCATCTTCAACATAGGTTGATTGCCTTTGTGGTGGGCTTTGTAAGCATATCAGTGTACTCTTGGAAGGGAGATCTGCTGAACCTCGTCTCTCTCCAGAAGTCTGGGGTAAGGAATCCATAGGTTTTCAACAAGCAGTCAAAGGTAGCCTGCAAAATAAATTTGAGCTTTAGAAATATGCTAAAAAGTATGAGGTAGCAATCACTGATAGCCTAAATTGTAAGCACAAGCAGATGCTTACAAAAAAACCAAACTTAATAGTCGGACCATAATACTAGCAGACATATAAAGATCAAAAGCACATCATTGCCTAACTAGCAGAAATATAAAAATACATTTTAACTGGTTCAATAATCACTGGTTCAATAACTCAGCAAACAAGACATTAAAAAACATACCAATTGTTTTTAACAGAATATATAGGATAAACATACAAGTATCTAAAATTACAATAGCTAGTAAAACAAAAACAGCTCACCGAGACCACTACAATAATAAATAATACAGCTAAAACCACATTAGACATACATCATAGGAACAATATATGTAAAACCCCAAATTTTTAAAACATGTAAAAAGACCAAAATGCCCCTACAATCTAAAATTTTGATTTAATAAGTCCTTGAAGCAACAAATTAATCCCAAATCTTGGTAAACAAATAAACTATGAAACAAAATAATACTAAGACACATATGACACATTAAAATACCATTTGGACACCTTAATATTGTGCTAGGCCGAATTATATATTAAGAACACATTTAAACTTTTTTTTAATTACAAAATATGTGTTATAATTGGAAAATTCAAATCAAATCACAACTAATTGATTTGGTCTCCCTTAATACCGATTTTTGTGGCCCCATCTTCCCCCCCCCCACCCCCCACTCGGCATTTCCAATTATTTAAAGATTACAAAATCATTTTGTCACTTATCTCTTCTCCAAGAAATACCGAAACAACCACAAACCCTAACAAAAATCGTCCCATCATCATACAATTTTTCCAAGGCTTAGGTCCATTTTTCCTGTGTTCCTTGGCATCATTAGAAGGTTAGAAAAATACTTTTGGAGCCGTGCATTGCTGGGTTCGACCTTGGTGATTTATTTCTTGTCGCGAGTGAACTTTTGAGGTAACCTCCATCGTTTCCGTTTCGAAACCCTACTCGATATATATGTAAACGTAATCTATAAGTATGATAATATGTCATGAATGTCGCGTTGAATCTGTGATCGAACCACATATTTATAAATGTTCACCTAAACCTGTGAATTATGGAATTTATGCATGTCGATCTTTGGTCCTGTTTTTCTTTTCGAATCGGATGTCATACAGGCGCATGCTGGTCTTTTGAACACGACAATAATAACTCCATAATCTGGTAAAATGTTGCATGAAAGTGGGTCTGAATGCATGTTGAAATATACATTACGTGTGGCTTTTGAGTCCGACTATAAGAACATTTATTGAGTCTTTAATACACAAGAGAACCCTATATTATAACGTGTAAAAGTGTGAATATATATGAGGTCTAAATATGGGGTAAACCTGGGTAGTAATGTGCATGGAAAAAAAAACCCAGCGTCTAATGTGCGAATTCTTGTGATGATTGTTGTGTTTGTGGGCTGTGTTATGTGCGTTGACATAGGTCGAGTATGTGCATGGTTATGGGTTCAAATGGGCGCTCGTGTGGGGTGCAACACCAGAATCAAACTGGCCATGATTTGGGTCGAGCAACAAAGGGTAAACATGGGTGATTCACTATTTCAAAAGGTGTGATTTTATGTGGGTCAAGGTGGGAATTAGGATGCGTTTTGGGCTGGATACAAGGGAGTTTTGGTTAAAGTTTTGGGTCGAACAATAAGGGTTTAAAACAGGTTTTGGTAATGGTCGTATGTGTGGTTCATAGGGGCGTATAGGGTCGTGTTTTATGGAAAAAGAAAAGGAGTTAAGGTTGTGTATAAGAGTATTAACGAGGCTGTGTTGGATCATAATGTGCATGTGTGCGTGTGTCAACCAGAAAGGGACAAGTATGTAGGATATTTAGTTTACGATTATTGCGAGCATGGGTGTGTGTGGTGTACTAAAAAGTAAAAACCATATTATAGTGTGTAAAGTAATCAAGTAAGGGTCAGGTGTATGTCTGTTTTGGTTTGTCATAGCACACGTGTAGGTAAGGGTGATAGTGTGTAATATGTGTTGTTTTCTTAAATATTTTAGAATACATGTCAAGGGTATGCTTAATGTGTGATGTTGTGTGATGTTCATGATTTGTTAAAAGGTTTAGAGTGTTAGGCGTGTCTTGTCTCTTATCGTGTCTTGTTAAGTTGCTGTCGAGAGTGTGTATATTTGGGTCGTAAAGAGATTTAACGAAAGGGTAATATGGGTGTTAATATTGTGTCATGTACATGAGGAAGGTGTTGATGTTTTGGATCATAAAACCTAAGTTGGCCATCTATTTGCATTATTTACATTTCAAAATACTAAATTACGATAAGTTGCACCGTTAACTTTAAACTTACTAAAATGACATATTTGACCCTAACTTTTGAAAAATTATCAAAATCAACCCTAAACTACAATATTGATCATATTAAGTTCTAGAGTTATTAAATTATCATTAAATCGGGAAATTTACTGATTATAGGAACTTACTAAATATAGAGAGTTACTTAAAATGGAAAGGGTTGTAATTCTTTTCTACCCCTCTAGGTGTGAAGAAGGAGAGGATCTGATTCTGTTTCATCTTACTCATTTCTGAGTTTGTGTTTGCTTTTGGAATATGGTACAGATATTCTGACCTTCTCTGTAAGGTTTCCTGTGATCTCTTTCATGATTCTGATCTGTTTAGCCTCTGACTTGATACTTTGCCATGATTCCTTTGCTTTGAACCTTTGATCTATGATATGAACCTAGACTGTGAAAACCTCTTTAATTCTGACCTGGAAATGATTTGAGAAAACGCTATTTTAAAATGATGATTACAAATGTGATACAATATTCTTTTAAACGGGATTTTCTAACTTTTATGAAAACCATTTTAAAAGATTATCTTTATGAAAAACCATTTGAAAGATCATTTTTATGAAGACCGTTATTAAAAGATTCTTTAAATGGACTCTTAATTTGAAACCTTTTAAATTGAACTGTTACTATGGAACTTGGACTATTGACCTTCTGATATTGACCTTCTGATGTTGAACCTTCTGATATGACACCCTGATTATGATATGAACCTTTGAACCTTTGACCTTTGACCCTTGACTCCCAGTTTGATACCCGAGCCAAAATATGTTCCCTAGCCATGAAGGTAACATGGCCGTGTCTGTGATGCACCACTGGCATGACTCGTGTGTGGTTCGAGTGATTAGCCACACCGTCCCCATTCTGATTCTGATATGCATGCACACTACTGATATTATGGCCAATATGATTTGTTCTGGGGGGCGTATGGATGCATCCTAGATTTGTTCTGTTTTGTGAAGATCTGATATATCTTATATTTGGTGACTGATGATGGGTGCAATCCACGTCTTTCATGTTCTGGGAGCTAGCTACTCCATATATTTCTGTTGGATACATGAGGTCACCCCTCATATTATCTGGTTACTTGAGAGGCATCCCCTCTGGATTTCTGATATGGTTACATGGATATGATATTTCTGTTTCTGGGCTCGTGGTGGATTACTGTCCTAAACCTTTACTCTTGTACCTTATTTATATCTTTTCATTATGCTTCATTTGTTCAATTCCGTTTGTTTCATTTCCGTTTATTGTATATATCTGTTCACTGGGATTTTTAAGCTCAGCCGCGTTTCTTTTCCCGCGGCAGGTATCTAAGCTAGGAGCTCGGGATTATGCTTTGGATGGGATGAGAGCTTAGATGGAGCTTTTACCTTAGATGACCACCTTTTATCTTATGACATTATTATGACTATGGATTTCCTCATGTTATGGATTACTTCTTATTTCTGAACTTATGTAATGGTTTCAAGTCTCGCTGACTTGACTTTCTTTTATGATTTTTGTTTAAGGCTTTCGCTGTGTATTATGTATGTATGCTCTGATTTGTCACCGTGATGTGACACCTTTACCCTTGGAGGGTTGGGGTGTTACAATTATGGTATCAGAGCCCAGGCTGCGACCTGTAGTACATACGTCATGACCTGTGAGTCTTATGGACCCTAGGATTTGACCCTTAAGACATTAGGTTTGACTGGTGAGGATTTGGGTAGACATTAGGATTCTGTTTCGTCTTTCCTTCGTGCTTATTTTCCTATCTTTCTAATCATTTTTCGAAATCGTTCAGATGGTGAGACATAACGATGCCCCTGATTTCAATGCCATGATCGCCGCAGCGTTGCAAAACGCACTCCCTCAATTGGTGACCCAGATCACCAACAACATTCAGAATGGGGCAGGTCCTTCCGGAGGTGGAGGTGCAGGACCACAAGGTGGTGGTGCAGGTTCAGGTCCAGGTGGGGGTGGTGGAGGTGCTCCACCAGTTGGTATCCATGTTTGGATTGAGAGGTTTAACAAGCTCAAACCCCTCTCTTTCCGGTCAGCTGCCGTTCCCACTGAGGCTGAAGACTGGATTATCCACATGGAGAAGATGTTTAAAGTTTTGGGTTGTCCAGATGAGTTTAAGACGAGATTGGCTGCATTTAAGTTTGAAGGCGATGCACAGAGCTGGTGGACAGCTTATGCTCAGGCTCAGGAGCAGGGTTTTGAGGAGACTTGTACTTGGGAGGATTTTATGGGTATCTTTTATAAGCAGTACATTCCAGTGGCTGAACAGCAGCGATATGAGCGGGAATATGGGAACATCCGTCAGGGGGACCGAGAGACGACTGTGGAGTTTATGCAGCGATTTATGAGGCTGGCCAGTTTTGTTGGGCCAGAGATTACGGGAGATGCTTACCGTCAGGCTAAGACATTTAAGTGGGCGTTAAAGAAATGGATATTGGACCGTATCGTGAACACGCATTATGATGATGTGGCGGCGGTTGCGAACGACGCTCGCAACATTGAGATGCTGCATAGTGATGGTAGTGGTTTTAATAAGCGTGATAGGGACGGTAACCGTGTGTATTCCAGGGGGCAGTAACACCCCAACCCGGCAAGGGTAGAAGCATCACATTATGGTGACAAATCAAAGCATACATACATATTCACAGCGGAAGCCAATAAACATAATCATTAAATAAACCAAGTCAACACGACTGGAATTCAATACATAAGTCTCAAATGAAAGGAAGAAATAATCCCAAGGAAATACATAACGAAATAAATCCAATATCAAAATGCTGAAACAAAAATGGTAAGACTAGGGTAGGACATCATCTAAGGCAAAAAGCTCCACTAACTCTCATCCCAAGCATAAATCCATCTCCCAGCTAGATACCTGCCGCACACGGAAAAGAAAACGTGCGGCTGAGCTTACAAAGCTCAGTGAACAGATACATAATACAACAAGATAATGAAGCATAAATATAATGAAGCACTGGGAAATATCATAAGGTATAAATCAGAACAAATGGGTAATAAGAGAAGAATAGGATAGTCATCTACCACGAGCCCAGAAACATATCATATCATATCATACTCATAATCATACACATGCAGAGGGGATACCTCTTAGGCAACCAGATAATATGAGGGGTGACCTCATGTATCAAATGGAGTGATCAACTCCCAGATAAATTGTGAAAGGCGTGTATTGCACACAGCACCAGTCACCAGACAAATCATATCATAGCATATACAGTTAAATCCACTAAACAGATCAGATCTATGATTGCAATCCATACGCCCCCCCAGAACATAATAATCATAATCAAAGTAATGCGCATATCATAATCAGAATGGGGACGGTGTGAGGAATCACTCACCCACACATGAGTCATGCCAGTGGTGCATCACAGACACGGCCAGGTTACCTTCCTGGCTAGGTAACAAAAAAGTGGCTCGGGTATCAAACTAAGAGTCATATCATATCAAATGTGTCATATCATAAGGTTCATCATAATAGGTTCATAACAGAGGGTTCATATCAAAGGTTCAGAACTAGTGTCAAAGGTCCAAATCAAAGGTTCAACAGATCAAGGTTACACAGCAAAGGATCATAAACAAATGGGGATCATAGCAATGGCTTGGGATCCTTAACAGAATCATAAGTCAACATCAATGTATAGTGTATAGGAACCCTTACAGAAACAAGGGCAGAGTATCCGTACCTTATGTCGAAAGCAAAAATAGAAACAAGCACAGGAATGAGGGAAAGCTCAAAGTCTCTCCTTCTTCACACCTAAAGGAGTAGAAGGGGATTACAAATCATTCTTAATTAACCATCTTTCCATTTAAGTAACTTTCCCTTTTTAGTAAGTTTCCACTTTTAGAAAGTTTCCATAATTAGAAGGTTTCCACTTTTAGAAATATTTAGTACATAGCTTAATTAGATCAATATTTGCTGGAAATAAAGTATCTTTATCATAATTACACCTTTGGTCCTCAGGTTTCCACAAATTACATTTTACACCCCTGTATTTCCAAATTTACATTTTAAACCTTCAAACATGCATAATTACACATTAAACCCTTGGTTTATCAAATTTACACAATGAGTACTTATTTTAGTGAGTTATATGATTAGACCTTCAATTATTCAATATTTACACAATAGGTCCCTCCATTTAATAAAGTTACATATTTAACCTTAAAGTTTACATTTTTAATCTTTAATTTATAATAGTTACACTTTAGTCCAATAATTATCCAAATTTTCATATTAGCCCCTGAATATCATTCATAATACAAATCGACCTCCACTTTTCAGAAATTACATGATTAGTCCCTATATTTATTTAATTTCCAAATCGAATTAACAATTACAACTAAATTCATTATCTCATGAATTTTACATATATGCCCTCCGTTTAATAATTTTTACAGATTATACATGATCTATAGAACATGACAAAAATAGCCCATGAGTTTTAAAAGTTACAAAACACCCCCTTTATATTTAATTTCCAAATCGTTAAATACCATTCTTAACAAAATAAAACCCTAATCGACCCCAATCATTATGCAATCATTTACTCATCATTTATATTCACTTATGATCAGATCCTATCCTTTTTGAACCCTAGTTCCCTCGTTAGGTATTTTTGTTCTTATTTTTCCTTTTTGCCGATTATAACATAGTTTCACCAAAAATAGTTTTAAGCCTCAATAAATCAAATGAGTATTTTTCTAGTGTTGTATTATGATCATAGAGGCCACGAAAATTATTCACTAGTCCAGGAAAAATCGCATGCATGATATTTAGATTTATTTCGATTCTAGGGTTTATAAACACAAGAATTACCATACGAATTATATACGATGCATGGGTCATTTTTATTATTTTTCTTAGGATATATACGATCATTAGAGGCTGGGAAAAATACCAGAAGATTTTTAGAACGAGTGAATAAGGCCACACGATTTATTGCTTCTCGGATGGATACTCGACAAGGAAAGAATTCACCACGACTCCAAATGGGATCAAATCACCTTGTACACATTTTTCGCAGATCACATATGGTATAAGAACCTCAGGAAAAATAAGAAACGAATTTTATGAAGCTTAGTTAAATTGATACGAATTATACCTTAAAAATGAGTTATCGATAGGAATAAATCCACCACCAACGAACCGGGCAACAAACGAACTCAACACGATTTTTCTAGGACTCCTTGAATTGTGTTTGAACTCAGAAAAATGCTTTGGTAATTTTGGATAGCCGAATGGAGGCTATGGAATTTCTTTGTGTGTTTTCTTATCAATCGGTATTTAGGGTTTTGAAGGAAGATAATGGATTGGTTTTTAATATGGAATGCCGAGTCATAGGGGGGGGAATTTGGACCAGAAATCTCGGAAATTATGGTTGGGATTAGTGGTGATTGATTTTGCTTCTTATCTTCCATATTTCTTAATTTAAAATGTCATATTTAATATATTTAAATTATACACGATTTGTGTAGGGGTAAAAAGGTAATTTTGCCACTTGTATAAATGTTAAATGATGTTGTTAAAATTATTTGGGATCATAACTTGTGCATTTCCAGAAGTTTGGAATTTATTTGATACATTATAAGCTTTTAATTAAATTTTAAACTAGCAGGGGCATTTTGGTAATTTTACATGCTTTCGGATTTTAGGTGTTACAACTTCTTCCCCTCTAAAAAGAAAAATTTCGTCCCCGAAATTTGCAAAGAATCAGAATGAAACGAATCGGAAACAAAATAGAGACATACCAGAATCAGAAAACAAAATGAGGATAACTAGCTCGAATAGACTCCTCGGTCTCCCAGGTAGCTTCCCGCTCTGGGTGGTTCCGCCAAAGAATCTTAACAAAGGGAATGACTTTACGTCTCATAACTCGCTCTTGGCGATCAAGGACAGCTTCCGGCTCCTCCGGAAGAGACATATCTGGCTGGATCTGATCAAAAGGGTAAGACACCACATGCAGAGGATGATAATTTTATCCCCTCAGGAGAGATACATGAAAGACGTCGTGAACATGTGATAACTGCGGAGGAAGAGCCAAACGATACGAAACTTCTCCGATGCGATCCAAAATCTCAAACGGTCCGATGAATCGAGGACTGAGCTTGCCCTTAATTCCAAAACGTTTAACCCCTCGGAAAGGCGAAACCTTAAGAAATACCCGATCACCAACACGAAACTCCAAGTCACGCCTATGCTTGTCAGCGTAACTCTTTTGACGAGCCCTAGCTTCCTTTAACTTCTCCCTAGCAACATCCACTTTCTCAGTTGCGATCTAAACTAACTCTGGACCCTCAA
Source organism: Artemisia tridentata subsp. tridentata (assembly GCA_021014915.2). Classification (NCBI taxonomy): domain Eukaryota; kingdom Viridiplantae; phylum Streptophyta; class Magnoliopsida; order Asterales; family Asteraceae; genus Artemisia; species Artemisia tridentata. The sequence goes on from CP139504.1 coordinate 278,741,184, forward strand.
TAACGCGTTCACCAACCTCATTCCAACAAACCGGAGCCCTACATTTCCGACCATATAGCATCTCGAAAGGAGCCATACGAATACTCGCGTGCCAACTGTTATTATAAGCAAACTCTACCAAACACAAATAATCGTCCCAGCTACCAGTCCACTCTAAGGCACATGCCCTCAACATGTCCTCTAAAGTCTGAATGGTCCTCTCCGACTGACCATCCGTCTGAGGGTGAAAAGCTGTACTGAACTTAAGGCGCGTATCCCATGCCTTATGCAATCCCTTCCAGAAGCGAGATGTAAACCGTGGATCCCTATCTGATATAATAGCCGTAGGCATACCATGAAGCCTAACGATTTCCTGCTGAAATATGTCCGCCAATTTACTAACACTGTAGTCCACACGAATAGGGAGGAAGTGAGCAGACTTGGTTAGTCGATCGACGACCACCCAAATCGCATCATGCTTCCTACGAGTAAGAGGTAAACCAGTCACAAAATCCATGGAAATTTCCTCCCATTTCCACTTCGGAATCTCCAATGGCTGAAGCAACCCACTAGCTCTCTGGTGCTCAATCTTGACCTGCTGGCAAGTCAAACACTTAGATACAAACGAAGCCACATCTTGTTTCATGCCACTCCACCAGAAATGTTGCTTAAGGTCCCGGTACATCTTGGTAGAACCAGGATGTATGGTAAAAGGGGAACTATGAGCCTCTGCTAGAACAGCCTCCCTAAGCTCAGGATCGTTGGGAACACAGAGACGATCCTCAAACCACACTACACCGGAATCATCAACTCTAAACGCTGATTGCTTGCCGTCCTCAACATTTTGAACTATAGACCACAGCTCACCATCCTCTTTCTGGGCTTCCTTAATTCGCAAGATAAGATTGGACTCCACCGTAAGGCTAGCCCAATAACCGCCATGACCACGAACACAAAACTCCACATCAAGAAGCTCTAAATCATGCAAAATACGGGGCTCAAACTCCAAACTCGCAATCATACCGGATTTCCTACTCAGAGCATCAGCGACTACATTTGCTTTACCGGGATGATACTGGATGTTAGCATCATAATCTTTCAGAAGCTCCAACCAACGCCTCTGTCTCATATTCAACTCTTTCTGGGTGAAGATGTATTTAAGACTCTTATGATCGGTAAAAATATCACAAGACTCTCCATACAATAGTGGCGCCAAATCTTTAGCGCGAAGACCACAGCCGCTAACTCAAGATCATGCGTCGGATAGTTCACCTCGTAAGGCTTCAGCTGCCTCGAAGCATAGGCGATCACCTTCCCGTGCTGCATCAAGACACATCCTAAACCCTTCTTCGATGCATCGCTATAAATCTGAAAACCGCCGGAACCCGATGGAAGAGTCAAGATAGGTGCAGACACTAACCGCTTCTTCAACTCCTCAAAACTACTCTCTCTCGCTCATCAGTCCAAATAAACTTTTCCCCTTTCCTCATCAACTGTGTCAACGGCAAAGCAAGACGCGAAAAGCCCTCAACAAATCTCCTATAATACCCAGCGAGCCCCAGAAAACTTCTCACTTCCGTCACATTTGTAGGTCTTGGCCATTTTGTGATAGCCTCAACCTTCGCCGGATCCATCGTGATGCCGTCTGCAGAAACAATGTGACCCAAGAAAGCTACACGATCCAACCAAAACTCGCACTTCGAAAACTTTGCATACAATCGCTGCTGTCGAAGAATCTCCAGAACCATACTAAGGTGTTGCTCGTGCTCCGCCTCGGTTTTAGAATACACAAGGATATCATCTATGAAGACAATGACGAACTTATCAAGAAATTCATGAAATACCCGGTTCATGAGGTCCATAAATACAGCCGGAGCATTGGTCAACCCGAAAGGCATAACCAAAAATTCATAATGACCATACCGAGTCCGAAAGGCCGTTTTGGGAACATCCTGCTCCCTCACCCTAAGCTGGTGATAACCTGACCTTAGATCGATTTTAGAGAAATGCCTCGCCCCTTGCAACTGGTCGAACAGATCATCAATGCGCGGAAGGGGATAGCGGTTACGAATCGTAATGCGGTTAAGCTCCCGATAATCGATACAAAGACGCATGCTCCCGTCTTTCTTCTTAACAAACAACACGGGAGCACCCCAAGGAGATACGCTCGGACGAATAAAACCGTTTTCCAACAGTTCCTGCAATTGCTCCTTTAATTCCTTTAATTCAATCGGTGCCATGCGGTAAGGAGCTTTAGATATGGGTTCAGCACCCGGAATCAGATCAATGCTAAATTCGACTTCCCTGACCGGAGGAATGCCAGGAAGTTCATCCGGAAATACATCGGCGAAATCGCGCACAATACGAATACTATCAATGCTAGGTACATCAATAGAGGTATCTTTAATAGAAGCAAGAAAACCAAGACAGCCATGCGAAATCAATGTCCGGGCTTTCATAGCCGAAATGATCTTTACAGATTTCAGAGGTTGGGAACCAGAATAAACAAAATCAGGATAATGAAGATCACCAAAGATCACCTTACGAGCATAACAATCAATAGTCTCCTTATGGGCAGCTAACCAGTCCATGCCCAGAATGATATCAAAATCAACCATATCAATGGGAAGAAGGTTCGCAGGACGAATACGATCATCGAAACGGAGAGGGAAATTAACATACTCAACATCAATAATCACATGAGTTTTCATCGGGGTAGCAATAGATATTCGGTTCATTAATTGAGTTGGGTTTACGTTTATTTTATTTGCAAGTGATGTGGATATTATTGAATGTGTAGCACCGGTGTCAAATAAAACGAAAACAATACGATCTCCAATATACAGAAAACCCGTAATAGTACCTGAGGTGCTAGCTGCCTGGTCACGTGTCAAAGAATAGACCCGGCCTGAATTAGGAGCGGTCCTAGTATCGACTTTAGGTTCACCAACATTCTTCTTAGGACAGTCCTTGACTTTGTGCGATGTAGATCCACAAGAGAAGCAACCACCAGAAGCTTTGTAACAAGGACCCGGATGTGGTTTCCCACATGTAGTACATAAAGGGGGAGGAGGTAGAGCCTGAACAGAACCCCTCTGACCCGAAGATCCCGACTGCTGATACTGCTGAGAATCCCTACGCCGGTTATTACCACCCTGACCCTGACCCTGACGGTCACCACCATACCGACCATAATCATGTCGGCCCTGGTTCCTAGAATCCTGTCGCCTATAATCACCACCTCAGTCCTGGCGACCCTGCTGATCATGCCCATGGTCCTGGCGACCCCGAAAATCCTGTCTCTGGTCCTGACGACCATGACCCCGAGAATCCTGCCTTTGGTCCTGCCGACCCCCGAAAATCTACCCGGTTACCATCCCTATCACGCTTATTAGACACCCTGTCCGCATGTAACAACTCGATGTTACGCGCGGCATCCTGAACACTAGCCACATCATCAAATGGAGTGTTAACGATCCGGTCTAACACCCACTTCTTAAGAGCCCACTTGAAGTGACGAGCCTGTCGAACAGAATCCCCAGTAACCTCTGGCCCCACGAAACTAGCCAGACGTAAGAAACGCTGCATGAAATCTCTAGAAGACTCATGATCACCCTGACGAATAGACCCGTATTCCCTCTCGTACCTCAGCTGCTCTGCCATAGGAATGTACTGCTTATAAAACGCCTCAATAAAATCTGCCCACGAACAAGTCTCAGCAAAATCATCCCCTTTGGCCTGAACAAGAGCAGTCCACCAATTCTGAGCATCACCCTCTAGCTTGAATGTGGCCAAACGAGTTTTAAACTCGTCAGCACATCCCAGAACACGAAACAACTTCTCGATATGCGTGATCCAGTCCTCCGCTTCATGGGGAGTAGCAGCGGACCTGAAAGAGAGAGGCTTTAGCTTGTTAAACCTCTCGATCCACACGTGGATACCAGCTGGGGGAGCAGCGGGTGGAGCAGTGGGTTGAGCATCGCCACCACCACCACCTCCAGAAGGACCAGCCCCATTCCTGATATTATTGGTGACCTCAGTCACCACTCGCGGAAGAGCAGCAGCCACAGCAGCGGCTATCATCTCTTCAAAATTGGGGCCATCATCCCCATTAGTGTACTGAGTAAAGCGAGTGTTCACCATCTGAATGATCATGAAAAGAATTAGCAAAACATAAGGGAAAATAAGCACGAAATGGAAGACGAAACAGAAACCTATGCCTACCCAAAGCCTCACCAGTCAAAACTTAAAACTTAAGGGTCAAATCCTATGGTCCACATGTTTCACAGGCCAAAGCTTATGTACGACAGGTCGCAACCTGGCTTTGATACCATAATTGTAACACCCCAACCCGGTCAAGGGTAGAAGCATCACATTATGGTGACAAATCAAAGCATACATACATATTCACAGCGGAAGCCAATAAACATAATCATTAAATAAACCAAGTCAACACGACTGGAATTCAATACATAAGTCTCAAATGAAAGGAAGAAATAATCCCAAGGAAATACATAACGAAATAAATCCAATATCAAAATGCTGAAACAAAAATGGTAAGACTAGGGTAGGACATCATCTAAGGCAAAAGCTCCACTAACTCTCATCCCAAGCATAAATCCATCTCCCAGCTAGATACCTGCCGCACACGGAAAAGAAAACGTGCGGCTGAGCTTACAAAGCTCAGTGAACAGATACATAATACAACAAGATAATGAAGCAGAAATATAATGAAGCACTGGGAAATATCATAAGGTATAAATCAGAACAAATGGGTAATAAGAGAAGAATAGGATAGTCATCTACCACGAGCCCAGAAACATATCATATCATATCATACTCATAATCATACACATGCAGAGGGGATACCTCTTAGGCAACCAGATAATATGAGGGGTGACCTCATGTATCAAATGGAGTGATCAGCTCCCAGATAAATTGTGAAAGGCGTGTATTGCACACAGCACCAGTCACCAGACAAATCATATCATAGCATATACAGTTAAATCCACTAAACAGATCAGATCTAGGATTGCAATCCATACGCCCCCCAGAACATAAATAATCATAATCAAAGTAATGCGCATATCATAATCAGAATGGGGACGGTGTGAGGAATCACTCACCCACACATGAGTCATGCCAGTGGTGCATCACAGACACGGCCAGGTTACCTTCCTGGCTAGGTAACAGAAAAGTGGCTCGGGTATCAAACTAAGAGTCATATCATATCAAATGTGTCATATCATAAGGTTCATCATAATAGGTTCATAACAGAGGGTTCATATCAAAGGTTCAGAACTAGTGTCAAAGGTCCAAATCAAAGGTTCAACAGATCAAGGTTCACAGCAAAGGATCATAAACAAATGGGGATCATAGCAATGGCTTGGGATCCTTAACAGAATCATAAGTCAACATCAATGTATAGTGTATAGGAACCCTTACAGAAACAAGGGCAGAGTATCCGTACCTTATGTCGAAAGCAAAAATAGAAACAAGCACAGGAATGAGGGAAAGCTCAAAGTCTCTCCTTCTTCACACCTAAAGGAGTAGAAGGGGATTACAAATCATTCTTAATTAACCATCTTTCCATTTTAAGTAACTTTCCCCTTTTAGTAAGTTTCCACTTTTAGAAAGTTTCCATAATTAGAAGGTTTCCACTTTTAGAAATATTTATTACATAGCTTAATTAGATCAATATTTGCTGGAAATAAAGTATCTTTATCATAATTACACCTTTGGTCCTCAGGTTTCCACAAATTACATTTTACACCCCTGTATTTCCAAATTTACATTTTAAACCTTCAAACATGCATAATTACACATTAAACCCTTGGTTTATCAAATTTACACAATGAGTACTTATTTTAATGAGTTATACGATTAGACCTTCAATTATTCAATATTTACACAATAGGTCCCTCCATTTAATAAAGTTACATATTTAACCTTAAAGTTTACATTTTTAATCTTTAATTTATAATAGTTACACTTTAGTCCAATAATTATCCAAATTTTCATATTAGCCCCTGAATATCATTCATAATACAAATCGACCTCCACTTTTCAGAAATTACATGATTAGTCCCTATATTTATTTAATTTCCAAATCGAATTAACAATTACAACTAAATTCATTATCTCATGAATTTTACATATATGCCCTCCGTTTAATAATTTTTACAGATTATACATGATCTATAGAACATGACAAAAATAGCCCATGAGTTTTAAAAGTTACAAAACACCCCCTTTATATTTAATTTCCAAATCGTTAAATACCATTCTTAACAAAATAAAACCCTAATCGACCCCAATCATTATGCAATCATTTACTCATCATTTATATTCACTTATGATCAGATCCTATCCTTTTTGAACCCTAGTTCCCTCGTTAGGTATTTTTGTTCTTATTTTTCCTTTTTGCCGATTATAACATAGTTTCACCAAAAATAGTTTTAAGCCTCAATAAATCAAATGAGTATTTTTCTAGTGTTGTATTATGATCATAGAGGCCACGAAAATTATTCACTAGTCCAGGAAAAATCGCATGCATGATATTTAGATTTATTTCGATTCTAGGGTTTATAAACACAAGAATTACCATACGAATTATATACGATGCATGGGTCATTTTTATTATTTTTCTTAGGATATATACGATCATTAGAGGCTGGGAAAAATACCAGAAGATTTTTAGAACGAGTGAATAAGGCCACACGATTTATTGCTTCTCGGATGGATACTCGACAAGGAAAGAATTCACCACGACTCCAAATGGGATCAAATCACCTTGTACACATTTTTCGCAGATCACATATGGTATAAGAACCTCAGGAAAAATAAGAAACGAATTTTATGAAGCTTAGTTAAATTGATACGAATTATACCTTAAAAATGAGTTATCGATAGGAATAAATCCACCACCAACGAACCGGGCAACAAACGAACTCAACAACGATTTTTCTAGGACTCCTTGAATTGTGTTTGAACTCAGAAAAATGCTTTGGTAATTTTGGATAGCCGAATGGAGGCTATGGAATTTCTTTGTGTGTTTTCTTATCAATCGGTATTTAGGGTTTTGAAGGAAGATAATAGATTGGTTTTTAATATGGAATGCCGAGTCATAGGGGGGGAAATTTGGACCAGAAATCTCGGAAATTATGGTTGGGATTAGTGGTGATTGATTTTGCTTCTTATCTTCCATATTTCTTAATTTAAAATGTCATATTTAATATATTTAAATTATACACGATTTGTGTAGGGGTAAAAAGGTAATTTTTCCACTTGTATAAATGTTAAATGATGTTGTTAAAATTATTTGGGATCATAACTTGTGCATTTCCAGAAGTTTGGAATTTATTTGATACATTATAAGCTTTTAATTAAATTTTAAACTAGCAGGGGCATTTTGGTAATTTTACATGCTTTCGGATTTTAGGTGTTACAGGGGGCAGAGTCAGCAGGACCAGAGTAGGGATTATAGGAGCCACCGGGACCAGGATTATGAGCGGAAGGGGCAATCTAGTAGGAGTTTGGAGCCACGAGATCGGGCGGATCGTGATCGTGATCAGAGAGGTAGGGATTCGAGGTCAGCTCCTAGGCAGGATAGAGATCGTCGGGGGCGCAGCGACAGTCAGGGACAGTGGAGAGATCAGTCTCCTTGGAGTTACCAGCAGAGTCGGGGTTCTGGATCAAGATCATCAGAATACTCGTATCCTACTCCTATTTGTGTTACTTGCGGGAAAAGTCATTATGGAGCTTGTCGTAGGGCTTCGGTGCTTGTTTTAGATGCGGATCGTCTGAGCATAGAGTTAGGGATTGTCCTGATCCGGCACCTGTGGTGAATTATCTTCCTCCTCCTCCGAATTCTGGTCGCGACTATTCGACTACTGATAAGGCGCCTGGTATGTCTTTATTTTGATTCTGTTCCATTTCCTTTCTACTCCTTTGCAAATTTCGAGGATGAATTTTTTTCTTTTAGAGGGGAAGAGTTGTAAAACCCTAAATTTTTAAAACATGTAAAAAGACCAAAATGCCCCTACAATCTAAAATTTTGATTTAATAAGTCCTTGAAGCAACAAATTAATCCCAAATCTTGGTAAACAAATAAACTATGAAACAAAATAATACTAAGACACATATGACACATTAAAATACCATTTGGACACCTTAATATTGTGCTAGGCCGAATTATATATTAAGAACACATTTAAACTTTTTTTTAATTACAAAATATGTGTTATAATTGGAAAATTCAAATCAATTCACAACTAATTGATTTGGTCTCCCTTAATACCGATTTTGTGGCCCCATCTTCCCCCCCCCCCCCCCCACCCCACTCGGCATTTCCAATTATTTAAAGATTACAAAATCATTTTGTCACTTATCTCTTCTCCAAGAAATACCGAAACAACCACAAACCCTAACAAAAATCGTCCCATCATCATACAATTTTTCCAAGGCTTAGGTCCATTTTTCCTGTGTTCCTTGGCATCATTAGAAGGTTAGAAAAATACTTTTGGAGCCGTGCATTGCTGGGTTCGACCTTGGTGATTTATTTCTTGTCGCGAGTGAACTTTTGAGGTAACCTCCATCGTTTCCGTTTCGAAACCCTACTCGATATATATGTATACGTAATCTATAAGTATGATAATATGTCATGAATGTCGCGTTGAATCTGTGATCAAACCACATATTTATAAATGTCACCTAAACCTGTGAATTATGGAATTTATGCATGTCGATCTTTGGTCCTGTTTTTCTTTTCGAATCGGATGTCATACAGGCGCATGCTGGTCTTTTGAACACGACTATAATAACTCCATAATCTGGTAAAATGTTGCATGAAAGTGGGTCTGAATGCATGTTGAAATATACATTACGTGTGGCTTTTGAGTCCGACTATAAGAACATTTATTGAGTCTTTAATACACAAGAGAACCCTATATTATAACGTGTAAAAGTGTGAATATATATGAGGTCTAAATATGGGGTAAACCTGGGTAGTAATGTGCATGGAAAAAAAAACCCAGCGTCTAATGTGCGAATTCTTGTGATGATTGTTGTGTTTGTGGGCTGTGTTATGTGCGTTGACATAGGTCGAGTATGTGCATGGTTATGGGTTCAAATGGGCGCTCGTGTGGGGTGCAACACCAGAATCAAACTGGCCATGATTTGGGTCGAGCAACAAAGGGTAAACATGGGTGATTCACTATTTCAAAAGGTGTGATTTTATGTGGGTCAAGGTGGGAATTAGGATGCGTTTTGGGCTGGATACAAGGGAGTTTTGGTTAAAGTTTTGGGTCGAAGAATAAGGGTTTAAAACAGGTTTTTGTAATGGTCGTATGTGTGGTTCATAGGGGCGTATAGGGTCGTGTTTTATGGAAAAAGAAAAGGAGTTGAGGTTGTGTATAAGAGTATTAACGAGGCTGTGTTGGATCATAATGTGCATGTGTGCGTGTGTCAACCAGAAAGGGACAAGTATGTAGGATATTTAGTTTACGATTATTGCGAGCATGGTGTGTGTGTGGTGTACTAAAAAGTAAAAACCATATTATAGTGTGTAAAGTAATCAAGTAAGGGTCAGGTGTATGTCTGTTTTGGTTTGTCATAGCACACGTGTAGGTAAGGGTGATAGTGTGTAATATGTGTTGTTTTCTTAAATATTTTAGAATACATGTCAAGGGTATGCTTAATGTGTGATGTTGTGTGATGTTCATGATTTGTTAAAAGGTTTAGAGTGTTAGGCGTGTCTTGTCTCTTATCGTGTCTTGTTAAGTTGCTGTCGAGAGTGTGTATATTTGGGTCGTAAAGAGATTTAACGAAAGGGTAATATGGGTGTTAATATTGTGTCATGTACATGAGGAAGGTGTTGATGTTTTGGGTCATAAAACCTAAGTTGGCCATCTATTTGCATTATTTACATTTCAAAATACTAAATTACGATAAGTTGCACCGTTAACTTTAAACTTACTAAAATGACATATTTGACCCTAACTTTTGAAAAATTATCAAAATCAACCCTAAACTACAATATTGATCATATTAAGTTCTAGAGTTATTAAATTATCATTAAATCGGGAAATTTACTGATTATAGGAACTTACTAACTATAGAGAGATACTTAAAATGGAAAGGGTTGTAATTCTTTTCTGCCCCTCTAGGTGTGAAGAAGGAGAGGATCTGATTCTGTTTCATCTTACTCATTTCTGAGTTTGTGTTTGCTTTTGGAATAAGGTACAGATATTCTGACCTTCTCTGTAAGGTTTCCTGTGATCTCTTTCATGATTCTGATCTGTTTAGCCTCTGACTTGATACTTTGCCATGATTCCTTTGCTTTGAACCTTTGATCTATGATATGAACCTAGACTGTGAAAACCTCTTTAATTCTGACCTGGAAATGATTTGAGAAAACGCTATTTTAAAATGATGATTACAAATGTGATACAATATTCTTTTAAACGGGATTTTCTAACTTTTATGAAAACCATTTTAAAAGATTATCTTTATGAAAAACCATTTGAAAGATCATTTTTATGAAGACCGTTATTAAAAGATTCTTTAAATGGACTCTTAATTTGAAACCTTTTTAATTGAACTGTTACTATGGAACTTGGACTATTGACCTTCTGATATTGACCTTCTGATATGACACCCTGATTATGATATGAACCTTTGAACCTTTGACCTTTGACCCTTGACTCCCAGTTTGATACCCGAGCCAAAATATGTTCCCTAGCCATGAAGGTAACATGGCCGTGTCTGTGATGCACCACTGGCATGACTCGTGTGTGGTTCGAGTGATTAGCCACACCGTCCCCATTCTGATTCTGATATGCATGCACACTACTGATATTATGGCCAATATGATTTGTTCTGGGGGGCGTATGGATGCATCCTAGATTTGTTCTGTTTTGTGAAGATCTGATATATCTGATATTTGGTGACTGATGATGGGTGCAATCCACGTCTTTCATGTTCTGGGAGCTAGCTACTCCATATATTTCTGTTGGATACATGAGGTCACCCCTCATATTATCTGGTTACTTGAGAGGCATCCCCTCTGGATTTCTGATATGGTTACATGGATATGATATTTCTGTTTCTGGGCTCGTGGTGGATTACTGTCCTAAACCTTTACTCTCGTACCTTATTTATATCTTTTCATTATGCTTCATTTGTTCAATTCCGTTTGTTTCATTTCCGTTTATTGTATATATCTGTTCACTGGGATTTTTAAGCTCAGCCGCGTTTCTTTTCCCGCGGCAGGTATCTAAGCTAGGAGCTCGGGATTATGCTTTGGATGGGATGAGAGCTTAGATGGAGCTTTTACCTTAGATGACCACCTTTTATCTTATGACATTATTATGACTATGGATTTCCTCATGTTATGGATTACTTCTTATTTCTGAACTTATGTAATGGTTTCAAGTCTCGCTGACTTGACTTTCTTTTATGATTTTTGTTTAAGGCTTTCGCTGTGTATTATGTATGTATGCTCTGATTTGTCACCGTGATGTGACACCTTTACCCTTGGAGGGGTGGGGTGTTACAATATATACCAATGGCAGATTTTACATCTCCATTTGCAAAAAAAAGTTGTGATAACCACATAAAAATGACTCAAAAAGCTAATATAACAGTGAAAGTGGTAAAATGAAACCCAATTGTAGTATAACTGAATATGTGATATATCACCATGTGATATCACATGTGATATCACAGGTGATATCACATGTGATATCACCGGTGATATCACGATATCACCGGTGACACACAATATGAGCTAACAAAGTTAATTACACATGTAGTCCGCAAAACTCAACTTGCAGTTATCATAATTTCAGTGCACCAACATAAAGAGAAAGGAAAACACAACGATAACGAAAAAGAGAAAGGAAAGATGACGCTTACCGTACTTTCCAACTATACCAGCCTTCTTCGTCCTCTTTGTCTGCAATTCACATTTTAAGAGGTAACCATTAAACCATAAGCATAAGCTAAAGAAGGTTTTTTTTAGCTTATAGTTTATGTGGTTTTCGGCTTATGTGACATGATCACATGTGATATGTGATATCACATGTGATATCACCGGTGATATCACGATATCACATGTGATATGATAGGTGATATCACCTGTGATATCACAATCCCTAATTCAAGTCAACTTCCTAAAAACCCTTTGTACATAAAGAAGCCCTAATTCAGGTCAACTTGGCCAAAATCGCTACGAAAATAGCAATACCTATTCAAATCACCTTGCAAAGAGAGTCAGAATACTCGTTAACATAGTCGAATATACAAAGAGATATGCCTTGTGTAGAGGCGCGAGTACCTATTTAACAAATGCTGATTCTATAAACTTAATGCCTTAATAGTTCATTTAACATGTGAAGTTGACGACACCTTGCAAGTTTGACGCCACGTCATCTACAGTTATCTCTATAAATTTAGAAAAGATAAAGAAGAGTAACGGTATACGGAAGCCCACAAAGCGACAACTGATGCAAATCCCAGTCCAAAAAGAGAAACACAATCTTCAGGTTTAACTCACTGTAAAATGGAACACATATACATGATTTTAGTACCAAGTATATATGGAAATTTTGATCCTGTTACTTATAAATGGCTCAATATGAGTCAGATGGTTCAAACGGGTTATACGTTTGTAATTTTAATTCATATAATCTACTAATTCAATTATTTTAGAAAACCAGACTTTTGATGAGATACCTTTTTAATTTTTTGTAATCATAGATAACAAGCTGATTGTTTGTAAGAAAATAATGATCAACCCAATCCCGTTTGACCCGTACAAAAAAGTACATGTCACCAACCCGCTTGACCCGCCCATTTGCCACCTCTTCACGCAAGACTCACACTCGTGAATGACTTACAACACTTTGGGCAGACTCGATAATGTTCAAAGAAGTAGAAGACTCAGAGCTGCCACTAGCCTTTGCAATAACTGCAACTTAATAAGTGCAACTCGACCTTGTTGTCCTGCACTCAAGTGATGGTAAAAATTGGATTACTTCCTACATTTGACTATTAAAGGGTCAAAAAATAATACTATTAGCAGCCTCTATTAACCGTATCAAAAGACTTGTAACGAAGACATCTTGGAGATAAAAAACTAACGAGGCTGTCGCAATTTTTGAAATGAAAACTGCTAGATTTGAATTGTTAAAGTCAAAAGATATGTAAGAAAAGAGTAAGCGAGTGTCTGGATGCACATCTAAAGTGACTATTCAGTTGAGAGTAAAAGCACAAGTATGATTATCAGATTTTCCATTATATTGCAAAAATCCGATATATCAGCACAAGAACTAATCGCAGTAACAAGCGTCACAACAGTTGGTCTAACCCCACTCCCCGCCATCTCCTCACACAATCCCCAACACTCTTCCGCACACCCATTCTGTCCATACCCTTTCGGCTTATGTGACATGTGATATCACATGTGATATCACCGGTGATATCATGATATCACATGTGATATCACCGGTGATATCACCTGTGATATCACAGGTGATATGTGATATATAAAAGCATTTTATTGCATCTCACATTGATGATCAGAAACTGCTTATTATAACTCAAAATAAGCAAACTCCTAAATAACCTTTGTATGTAAACAAGCCAGGTCAACGAAAACATAAATATCTATTTAAACAAGCGAATATACATCATGCTTGCACCACATATCCAACGATCTACCTACAATCGCTATTTAAGCGCATTGAAATTAGCAGCTTAATTTAAGCAGATAAACAATCATCTACCTAGAATCGCTATTTAATTCCATAATTCTCAAATAAGCACGCAGCTTCCTATTTTACCTCAAATAAGCAATCTAACAACTTCCTAAAAAGCCTTTGTGCATAAGCAAGCCCTGATTTAGGTCAACTCGGCCAAAATCGCTACGAAAACACCAATTCCTATTCAAATCACACAATCCACATCATCCTAACAATACATAACTTGTGAATGAAATGGAAAGAAAAAGCAAAAAAAAAAAAAAAATAAAAAAAAAAAAAAAAAAAAAAAAAAAAAAAAAAAAAAAAAAAACAACAACAACAAACTTATAAGCATAAACAGCACCTTCAATCGGAGGTGTTTCCTTCATCCTTTTCGCCGGAGATTCCATTTTTTCCGTTGAATTGATAAATTGATGAATTGATGAAATCGGATTGTAATTCCATTTTTTCCGATGAAATTGATGAATTGATGAATTGATGAAATCGGATTGTGATTCCATTTTTTTCGATGATCGATTTTTTTTTGTTGAGTAGCGTGTGTTTTTAGTGTGTGTTAGGTGAGAAAAAATATGAATCCAAGTGAGCTGTTGGTGGGATGTGTTTTGTTGTAATTTTACTAATTTGCCCCTCCGTGTATTTTTTTAAGTAGCAAGTAGATGATCTCAGCCATTGATCAAATCTAAATCAATGGATGGGAGTTGTCCCTTTGTATGTGAGGTTTTTATTGTTTGTAGAATAACTCCACTCAAATCTAAATCCAAATCCTAAATCTAAACTCATCCAAACCAAATGGGCCGAGAACTTAATATAGGTTTTGAATGAGTTTTTTTAGGCTAGCATGAAGCTTTTAAGATGTGAAACTTAATCTAGAACTAGTGACAGAATCAACCAAGATGACTGTAGTTAAATGCTTTCTGTAGGTTTTCTGATTTAAGATTTTAATTACAAAAATAAGGTCAAAACACACGGTGTAAGTCTAGTTTGATAACTTATACGGGTCATTGTGAGAACTTCAGAAGTTTTACTCTCTCTGTCCAAAAAAAACTATATCACCCTTATTTACTATTTAGGCTGTCCCAAGACTAACATTTATATTACTAAAGTAAAAATTTAGTAGCTTTAGCTTTAGTTATCAGTTTACTGCTGTCTAAAAAAACTATTATAAAAGCAAAATATAACTGATAATAACAAATAATCTAAGATAGGCAATAGAAAGTTCATTAGCAGTCATAGAAACATATGAAACATACAACACTCTTTATTCAAGTAGTAGGAAAACATGCAGTCACACAAACTGCATGACTGGTAGATTTGTGTTGCTGGTGCTCAGTAGGGTTCGATAAGGCCAGTCTGATCATGGCAACAGAGGAAAGCAATGTATTTCTCCATGAGGCGATGGCACTCAGGGCACCTCATTCCTTCTGGTATCCTACCTGCTGCTATAGGAAACTCAAACCGACAGCAATTGTTAGCTGCAACATGAAGCTTGTCATGGTAATCTTTAAATGACATATCAAAACCCTTTGATGGGATATCTCCTTTCCACATGTCAAAATCAGCTGGTGTTTGCACCATCGTGGACCCGTGTCCACTGGTCAGAATTTTTGATCCTCTACACAACAAAGCCCATGACCCGTCCTTGTCACAGCTAAGCAGTTTCTTGATCTGTTGCATCATGGGGTCTTGATCATCCGCCTTCTTAAGTTGAATCTTGGAGTACAACATGCTCTCTAACCGTGTCCAGAAGAACCACATGAGTGTAGTATCTTGCCAGCAGTAGCTAAGCTTCTCAACAGTGATTGTAGCAATAGCCCTACGGACACTTTCCTTTTTATGGCTTTTCCCAACGTATACCATCTCTAATGGGATGCGTACAGCAGATGCCATGGCTCGTGCTGTGGTAGTGAATTTGCGAATCCAGTCTAAATCGTCCCCTCCATACAAGAATATGTACTTGTCGTCTCGTATCTAGAAAAATGTATTAGACCCAAATTATCATATAAAAATGATTGATGGAACAAAAAACTTGTAACATATATTTTTCTCATTGGTTTGGTTAGTTACAGTATATAGTTACCAATGCTTCAGTATATTGATGTATAAGTTAGTGGTTATCAGAAGAAAGGATGGTTAGAAGAACTCACCCAATTCAGTATGGTCGGGTCCATGTTGCTAACTAGCAACTCGAGCCTCCAAGTCTCCTCCCTCCACAATAGTTCCTCTTTGTTGCTGGTGAAAGGGAAGGCACTGCTCCCCCAAATCCACATCATATGCATCGCATTTGGGCTCAGCTCCCTACCCTGTGGGTCCAACACTACTAGGATAGGCTTGTTTCTAAAGTGCCACCTGTCTCCAATGGACCTGACAACCGCCTTGTCAATGATGGAAGGGTGATACACAGAGTACCATGGCATTTTGTTTTTCATCTCTTCAAATTTCATGTTCATTGCCTCGGTGTACTGAACAGTGGGGTCCACAATGGGCATCCATACAATCTCATATGGAGAATCCTTTCTTATTCCGTGACTGCGGGACTCACTGTAAATATCTTCAAGAATTGACAGCTCATCATGAGACATTTCTAGCCCTGATATTAGCAGCAATACATTCCTCCTCCTCAGGACTTCCAGATTAACCTGTTCAGGTTAGTTATTCAGGTTTTTGTTAAATGCAATCAGTTAACAAAAACATATATGCGAGTTTTACATACTGTGGAAACAACTATACCCTTTTCTTAGTAGAGCCATCGAAGAGTGGCTGTATATCAGTTCTGGGAGTAATCAAGATCCTTAGTATTTTCATGTTATCAATATGAATTGTTTCAAACAGCTCATGGAAAGACTTTCTAAACTCGGTCTCTTTCTTGTCTCCTGCATTAATCATACAAGAAGATGGCTATTACTTTCTGTTCACAGGTAGTTAACACTCGTTTGGTCTTCGTGTTAAGTTAACATGAATCTATAACATACCAACAACATCACGACATTTCTCCAGTTGTTGTCTGAGAAACTCATGTATGTGATTGATCTTTAGCGTTATGGTGGATAGTTCCCATGACTGCAACTCTGTCCCAGAAATCCCAAACCTGAAATCATTTTACATCTGTATAAATTAATCTAACTTAGAAATGAAATAGGAATTAGGATATAAATTATATACTCATGGCCCATGCTGGTCAAGCTAGCAACTTGTGTGGCACAAGTGATAATGCCTCTGATGTTCCAGTAGACAGCAGTAGGAACGGTATTTATTGCTGAGGCCATTGCTGGCATATCAGGAGTTATGTACATCGGTGGCAGCTCCTTGAACTCGATGATGCATCGAGTCAGTTCCAAAATGGAGTGAATGAGTTTGTTGAGAGCATCAAATCGAGGTTTCAAAGGAGCAGTGTGCTCCATGATCGTTGGAACTTGTCTGAGGATCGCCATAGATTTAGCAAGTTGGTTTGATGAGTAAATTTGAGCCAGCAACCAGAATTCCCCATAGTTGAGAGCAAAAGCTGCCAAGGTTAATACTAGCTTTGCATCCCAGTGAAAGTTGCCCACAGTGTGGAAAAGTGCTAGGGCTGTCGTGTGTCCATCCCCACCGGTTAGACACTTCAATGCCATCTGAAAGTTCACAAATAAGTTAACAAAGATAGATTTTGTTAAGTACAAATATATACCACAGTTTTTACGAAAGTACCTCGCTGGCGAGTTTGTCAATGATGTGAGAAAGTGAGTTGAGCATGACAATAGCATCGGTTGGATGGGATTTACCATTATCCCCATTCGTATGTGGACCCTACACCAATTATCAAAACCACATGTAAAAAAACTATGATATATAGGGTATGTTTGGCCTGGGGCTGAGGCTTATATTATAAGCCGAAAGTTGGAGCTTATATATTTATAAAATTGTTTGGCGAATTAGTTGGATCTGAAGCTAATGTAAAATCACATAAAAATACATCAAATTAAATTCAGATATATTTTCAGCTTTTGCGTGATGATATTTAAGTAATTTGACTAGCTATAAGCCCCCATAACGCCTCATAAGCCCCTTTCAATGGGCTTGGGCTTATGGAGGCTTCCGTGTGACAAACAAGGCTTATTTTAAAAGTTTAAGCCCCCCATAAGCCCCTAGAAGCCCTCTTCCAAACACAGACATAAGTTTGATGATATGTCTTAAATTTAATTAGGCAAAGTACTAGTAATGAGGGACTGATTTTTGAATTTTAGCTAGGGACGATATTAATTTTTCTGTGTGATGCACCATACAGTTCAACATTAGATGTATTGATGGAATAGTCATATGTAAGTTGTGTGGCAATACCGATGAGATGGGTTCAGCATTAATGGTAGAGTGTCGGAGGATATCTTCAACAATATGGAGAAGTGGTTTGACATCAACATCAGTGCCATCAGGGAGATGCGTACCAGTAACTTGCTGCATGATCACATTGTCATCTGAAGCACTGAAGATGGAGTTCCCCTCACTTTTTTTCATCTGCGGCCACATTGGATTGTGTGCAGGACCCACCAAATGCAGCATCGCTGGGTTGTTCATTGGATAAGTCACTGAATTCTGCAGCAAGTTGTGGTTTTGACCCATAAATTGCTGCTGATGTGGATTAGGTGCAAGAGCCATGTTACTCATAGGACCCATGAGCTGCTGGTGCGGTTGCTGTTGGTGTTGGTGATGTTCTTGATGGTGCATCGGGTTTGTTGCAGAATTATTCCCTCTTAAGGGATTGATGTCTGTGAAGAGCTTCTTTTCACTGGTGAGCGATGGTATGCCCTTCATGAAGTTGGACGATGAGGAGTCCATTTTAGAAAAGTTATGAATGGTATGTTAAGATTGTGTTCTTCTTGGGAGAAACTTGGTCTGCTTTATATATGCAATTTCAAAGGAATAAAGTGATAGTGATGGTACAATTTAATGAATCAACTTCCTTGCTTCGTTTACTAAAACTCAGTAATTTATTTCTCACTTTTGTTTTTCATCATATGGAGACCAAGAATCTCTAAGCAACAAGACTCATGAGCTCGACATGTTTAAGAAGTAATACTTTTGATTTTTTTTATCACTTTTTACTATGCATTATCAACATGAATTATTACAATTTTCTTATATTTGGTTATGTGCTAAAGCATTTTATTAATTATTGGAGACGTGCTTTTAGTCGTAAACTAATGAGTGCACTAGTTAAAAGCCAAAAAGAAACCGATGCATGAATTTGGTAAGCAATAGAAGCATCCAAGATGTCTTGTTAGTAACTCCAAGTTTTTATTGACAAGATTGGAGATGGAACAGAAAGCAGCCATACATCTGATAGCAGAATACTGAAGTAAAGGAAATCATATTAGTTTAGACTTCAGAATATGTTTTGGTAATTTGTTTTTCCACCTTTTGCTTTATAACTGTTTTTTTCTTTTCTTTTCTGAATTAGAAAACATATAATGATTCTTTGCTTATTTCCTAATTGCTTTTGTATAGAGTTCCAATCACCTGCTACTAATAGCCTGTTCTTGGTTTCCTTAGGCTAGATGTAATGCTGATATCAAGGACATGACTGGCACAACGCTTTCTCTCTGTGCAACAACTTCATTATAAACTTAGTGTAATAAGGAAACCGAGGACACCACCAAAAACATACTTCACTTAAACACAAATATACCCCACAAAAACAATTAAATAACACACACTCACACACAACAAAGAAGAAAATAATCGGTCGTGTTTACGGCCGACTTGTGCTTTTTTTGGGATGAGGACGCATCCCTTTTTGTGGTCGACCATGCACTCGACCGACCCATTACACTCGGTCTTAACCCCTCACTTTTCACTTTGTCGACATGTAGTTTTTGCCAAAGCCGCTAATCCATTTTAACCGAAAAAACGTTCCCTTAAGAGTTTAACGGAACAAACATTTAATCCTTATAACCAAAATGATGTACCCTTAAAAGTTTATAGGAACAAACATAACTTGTTAAAGTACTTAAGTGCCATAATGTCTTTGTCAAGTCCGTTTAGTATTGAACGGAGAACACAACCATTAACGCATGGACGGACCACATGTATGCCGGGTGTGGCACGGGCTACACCTGATTTTAGGTCACGAAGTGCAAAAATATTTCAAAACTGTCGTTTTTGTGGTATGTGCAACCCTCAAAAAAAATTTTGCTAGTTTCGTTTCTTACGGTGTAACTTTAGTTAGCCCAACATTTCTTTTGTACAACACCCTCTTAAAAATCCTGGTTAGTCCTGCATTAACGTGATTGCCAGATTCGTGTTAATATCAAATACTGTATGCAAGTTTTATAAACCTATGAAGCGGACAATGAAATGGTATATGCAATTTGAGTTTACAACTTATAGAATTATAGTTGCCATTAACAGATTAAACCTTTTGTTAACAGATTTTACCTCTCAATATTTGTAGATGACTGTTTAATATTCTAAATTTTTAAGGAATTATAGATAAGTTTAGTTTCTCAGCGCAAAACATTATTTTGTGGTAAGCAAATGTTAAAGGGACTTAAACATATTCTTGTATCTTTTTTCCCCAACACGCTATAATACTGGTCTACATAAAGTGTTAATAGTAGTTCATTTGCTTTAGAAATACATAGGACTTTAGTTTAAAAGCGCTCTGCCGCTCTACATATATGCTATCCAAGTTGGCTACAAGCCTACAAATAACCAATACTTTTAGCTTTTCACGAGCAAAGTAAAAACCATTACTATCGGTACGTGAATAGTCCATCAAGAGGTTGTTGATTCAAGTATAGCTTAAAATATGTGTGAGGTATTATTGTATGGGTTTTAGTGTAAGGCTACCGTGTTTAAGTAATACTACAATTTTAGGGATGATGTGATAAAATAGCAACAAACTTTTTTTATTGTCTCGTTTTGGAACGTGAACTCTGAAAAAGATGCCTAAATGTAACAAACTTTCAAACGTGTTCCAATATACACATTTTGATGACGTGACATATCTGAAAGTCTGACACGTGTCACTATTTATAACATGACACGTCATCAAAATGTGCAGATTGTAACACTTTTGAAAACTCGTTACATTTACACATCTTTTTTAGAGTTCACGTGCCAAAACGAGACAATGAAAAAATTCGTTTCTATTTTATGACCTAATCTCCATTTTTATTATGCTCTGTGATGTTTTCATATAATAAATTGTTAGAACGACTTAACAACTTGAACGTCACTTTAACCTCTACTATGTCGTTCAGTAAGTACAAAATATTAGAATCGTACTATTAATTTATCAAAAATATAGAAATGATTTATTTTCATAATCACCATGACGCTAATGAACAGTGGTTACTTATATCGTATTATTAAAGGAAAATTAAAACCTTAAACTACTAGTGTGTAGTACAACATAACTGTTATTGAATATTTGGATACAACACCATATATTTGTTTGTAGTCACTTCAATGACGCACTTTAATATTTCATGGGAAGCTTTGTCTAGTTTAAGTTGATTTGATACTTGGAAGTGTCACTTGTTTGACCTCCAAATACTTGCCTTAAAAGGTTCTCTATTAAGTATAAACTTCATGTTTTGTTTGATACATTCAAAGGATATATGTTAATTGTAAATAGAAACATAAAAGAAGAAGTGTGAAAAATTCAAGTGAATGGCAAATAGAATTCAATCTTACAACGGGCTTATACCTTTGGGGGTTGGGAGGGATATTTCGCAGAGTGGCTTAAACTTGGCCGGTCAGATGCCCGGTGAAGCCTAATCATGTTAATGACACTGACATGAGCTGGGGTGTGCATTGTTTGAGTAATAATCGAATAAATCAAAAATTGATATCGAACCGAACCGAAAAAATTAAAACGAATTTATTAAAACAGAACTGAACTAAAAATTCGGTTTCGGTTTGGATATAGTTTTGGCTATCTGAACCGAAAACCGAATTTACATAATTATATATACTATTTATATATTTATATATACAAGAAGCCCATTAAAATTTCATCCTAAAAAAAAAAAAAAAAAAAATCTTTTTACGCTTGAAATAATTTTTATTTGCTAAAAATCTATATAATTAATTTTTTTTTATAAATATAATGGTGTAATTCGGGTTATTCGAGTCAACCCGAAAACGAACCGAATTCAAATTTGGTTTTCGGTTCGGTTCGGTTATCGCTTTGACCTAGAAATTTATTTTTACTGAACTAACCGAATAACACGATAACCGAACCGATGAACACCCCTGGCTTAGTCAATCAGTCACCCATTCATTAAAAAGTCTGTCACTAGAATAAAAGGCAAGATTACAAAGCTATGCTAGGTTAGATTATTTGGCATATTCCTGATCAACATGGGCTGTTAGTTGTCGGTTTTTCATTAGAACGAGTTCGGCGACGATCTGCCGCGTTGCGGCGGGGCGTTGTTTTATTTCGTTGATTATTGCACGATATTTTTATTTCCCCGAAAAAGGACTCCTTTTGCAAAGAGTCGCCGATGGCAGGGGTATTTTTTGCCAATTGTCAAAACTTTTTTTTTTTTTTGGAAAAAGGACTATTTTTGCAAAGAGTCGCCAGTGTCAGGGGTAACTTTTGCCAATTTTCGAAACATTTTTTTGGAAAAAGGACTTTTTTTGCAAAGAGTCGTCAATTGCAGGGGTATTTTTTGCCAATTTTCGAAAGCTTATTTAAAATAAAACTTATTTAAAAAAAAAAAAAAAAAAAAAAAAAAGTGGGCCGGTTACTGTAGCAGTTAGTGGGCTGGGCCTTGGGCCGGTTACTGTAGCAGTTAGTGGGCCGGGCCTTGGTACTGTAGCACTGTAGCATGAGTGACGTCGTTTTACATGACATATAATATATATAGTAATTGTGCTTTGCATCTTTCTTCAACCATTACAACACAAGTGACAAGTTATGTAAAGATAAATTTACACAAGAGATGGAAATAAGGTAGTAGCAACTTTTTTTAGGTTTTGGACCAATTATTAAGAAATTTTAAGTATGGACATTGGTTCCCCTTATATGCAAGGAGCTTCTTGGTCTAGTGGAACAATAAGATCAAATTTTTACCAAAGTTGGATATCTATAAGCTGTATTTGGTCCTCTTATTTTTTACAAGAAGTGCGCGAATAATCATTTTCGAGTCAATACTGCTACGCCACCTAGACTCGGAAGTTCCTTACATGATTTTATGCTGATCAAAAGTATAAATCAGAAAAGCCTTAAATCAAGTCCAAAACGTGCAAAATGGTCCCATTTCGTCCCTTGCCGTTAAGCAATTGTTAAGGGTAACATCCCATCAACAAAAAGTCAAAAACTACTCCGGTGTTTAATATATTTCTCTAAACTTTCGACTAGCACTGAGCATAATAAACCGCAGACCGGATCAAATCCAGAAACTGGACCGAATTGGACCGACCAGACCGGACCGAACGTATTTCGGTCCGGTTCTCGGTCCACACTTTTCCTCATATTCGGTCCTCGGTCCGGTCCAGTTCGGTCTTACACAAAATCGGCCATTATGCTTTGTTGGACCAAACCGGACCGGACTAAACCGACCTGGACATGGACCAAACATTTCGATCCGGTCCTCAGTCCGTTGTTTTGGGCAAAATCAGTTTTCGGCCCGGTCCGGTTTTGAGACCGTGCTCAGCCTTACTTTCGACTATCATTTCGACTTTCGACTACTTTCTTTTCATTTGAGCTGGTGACTAAGATTTTGTTGTGGTTTTAACTTTCGACTTAGTCGAGTTTGTACAAGAAAAACAAATTTTACTTGTCTTTTGATTGAGTCGCGTTCTAGGTCAAACACAACTTCTATTTTTTTTTTTATCTGACTCTCGACTTAGTCGAGTTTTGCACAAAAACAAAAGATTTTATTTGAGCTTTCAAACTTAGTCGAGTTTTGCCATTTTTGGTTGTGTTTTTGCGACACTTTGGTGAGAGAAAAATCATTAATAGTGATAGTCAAGTTTTAAAACTCAGATTAGTCGAGTTGTAAAACTTGGGTTAGTCGAATTTTGAAATAATCAATCAAACACTTGCTTGGATACAAATTGTCGGTCGAGAGAGAACAATTAGTAGTCGAGAAATGTCTACATTATGTCAACTTTAACACAAAAGAAAAACGTAGAAAGAGTTGTCATTGTCATCCAATGATTGGAGTATTTATAATCTTTCAATCATTACTGACACTAGACGAGTACCCGTGCATAACAACGGGATTTTATAGCGGCAGATAGTTTTAGTGATAAAAAAAGTTTATGGGTTATAAATGAAAAATAATAAAAGTTTAAGGATTTGGGGATTAAACATAATGTTTCGAAACCCGGTTCGACACGGGTGGTTCAACCGGTTGAACCGTCCGGGGCGAAAAACGGGTCAATTTAAACCGGGTTATCCCGACGGGTTGGGTCGAAAAAACGGGTCAAATTAAACTGGGTCAACCCGCCGAGTTTGAAGCGTCTCAGGTCAACCCGGTTTTCAATGTGTATTAATAGCAAACATTTCAACACTTCAATACTTTTCAAATGCATGGCTACTTTCCAAATGTGCTAAAAGTTTGACCATTTTTCAACATTTCAACATTTCAACATTGACAATTTTTACTTTATATGTAGTATAGATTAATAACAAAGAATAACCATGGTTCTTTTAGCAACTTAAGTTTTACTTAACAAAACAATTAATAACAAACAACTCGTGTTTCATGATATCACCAAAACTCGATCAACTTTTGTACATCCTATCCACATCAAGAAAAATAATAAAGGAAGGCCTGGGTTTATAACCCCATAAATCGATACAACCCAAAGTCATCATCTTTTAGACATTGATTTAATTTTTCACTTGTTAAATAAATCGATACAACCCTAAACCAAAGACGTAAATAGAATAATAACAAAGTTGATATACAGTGAGATTTGTTGGAAATTCACAACAAAGCATGTTGACATCTTGATTTTGTGGAACAATTTCTTCATGCGAATTCATAATGGAAGCCCTAATAATTATTTCTCAACCCGAAGTAGATTGTAACATTGTATTGGGTATTTATAGATATATATATTTTCCTGGTTTATTTATTTATATATATATATATATATATATATATTATATATATATATATATATATATATATATATATATATATATATATTCCTAATAAAAGAATGGATTTTTTTTAAATAAAATTGACTAATTACATTCACTATATTTTGTTTCACTATTTGTATCCACATAACTTGAACGTAACGTCACACAAAGTCGAACGGAATAAACCCTCCCCCCTATGTTTGAACAAACAATTTCTATCATGTATATATTTGAACTGCGTAAAATTATTCTATATTTCAATATCGATTAAACTTGATATTTAAAAAAAGGTGAAATATAGCGATTAAACTTGATAACATGCAATACACAAAACTATATTTCAATATCTTTTTGTTTTTAAAATTCGATAGATGACACCAAGATTTACCAATAATGGTATAAACAAGTTGCATCAGCAAAATAGAAAATGCGGCATGCTTTCTGATATCACCAAAAAGTGAATTGAACATACTGGATAAGAAGTGTATTGCCAAATTATTAAGAGGCGATATGGTAAAAGAGTATCAACTAATCTTTTGCACCATTTAACACAAGACTAATTCATTCATTTTCGATATGAAAAGAAACAAAGGAAACCAAGACATTTGTAAACAATGTAAAACAAGTTGTTTTAACAAAAGGCATAAAACATAAATTCTATTCTTCATCAGTCTCACTTTCATCAACTAAGCAATAAACTCTTTTCCGACCGGGCATGAATACTTGACTCGCAACGGTTGGTGTTGGAATTGGTTCTTCTTCATCATATTCGTCATCACTTGATATGACAATGACGTCATCCCAATTCCAATTGATCAAGTTAGGGTTGAAAAAAGGATTAGGATGTGGAGCAGGGTTAGGATTGGGGAGAACCAACCTCAAATGAAAAAACAAATGAAAGATTAGAACCAACCTCAAAATCATCATCAACAATCTTTTGATTTATCATTTCCATTTCTTCTCCACGACTTTAGTACATTGGGTTTGTTAATACATTCGGTTGTTTATATAGGCAAGAACCCAAGCATTATTAGGGCGTGAACACCCTTTCATTGCCATATATAATTTCAGAATTTTGAATATCCACGATTTGAGTTTTCTCGCCTAGCATTGATGTTCTTTATGAATCGTTTCCTTCATAAATAAATAGCCCATTCATCAAATATTTGTATATATGGTATGACAGTCTTGAGGAACGATTTACATGCAAAGTTATAGAAGAAAAGTCTTACTTTCCATGGTATGACAGTTGTATATATGTGGTTTACATGCAAAGTTATAGAAGAAAAGTCTTACTTTCCTTTTTATACATAAACAACCATTCATCAAATTTGAAACGCATGGTTCAGTATATTTTGCATATTGGCTGTATATTTCAGTATGTTTCCCTCCACGCATGGTTCCTTTGTTTTTTTATAAAGAGACATTTCCTTTATTAACTTTATTAACATTAATTCCATTTAGTGAAATTGAGACATTCCTAAACAAGTACCAAGGGTATTATGGGGATTGACCAAAACTTAAGTTTTCACTTTTCCATTTGACCATTTACACTTTATAAGTAGTATAGATTAGACTTATTAAACTTTTAGTCCAAGTACATAGGCTATTACAAAGATAATAAAACTAACCTTAGTCTATTAATTAACTATTGTTACATTCATATATAGTTCCTAACAACCCTCGTAAAATTGTTTTTTCGGATCCTTATTTAAACTTTAATGAGAAATTACATGCTTTGTTGCTACATGTACAATCTCGTGTATTTATTTCATTTCACAATAATAGATAGGGTCATGCCTTCATTTTGATATTTGTATTTATATTAATAATAACTTTAGTTGTATTTAATTTTTAAACTAGTGTACGCAGGAGTTAAACTTATAAAGAAGATTAACATGAGTCCTTATTGAATTTGGATAGTAAAAAATATATTGTTCTGAACATCCTTACTTAATCTCATAAAAAGAAATAACACATGTCATTCATATATATACAATCTCGTGTATTAATTTGCATATAATAGTAATTCGTGCTTTTATTTTGAAATTTACAAATAATATTTATAAATAACAAAAACATATATTTATTAATAAAGTTATTAAAAATCATAAAAACTGTTAAGTTTACTCAGGCCCATATACTTTATGTGGAAAACTAGAAGGGGGGCTTGAATAGTTTTACCGGTTTTTAATTTGTTTCAAAACTTTACTTTTAAAAACTTTGATTCGAATCTTATGTGTAATCAATTAACACCAATATGAACACTAAACTATACTATCTAATGTAAATAATTAATGTAAAGAAAAGAGATGGAAATATCAAACCGGGACAAAGAGCTTTATAATGGTTCGGTCACGAAGCTCTTCTTCGCCCTATTCTACTCCCCGAGTACCACACTCGAGAGTTTCTAGCACTATGTCAACAAACCTCCCTTCAGGCGGAGAAAACCGTACAACGTCGCTTATCCTAATTTCCGACACTAAGCTAGATGTCGAGTACTAATCTTAGCTAGTACCAATCTACCACGATCCACACGATCCTTTCTACTTCACACAATCAACACACTTGACTCGATCTACCCAATCTACCCTTGATCCACTTGATCAATACACTAGCTCACAAGCTACAAGAGATATTCAATATCTCTACAAGATCACAATGATCTACTCTCACAAACTCTCAAAAGAAAAATGAACTTGATGTATGCTAGAGTACAACAAGTGTGTAACAAATGTTACAAGTGCACTAACTACAACTACAACACTTTGTATCTTCTTGGATACCTTGTGTTCTTCTCTTGCACTAGTAGAGGAATGAAGGTGATCACTTGGTTGGATGATTGGATCACTCTTTAAACAAAAGAAAACTAGACTAAATGATCAAGAAGAAAAGATGTGGTGAGAGTATTGAACTCAGAGAGATATGTGTGAAAAAGGATGCCCAAAAACTGTGAAGAGGGCTGGTATTTATAGGCAGAAGAATTCTAGCTGTTATGGGGACACGGTACCACTAATTCACCCACGGTACAAATTTAGTGGTACCGTGGTACCGTGCCAGACAAAAACGCTCATCTTTTTGTCTTTAGTGGTGAAAGTTTATTTGGGGAAGTTTGGAGTTGATTTTGGGGGGAAAAATAGTTGTTATGATATTTAAACTTATTTTTCCAATAAAACTTTTCTTAATAATTCAAAAATAACTTGTAAGGTGTATTTTTGAAAAAGAATGTTTTGTCACATTAAAAATGTGAAGTTTTAAACAAAAATTCACTTCTTTGATCATTTGTCAAGTTGTAAATTTGTTTGTGCATACCTAGAGTGATTTGCATAGAAATGGGATCTTTCGACTAAAAACTTGTTTACGTTTATTTTAACGTAAAGTGTTTTCACATTTTGTCATCCTCAAAACGTGAAGTTATCGAAAGATATAAATAAAGTTTTTAAAACATTATTTGCATCAGCAATCTCCCCCTTTTTGATGATGACAAAACCTAAACTCATTTTAAGTTAAAATTAATTTTAACAAGTTTTTAATGAGTTTATATCTCATTTCTCCCCCTTTTTGTCGAAGAAAAAAGTTTGCTATGGCTCCCCCTTGATGTATACTCGCCCTCGTTTGGAGGACACCAAGGAATCGACCAATGATTCTTGCTACAAAACAAAGTTAGATGACAAATATACAATATCTAACATGTAGCAATCACGACAAATATCCAACCACAAACAAAAAGATTGGCCAAGTAGCCAAACACCAAAAATAAACAACCACATAACAAGCCAATCCATTAATTAAAAGAAATCTCATACATAAGTATGACTACATCACAAACACAAAGACAAACAACAAGAAGCATAAATAAATCCTTAATGACTAGAGACAAGCTTCATTTCCAAAAGGGGTCCTAAAGATTTATAGTTGGAAACTAAACATGAACATGTTTAGTTATGTGGGCTAGGAGGAGGTGGAGATGGTGACATGATTGGAGGTGGTGGTGGTGTCAAGAGATGCTCCACATAGGAGAACATGAAATGTATCTCATCCCTCAAGGAGAAGATGAGGTTACGGTTGTGGAGGCAACATAGGCAATTAGCACTATATAGATCAAATGGATGAGGTTGGATAGGTTGGCCCATGATTGGGGAAGGAGTTGGTGGTGAGTTAGTTGGTGATGGGGTTGGCATGACATAATCTAATAGAGTGATGGGTGAGAGAGAGTAGTCCATGGTTGATGGCATGGTGTTGAGAGAGTGAGATGATGAAGATGTTGTTCTAGTGGAAGATGTTTTGGAAGGAGCATTAGGTGGTGATGGTGAGTGAGGAGTGGCTTGAGAAGGTGGTGTTGTGACTTCATCATCTTTTGTGAGATCAACAAAGAGAGGTTTGGATGGTGGTCTTACGGTTATCCTAGGTTTCTTTGAGATGTGGGTTGTTGATCCTTGTGTGGAAGACATGGTGATTGAGTGGTGTGAGGTTGAAGATGAGATGCAAGATAAGCTTGCAATGGTGAGGCCTTATATAGGCAAGAGTTATGGGATTTGAATTAAAGGTAATGGTAGTGTCCTATGGTGTAGTGAGGGAATCTTGGGGTGTATGTGAGTTTGCAAAATTTTGCAAGTTTGAGGTTAGGGATGCAGGTTTCTAGAGGAAACAGTGAAAATTCATCAAACAAGGGCACGGTACTACTAAATACCACACGGTACCGTGACATGTGAGTCACGAATTTTCCTGTGCAGCCTAATTCTGGGTAGCTAGAGGGAAGTTTTCTAGGGGAACTATTTGCAGGAAATGTTAGTGCCTCAAATCACTAAAGATTTATTTGCCTAATGTGTCCCATATTAAGCTACTCCTAGCAATTAAAGATTGTCATGCAATTTTCTAAAATAATCCATAAGCATGCAAACAAAGAAGACAAAATAAGCTATCATCCAAGAATTATATAAGAAATTCATGCAAGGTGATAGAATAAGTGTCAAGCATGCAAGATAGTAAAGAGTACTAATCCCTAATGTAATCTACCAAAGATAAATCCTAGTAGAAGTACTAATCCCTTCCTAACCACTTATGACTTGAGTTTGCTCCCGTTTTCATCACACTCGCATCTTGAGCATGCATTACTTCCTCATGATTTGGATCCTCAAAGGGTGCATAATTGGTGGAGGATTCGGAAATAAGGATGGATGAGACATACGACTCATTAAGGGGTTTCATGACGGGATCGAAAAGTGAGTATTGAGGACCACGAAGGTATGGATGAGAGTTCATGAAGTGGTGATAAAGACGAGTTAGGAACATCCCATAGGGTATCAATTTACTTTTGTTACCCTTGAGATGTACAATTCGCTTAGCGAATAAGTAAGCAAGATTGTATGGTTGTTGAGTAAGAAGACAGTAAATCATATGAGCACAACACGCCGGAAGTTGCTCACGATTTCCTGTTAGACTTAGAACATTTTCTCGTAGGATGACTGCCCAAGAAAGTAGTTCATAACGAACCTCTTCCAAACGAATTTTCGTCGGATTTGGTTAAGAAGAGTATTTATGAGTACGAATGAGTTTGGTAAGTTCGGTTGGAGAGGGTATATAGGAACAATACGGACTATAATCTTCTCGATAGTTGAAGAGAGACTCGAGACACCAATCCTCAGTATAGGCACATTGCCCATGATTGGGAATTCGGAGAATTTGAGCAAATTGCTCAAGAGTCCAGACGAATTTGAAGTTTCGGATCCAAAACCAAAGTGACAGAGATTGATCCTTGTTACGTACGAGTTCAAATTTTTGAAAGAATTCCAACACAAAATGAGGACAAATGTGCTCGTTAATGTGTAGTAAGCAATCGAATCCTATAGCTCTAAATGAGGTGTTGATATCCCTATGATAAACTAAGGATGGATCAACGACTCGACCTTCATGAAACCGACGGGTTTCAAGATTAAGATATGCACGAATGTGACTACCGGGTGTTGTAGGTTCACGAGAGATTTCGGGAGTATAGGTGTCCGTTAGAAGATGATCAAAATCATACTCATGAGACATTTTTGTTACCTATAAGAGAATTTTAGGAAAAATTAAAATTGAGAATAGTTGCTTTAATGACACGTGCCTAGTGTGTGCCTATATGCAAGCCATGTGGAGGTGCGGTAATCCCGACTCTAAAACTATAAATAATGAGATTACCCAAACACTCCTAACTTCACTTTTGCTCAAACGAATATGTCGATAAATACATATTAGTTATGTAATTCGATCAATATTCGTGAGATCATGTATGCATGAGAAAACGTTTTTAGTTTGTGTCAACAATGCACGAAAAATGTTTCATGATCCTAATTTCGTGAAATTTTTCGAAAACAATGGAATTGGGATGTTTGGGCCACTTCAAAATTTTGGTGCCAAAAGTTTTGAAAAATTAGAATGTTAATGACTCCTAATCCTAATTGCAAATATTTTAGACATGATTCCTATTAAACTACTTAATCTAATACAAACAAGGTTTGAACCAAAATATGTGATTTAAGTGGGTTTATGCAAATCCTATGTTAAGGGAATCATGAAGGTTATACATTGCTTAATCCTAGTCCTAATTTCATAAAGACACAATCAAAATTGAAAAACCCCAATTCAATTTTCATGTATGAACAAACCCTAGACTCAAGATTAAAGAAAAGTAGAGTCAAATGACTTACAATTTTTGTTGAAACAGCGTAAATGGTTGATAATCTTGAAAATTAATGTCTTGAATATGATCTTGAAAGGGTGTAATTGAATTTTGGGTTGTGAGGTTTGGTCTTGACAGCAATTGCAGAAGTTGGGAAAGTTTAAAAATAAATAACGTGGGAAGAGAGGACTGAAATACGAGCAGTGTCAGATACACGATACCACGGTACCATTAAATTTAATGGTGTCATGCCACTTTAGTGGTGCCGTGATCTGCTGGGATGAATTTTCATCCCATTTTGATTTTTGACGAATAAGTCTCGCTGTTTTAGTGAGACTTTTTGACATGAGGAAATAATTTATACCTAATAAATTCTTTTGACGAGGAGAACCTAGACTAGATGAAAGGAAATGACTTTAATATTTCCAGTGAAATATTCAAGTAGCCATACGAGGGATGTGGAGAATGACCCAATATTTCCAGTGAAATATTTAAAGAGTCATGAGACAAGACACGCGACATGACTTCAATATTTCCAGTGAAATATTTAAATAGTCAAAAGATTTATGGAATATGTTCCATCATTCCTAGACCTAGACGAAAATAGTAGAAGGATTCTCGTTTGAGAGGTTTGGTCAAGATATCGGTGATATTGTCTTGAAAGGGAACTTTCTCAATAGAAATGTTTCCTTTCTGAACGTTATCGCGAAGGAAGTGGTGACGAATTTCGATGTTTTTAGTACGAGAGTGTTGAATGGGGTTTTTGCTTAAGTCAATAGCACCTTTATTATCGCACATAATGGGAACGTCGTCTAGATGGATGTCATAGTCAACAAGAGCTTATTTCATCCATAGTGCTTGTTGACATGCCTTTCCGGTGCTTACATACTCGGCTTCGGTCGTGGAGATAGCAAGAGTCATTTGTTTCTTGGAGAACCAAGAAGTTAGACAACAACCCATGAAGGTACAAACGCCACTCGTACTTTTTCGATCCACATAATCTCCCGCATGATCAGAGTCGGCATAGACAACAGTTTCTACACCGGTCCCCTTGGGATAAAATAATCCCAAGTGTATGGTGCCTTTAATGTATCAGAAGATATGCTTAACCGCTTCAAGGTGAGAGGTTTTGGGATCCTCTTGGAAGCGAGCACAAAGGCAGAAACTAAACATGATATCGGGCCTACTTGCTGTGAGGTATAATAAACTTCTTATCATACCTCTATACTTAGTGCTATCCACGGACTCACCTTCTTCATCTTTCGTGAGTTTCGTTTTTGTGGACATGAGAGTTTTCATGGGCTTAGACTCTTATAAACTAAATTTCTTAAGTTTCTCCTTACTATACTTAGATTGATTAAAGAAGATATCATCTTCCATTTGTTTTATTTGTAGACCAAGGAAGAAATTTAATTCGCCCATCATGCTCATCTCAAACTCGTCACACATGATCTTAGAGAAATCATCGCACAGTTCTGGACAAGTTGAGCCAAATATGATGTCGTCGACATATATTTGAACAATGATGAGATGTGAATTTCGTTTCTTCGTGAAAAGTGTGTTGTCAACCATTCCCATGGTATATTCATGATCAATCAAGAATGCCTTTAGTCTGTCATACCAAGCTTTAGGAGCTTGTTTGAGACCATGGAGAGCTTTCTTGAGTTTATAGACATGATTTGGTTTCTCGAAATCAACGAATCCCGGAGGTTGTGCAACATATACCTCATCGTTGATATAACCATTTAGGAATACACTTTTCACGTCCATTTGGTATAATTTAAAGTCTAAGGTGCAAGCATAGGCAAGGAGTATCCTAATAGACTCTAATCTAGCTACGGGTGCATAAGTTTCGTCGTAATCTATTCCTTCTAGTTGGTTATAGCCTTGGGCTACCAACCTTGCCTTATTCTTAGTTACGACATCATTTTCGTCAAGTTTATTTCTAAACACCCACATAGTTCCTATGATGGTTTGATTCTTAGGTGGAGGTACAAAATCCCAAACTTGGTTTGCGGTGAATTGATTTAACTCTTCTTGCATGGCAACTACCCAGCTTTCATCCTTAATTGCTTCACTGACATTCTTAGGTTCTACGGTAGATATAAAACAAAAGAAATTACTTTTGTTTTGTGCTTGTGACCTAAGAGTTCTTTGGTTTACGTTTCCTCTGACATTTTCAATAGGATGGTTCTTGGATTCCTTAATGTTGACAACTTCGTCAACTTCAACTATTTCATCCTCAATGTCATTTTTTAAGGTTTTCTTGCCATTAACCTTAATGGCTTCTTCCTCATCTAAGTCATCATCCACCAAGGGTGATGTCTTAGTTGGTGGAGCACTTTCATCGAATGTCACGTTGAGTGATTCTTCTACTTTCATTGTTTCCTTCTTTAGGATAACAGAGGCTTTACTATTTTGGGAGTAACCTAGGAAAACACCTTCGTAAGACTTTGGGTCAAACTTGGTGAGGTAGTCTTTAGTGTTTAGTATGAAGCACTTGCTTCCAAACACTCTAAAGTAATCAAGATTAGGTTTCCTACCTTTCTAGACTTCATATGGTGTTTTTCCTAAGATAGGTCTAATTAGAATCCTATTTAGTATGTAAGTTGAGGTGTCCACCGCATTACACCAAAACTTTTGCAGAATTGATTGTTCATTCAACATCGTTCTACTCATCTCTTGTAGATTACAATTTTTTCGCTCAACTACCCCATTTGATTGTGGAGTGCGTGGAGCTGAGAAATTGTGTATAATACCATTAGCATCACAATATGCTCCAAATTGTACTTCATTATCAAATTCCCGACCATGATCCGTCCTAATTGAGACTATTGTACACCCTAGTTAATTTTGGACCTTCTTACTAAAGATTTCGAATTCCTCGAAAGCTTGTGTCTTATTCTTAAGGAATCTAGTCCAAGTATACCTAGAGTAGTCATCAACTATTACTAAGGTGTAGTAATTTCCTCCGTAGCTTCGTACGACGGATGGACCAAATAAGTCCATGTGAAGGAGTTCTAGGCATCTAGAGGTCGAGACCATATTCTTAGTTTTGTGACTAGAATGAGCTTGTTTTCCAACTTTACAAGCATCACAAAAGTGTTTATCAAACTTAATCTTAGGTAGGTTTCTAACTAGTTCCTTAGATGCCAATGATTATATCAAGCGCATATTGGCGTGACCTAGTCTCCTATGCCATAGAGTGGAATTATCATCTATGGTTGCTAGGCAAATCTTATCCTGAAGCTTATTTCCTATTTTCATAACAAACAAGTCATTCTTCCTAATTCCTTTGCCTATAGTTTTGCCATTCTTAGTGATCTTACTACCCTTTTCGGAGAATATAACTCTACACTTATTGTCTACCATTTGACTAATGCTAAGCAAGTTAAATCCTAAGTTATCTACATGCTCAACATTTCTAATAGTGAGGGAGTTTTGAGTAATCGTACATTTGCCTATTATGTTGCCCTTAAGTTTTCTACTGAAAGTGACATTACCTCTGTTGTATGCCTTGTATGATGAGAATAGACTTCGGTTACCCGTCATATGATTAGTGCAACCACTATCCTTGACCCATTCGTCGGGCTCCAAGTCGATTCCCAAGCATATCTATTGAATAAGACAAACATTCAAACATTTGGTCCCCAATATCTTATGGGTCCAAAGTTGTTAGTATTAAACATCTCATGCATTAGTTTCATTTAGATAGGATGTTGGAACGGATGACAAATTTCCCATGGTAAGTTACTTTGTAGTTGACGATTATTCCAAGTGACGGGATAGTTACTTGGATAACTTTGTCTTCTAGAGTTACCTCTCGGTAGAGGAGTTCTTGACCGAGGTTTAGGAACATTTATTTTTCTAGGTGGAGGAGTCTTTGACCTAGTGTCGGGTTTTACAAAGCCAAGCCCGGGGGTTGACAAAGGTTTGTAAAAGCTTTTGACTTCCTTTTAACTAACAATAGGTACTTTGACACTATTAACAAATATGTGACTTGGTTTAGGACTTGAATTATTTTGAAGATTCGATTCAGTTATGTCCCCAGCACCAGACGGTACCATGGTACCACTAACTTTAGTGGTGCCGTCTATACCTTTAATGGTACCTTCCATATTTTCGACAGAACTTGTGGGTTTGACAAATTTTACTTGTTTCGTTTTACTTGTCGAAGCTTTATTTGGGTCAAATCCTAAGCCCGCTTCGGCATGTTCACTATACCTAATGTTATCAAGCATATCATTAAGTGACTTTGTCCCTTTTTCAAACTTAATGATCCTTAAAGTGTTTTCTTTGAGTTTTTCATTTTCTGCTCGAAGACACATGCATGATTTACATCCTACATCTATTTCTTTATTTTTCTCAAGTCTTTTAACTTGACCCTTTAGTTCTAAAACTTGCACTTCTAGTTCATGCAACGTTGCTTTTAGTGTTTTGTTCCTAGTTATGATTTTAGAACTTAGTTCACATAGTTTATTATATTCTTCATATAGTCTATTGTCGTCTATTGACGAATTATCATCACTATAATAAGAAGAGTCGGAATGTACCTCATTTGAAGCCTGAGCCATAAGACATGTTTCGTCATTGGGCTTCTTCTCTTCTTCTTCACCGCTATCACTCCAAGAGACTCCTATGAAAGCTCTTTGGTTGTTGGTTTTTCGGTGGTTTAGGACATTCTCCTATGAGGTGATTAGAATCTCCGCATCTAAAACATCTCCTATTACCCTTTCCTTTCTTTTCATCTCGGTCCTTTTGTGACGGCTTCTTGTCATCACGAGGTTGCCTAACGAACCTACCTCTTCTCCTAAAGAACTTTTTAAAGTCTCTAACGGCTAACACATACTCTTCATCTTCACTATCGGAATCCGAATATTCCTCATCACTAGACTCCTTTTTGGCTTTCAATGCTAGAGATCTAACTCTCTCGCTTTTGCCTTTGACTATATCGGAGTCTTTCTTGATTATCATCTCATGAACCTTTAAGTTTCCTATTAGTTCATCAAGTGATAATGTTGCTAAGTCCTTCGACTCTTCAATGGCGGTGACCTTTGCTCTCCATTTGGGATGTAGAGCCCTAAGAAACTTCCTAACATAGTTCTTGCTAGAATAACCTTCATCAAGAGCTTTAAGACTAGTAATAATAGTATTAAATCTAGCAAAAGCATTATCAATAGATTCATCTTCCGAAATGGAAAATTATTCATATTGTTGCACAAGAAGATCTATCTTGTTCTCTTTGACTTGATTATTACCTTGGTGAGTGACTAACAAAGTTTTCCAAATATCTTTTTCCGTATTACACATAAAAATTCTTTCAAATTCCTTTTTCGGCAAAGTATTATAAATCATTATTTTAGCCTCATCATTTTTGGCTAGTTTTCTTTTAAGTTCATCACTTTGTTTACTATAAGGAACTATTTCATCCCTTTTATTTTCCGGATTCTTTTGAATTGGTTGAAAGTCACCCTCGGTAATAATATGCCAAAGATCAATGTCTTTTGATTTCACATACGTTTCGAATCTTGTTTTACAATATATAAAACAATCGGTTTCAAAAAGTGGTGGTCTTTGTATAGATTGCCGTTCTTGATATTTGTCAGAATCCATTGATCGATTCAAGTTTTAAAATACAATTTACTTTAAAATCTTGACTGACGTGGCTCTGGTACCAATTGTGGAAAACTAGAAGGGGGGTTGAATAGTTTTACCGGTTTTTAATTTGTTTCGAAACTTTACTTTTGAAAAACTTTGATTCAAATCTTATGTGTAATCAATTAACACCAATATGAACACTAAACTATACTACCTAATGTAAATAATGAATGTAAATAAAAGAGATGGAAAGCTCAAACCGGGACAAAGAGATTTATAGTGGTTCGGTCAATAAGCTCTTTCTCGCCCTACTCCACTCCCCGAGTACCACACTCGAGAGTTTCAAGCATTATGTCAACAAACCTCCCTTCAGGCGGAGAAAACCGTACAACGTCGCTTATCCTAATTTCCGACACTAAGCTAGATGTCGAGTACTAATCTTAGCTAGTACCAATCTACCACGATCCACACGATCCTTTCTACTTCACACAATCAACACACTATCCACTTGATCAACACACTAGTTCACAAGCTACAAGAGATATTCAATATCTCTAAAAGATCACAATGATATCTACTCTCACAAACTCTCAAAAGAAAAATGAACTTGATGTATGCTAGAATACAAAAAGTGTGTAACAAATGTTACAAGTGCACTAACTACAACTACAACACTTTGTATCTTCTTGGATACCTTGTGTTCTTCTCTTGCACTAGTAGAGGAATGAAGGTGATCACTTGGTTGGATGATTGGATCACTCTTTAAACAAAAGAAAACTAAACTAAATGATCAAGAAGAAAAGATGTGGTGAGAGTATTGAACTCAGAAAGATATGTGTGAAAAAGGATGCCGAAAAACTGTAAAGAGGGCTGGTATTTATAGGCAAAAGAATTCTAGCCGTTATGGGGACACGGTACCACTAAATCACCCACCGTACCACTAAATTTAGTGGTACCGTGGTACCATGCCAGACAAAAACGCTCCTCTTTTTGTCTTTAGTGGTGAAAGTTTATTTGGGAAAGTTTGGAGCTGATTTTGGGGGGGGGGGGGGAAATAGATGTTATGATATTTAAACTTATATTTCCAATAAAACATTTCTTAATAATTCAAAAATAACTTGTAAGGTCGATTTTTGAAAAAAAAAATGTTTTGTCACATTAAAAATGTGAAGTTTTAAAAACAAAATCACTTCTTTGATCATTTGTCTAGTTGTAAATTTGTTTGTGCATACCTAGAGTGATTTGCGTAGAAATGGGATCTTTCGACTAAAAACTTGTTTACGTTAATTTTAACGTAAAGTGTTTTCACATTTTGTCATCCTCAAAACGTGAAGTTATTGAAAGATATAAATAACATTTTTAGAACATTATTCGCATCAACACTTTATTTAAAATTTAACAACTAAAGTTTTATTAATTACACCCCTTTTTTCTATTTTTTACCAAATCGACACTTGTGGTTTTATACATATTTTTTTGCTGGATGATGAGTTTGACCAAAATGTTTCACTTATGACTTTTTATTGGACGACTTCATTTTCTTACATGGCAAATTTGAGCTTTCTTTCAGCTGAAACATCTTGAAAGATTTGATTTCACATTTTGTATGTTTGTGTATTTTACAAGAGATAATGTAGACAAGATTATAGAAAACTAGTCATGAAGACCCGTGCGTTGCACATGGGGTGTATATAAGTGTTCATAGTGTAATCTTCGGCACTTACTTTCGTTATTATATATCTAAGTTGTGATGGTATCACACCTTATCTAAGCATGGCACACATTTAAAATAGTTTATTGACATTAAAAGAGTATATGTGAAGAGACTTTTTTCAAAATGTTACATTTAAAAGAGTCTCTTCAAATGTAATTTTTTCATACGTGTAGTCATTCAGACCCGTACGTTACACACGGGCTCTATCTAAGTGTTCATATCGGAATGTTAAGCACTAATTTTCATCAGGTTTGAAACTTTCATGTTTTTGTTTTTGTCATTTTTGAAACTCTCACTTTTTGGTATACGTGATGTCATGATCTAAGCATGGCAAGTAATAGTAGATAACACATGATACAATCTTCTACACTCCTGTAGCTTAATCCATGGAAGAAGCTTTAACTAAAAGGTCTTGTACGTACTATAAACAATCTTTAATACTCCCAACACTTATTTTGTATTGAATGAAATTTCTTTTGTGTGTACATTGAAGTTAAGGATTATTTTGTTGCAACACAACTATAACAATGAGACTTCAATACTTACAGTAAGTGAAACTACACTCAAAATATACATTGCATTCAAAGTAATTTCCACAGTAACATCATTTATTAATGAAAGTGTATACACTATGACAGTCTTACCATACTTTATATTCATTGTGGTTTACACAATTGTATCATTAAATTGTGAACAGTACACTTCAAACGCCTTTAATACTCATCTTAGCTCTAATCAACAGCAGATATTTTTGGTAAAAGTGAAGGATCTCCATGCTCTACAAAATTAATAAATGACTTATGCTTTTTCAGGAACATGTAAAAAAAAAGATACTATAAGTTACACTCTCAAGGCCAGATATTAGTATGCTTCCAAGTATGCTATTTTCAATGTTGGTAACCAATATCATGTGTAGTAAAACTGAAAAGTGCATCATTTGGGCTCTGCCCACATGTGTTCTTTTCTCGCAAGATCAGTGACGAAATGATCATCCAGTCCCTCCTGATTTCACATGGCCCAAAAACCGCGACGACAACTCATTTTCCAATTTGAACTACCCATCAATTGCAATTTCAAAATACAAAAGGAAAGAGATCAGAATAAAAAGAAATTGTTAAGGGTTCTTTGGACAGATTCGGTCTATGAATTGTTTGGACAGATTCGGTCTAAGGGGCTGTTTGGACAAACATAAAATAATTTGGAGGTAGATGAATTTGTATCTTTAATAATAAGTACCTGTTCCATTCGTAGCTTTGACCCGCTGTTCGTAGCTTGATCTGCTATTCCACTCGTGAATGCCACTGCAGCTTGTACCTTTGTGCAGAGCTTCCCGAGCTAAATCTGTTTCACCTAAACTGATAGACAACATACCAGCATGTCAGATTACATAATATCTATTTAGCCCCGCCTCTTATCCGTTTATTGGTCTCAACGTTGTCATAATTAGTCAATGATGAATGGAAGACATGAACTGTATCATTTAAAAAGCACCTAATATTTCCTAACTTTTTATTTTCTCAATTCTAAAATGCCTCTGCTGCCGTCTTCCGCTCTTCAACAACCTTTTGTTGCTCCTTCGCAGCTACTTCCCACTCCTAACTTGTCTTTCAAAATGCGCAAGTGTTTGGTCAAGAAAGTAACTGCAAAAGGAATAGTGAATTATCATGGTTTGCAGAACATTCTGATATTACTAATGATCACAACTTTGAACATCAAGCATATCCAATCAAAATCTCCAACCACATTTTGTTGCACCTAATTAAAAGAAGGGATAATTACAAAAATAGACCATGGATCGAAGTGATTTTCTTTTTCTACCCCGTACCCCGGGCAACTG
The DNA here is from genome assembly GCA_021014915.2 of Artemisia tridentata subsp. tridentata. Lineage (NCBI taxonomy): Eukaryota > Viridiplantae > Streptophyta > Magnoliopsida > Asterales > Asteraceae > Artemisia > Artemisia tridentata. The sequence goes on from CP139504.1 coordinate 278,781,813, forward strand.
GGCAACTCGCCCCATACGATGACACGTGTCCCCAGTTGCCCAAAAAATGTCGATTGTTGCCCAAAAAAATACACAAGTTGCCCAAAAAATACACTTCCAGATTTCAGTTGCCCAAAAAAGTGTAGGTTGCCCTTGACAAAAAAAAAATTTTCCGATCTCGGGGTAGATAAGGAAAATCACATGGTTGCTTGGGCTATTTTTGTTATTATCCCTTAAAAGAAACTCAAATGTCAATAGGCATACTTATGCAAAATCAAGCTGATGTGTCTCGCGACTACTAGTTTTAAATTTATAACACGAATTACCGGATAAAGCTAAGAACACATGGGCAAGTATGACCCTTTCGTATGTAGCTAGTTTTGGTTGGTAAGCGGAGGTCGTTCACTAGGATTTGGGTGTCTTCAATTGTGAAGAATCTATGTAACAATAAGCAATAAAAAGGTGGTAATTGGTTGTCACGTCCCAAAATACCATATAAGTAACCTGTAACACTAAGAATGATGATTATGTGAATTCAATAAGATTAAAAACAATACTTGTTTGGAACTAGTGTCTATTTCAATGGAGTGTATGGAGTATCGGGTAGATATCAAGCAATAGCAAACAAAATCAAAATTCATACAATTCCAATTCAATGGGTGATATCATGAAATTGCATATATTACGGTTTAGACTAACACTTCCTTTCGGCCTTTGAATGTTATTATAAACCGATTCATTATAAACCATTTGTTAGAAATATTTGTTTTACCAATTTGTTCATAAGAACCCTTTCGACCTAAACAAGTCCATTTAACATGTTTATTCATAGTTGTCAATTATGAAATACCAAACATATATGCGCATTAACATTTGGAACAAATCATGACAAGAAGCTCTTTCGACCTTTTAATCCGGTTATGATTTATCAACAAGTTATTTAGACATGTTACAATTCAAACAAACTCATAAGCAAAGCCATAATTCTATATTGCAAAATACCAAACACTCCATATCAATATTCACATGATTCCAAACAAGTATAAATAAAACTAACCACTCATGTCAATCAAAGACATAAACTCATAAACTTTAGCATTAGAAAACATAATTAAAAGGTCTTACAATGATGTAAATAAGATTACAAATGATGAAGTATTGATGCCTCAAGCATTGGTAATGATTTCTTGATGTTTTGACCTCCAATTGATGATTTCTTGAACCTCCAAAGTTTCCAAGGACTCTATGGACGAATTTTGGCTATTGAGAGAGAGTAGTGGTGAGAGAAGAGGTTTTCTCTCAAGTTGGGATTAAGTTGTGTGTCTTCAAATGATTACAAGAGCTCTATTTATACTACTCTCAAGCCTAGGGGTCATCAATGCTCCAACTTGGCCAACAAGTAGCCTAGAATGGCCTAGAAACACATTGGAAGGACCTAGAATTGGTTAGTACACAAAAGTGATGAAGAAATAATGAGCTGACCATCCGATCGGTTTCGGGCCAATACCGATCGGATGGACCCTTTTGGCTAAACCAAAGTTGTAGATCTTTCTCTTAGCTTTCCTTAGCCGCTTGAATCAACTAAATCCGAGTTCGTATGCTTAAGTTATGGCCAAAATGGTGGAGGTGTGTCGGGAACAACAAGTCTTCCAATAATTCTTCTTTTGAGCTTATTTTCTTCATTTCTTTTCTCGTTTTCCCTCTTGTGCTTTATTCTTGAATCTTTGGAGTGACAACTTCATGACTTTATCTTCTCGAATATACTCCACGAGACTCGCTTTTGTCGGAAATTCTTCGTACATGCATAAATCTTCGTTTGTTGATCGTTTCTTCGTCTTTTTCTTGGTTTTCTTTGTCGTGAGCTTCCATGAACCTAAAATACAAATTATACTTCTTTAAATACCATAAGTTCATAAAAGTGATCAATATATATGCATAAAATAGAAATTATAATTTTTTTTATTTTTTTTTTTTTTTTTTTTTTTTTATATTAAAAGAATAAAAGAGAAAATGAGAAAATGAGCGCAATGAGTGCAAACTCCCCACACTTAAGGGTTTGCTTTCCCTCAAGCAAATATTAAGAAAAATAGATCCCATATGGTGCATGAAAAATGATTATAAAAATTATGATGCAAATCTACCAAGTACAAGTACAAGATACGATTCATCATTTTTAAGCGTTATGGTGAAAAACCGAGATGTATGAAGATTTTCTTACTTGAGTAACATTTTTAAACACCTCACGAAAAAGAAACGATGTATAATTCACTCAATCACTCATTTATTTAGGTAGTGGAGTATATATAAGAGAAATCACACTCATTGCTCAGTCATGATCCGTTTATTACCATAGCCTTGTACAAGAAACGAAACTCCACCGACGTGGCGTAAGCGCCAAGTGTAAACATCTAAAGAGGTCTTTTATTCGGGTTTAAGGTTAAGGGTACCTGGCTAATGTGCAAATATTTCATACCAGAATATAATAGATCGCTAGCAACGAATTCTTGACTAGCTAAGCAACGGATGGTCACTAGATTGTACCTTGGTTCACTGGTAACGTTATTTGCATAACGGATGGTCGCCTAAATACGCATTAGATCGCTGGCGCGTTTTTCAACTATTCAAAAACCGGATGGTCACTACAATATCCATGCACTACATATCTAAACAAAGCCATCACTTTATCCGGATGCTCGAAAGCTAACAACGAATAAAGTTATTTGGTAAGGGTAGGAATAAGGCATGGGAGTATTTATGAAATTGGTTTTAAAAGAAAAATAAAGTCAAGTCTAAGTTCCATTGTTGCTAGTTACCGAACAAACCGCAAACCCGTAAATGATTATAGTTACAATCTTCTCTTCTTCACATATCGATCACCAAATGTATATGTATATCACGTCTTAGCGCATTAGCTAATCGATATCTCAAACATACTTCATCTTCCTTCATCTTCATAATAATAATATAGCGCATTGGCTATAATTGTCATCACACACAAATATATATATATATATATATATATATATATATATATATATATATATATATATATATATATATATATATATATATATATATATATATATATATATATATAGTGAGACTTTCTTGCGAGAACCATTTTATCTGCGAGAACTGAGAGAACCACCAAAAACATACATGCACGCCTTCAATAATTGTATTTTTGCACATATGTTCTAAAAACAACATATATGTTTTTAAAAAAACATAGTTGTTCTAAAGAATTTGATAAGAAATTGGAAATACAACATTTTTCTTTGAAGGTGTGCATGTATGTTCTTATAAGGCGTGCAACGACAATATTGCGGCCTTGTGTAAGGTTTTTGTGAAAAAAGAGGATGAGTTCATGATGATATTGAAGAACATAGGTAGATACTTACGATTATTGATGATTTGCATGTATTTTTATTTTATTTTAAAAGGCGTGCATGTATGTTTTTTGTGGTTCTCTCAGTTCTCGCAGATAAAATGGTTCTCGTAAGAAAGTCCCCCTATATATATATATATATATATATATATATATATATATATATATATATATATATATATATATATATAAGAAAGTCCCCCTATATATATATATATATATATATATATAATTTTTTTTTTGATGACTTATTCATTTTTTTTCTTCATATATATATATTTTTTTTCTGTACATCACATCTCCACCCCACTTCGTATAAGCATACACCACAAAAATACAAATAAGAAGTTGGGGTCTTCGTCTTTGTCGGAATGGCACACACGAATGACAAAGTGTTGCTAACTAATAATCATAAAAAACAATCCAACATTCCGAGCAACTAGCAACCAACTGTTTAGACTTTGACAAAGGGTTAGGCTAAGGTTTAAAGTGTAAAATATTTTTGTATTTTTCTGGATTTAATCAAAAATGAAAAAGGGGTATCTAGCGTTGAAGATAAACGCTAATAATTGGGTCCATATGGGTGGTTAACTAGCCATTGTAGCTAGCTAATATATCATTAGATGTAAAATGAAGGCCATTTGGTTTTATTCCTAAGGGTGCCTCTTTATCACACGAATACACTTATATCACACGAATGTGATCTTACTGCGGTCTGGTAATGATTTACAAGTACAAGTTCTAGAATAAATAAAATCACCGGCATACTCATAGCAAAAGATCAAAGCATAAAAGATGTATGATATATATAGAACAGGCTCAAATCCTCACAATTTAGTGGAAAGGGCTATAATATGTGCTAGCAACTGTTATCGATCCCAGAATGGATTGCAATATTAATCGGGACACATCTCAATTTTTTCAAAATTACAGATTTCACCAGTGGATTGATCCAATTATTCTAATATATTATCCTAAAAGCGTGAAAACAATTAGATCACAAGGGCAAACAAGTATACAAAAATTTTAAATTGGCCCCAAAAATTATAAATTTGAAAATTAGTTTCGTTTTCCACTATCTAACTTTCCCCCACACTTAAGTTAAGCATTATACTCATTGTGAAAAATAAACTTCAAAGCATGTAAAATAGGGAAAATAAATGAGTAAATAAATAATACAAGAGAAACGAAACTTCCCGGGCCAAGAAATAGCGATCGAACTCCAAATGATAAATTGCTAAGCAAATGCTAGCATAAGCTTGTGAGAACAATCTATTTCTGATCCAAACATCTTCCTCCATCATCTGCTGCAATTATTCAAACAAAAACAAAACAAACAAACAAACAAAATGCACACAATAATATATTAGCATGTAACACCCCCACACTTAAGATTTTCCAAGTTTTGAAAAGAATTTTTGCAAAAAGGGTGTACATATTTATTTAAAACAGAAATAAGCAAACAAACAAGTAAAAGCTCAGGTTGCCTCCCGAGAAGCGCTTAATTATTACTGAGTCATTAGCTAGACTCTTCCCCGGATTAGGATTCTTTGACGATACGGTTCAAATGGGGAATTTCAGTTCTTAAACGTTGAGGGTATGGGATCTTTGGTATGTACTTCACAAGTGACGGGGATACTTTTGATTTGACCATGTGATAATCCCTTGTCGTTATCTTGAACGCTTGATCGATTTTATTAAAAACGAAGACAGGTGGAGAATCTTTTTGATTTTTCAGAGGGTCAGCAGACTTTCCACTCCTAGTGAATATGTCATTCATGTTTTCAATATGAGCTGGAGGAGGTGGGTCAGTCCTACCATTTTGTTTTGAAGAAACTGGATTTTGTGAATTAGACCACTCGTCTAGCTTTCTTTCCAATTCTCCATTCCTGTTGGGTATCTCTGACACTCCCTTCTCCTGCTTCTTAATCTCTTTTTCTTTCAAGACTTCATTTTCAACGTCTCCAGGTGTATTGAGTTCCTCAATACCAACATGATTTGACAATTCATCATGTGTAAACGTCTTCTCTTTCACTAAGCGTTCCGTGGCTGGGATATGCACGGTGCCATCCTCAAGGAAAGGTGACACGGTTGGTGAATTAGACATGATTGGGCTCAGGTTAGGCATAGTTGGAATAGGTTCAGTTTCATCCTCCTCGATAACTTCAACATCACCCTTATCATGTTCATTTCGAATTGGTGGTGATTTGAATATTCCTCCGGCAACTTCGTATCTAGACTTGGTTTTTGTGGCGTGAGGAAGGAATGTGGTGTACTGGATTTCTTTCTTATGAAAATATTTCAACTTCCTCTCCAAGTCCTGGATAATCGCTTGGTGGTTTCTTTTTCCCTGATCAATTTGATGTTCCAATTCAACCACCTGATTCTTCATATCTTCATTCGCTTCCTTCTGCTTAGCCATCGACTCATTCATCATGTCCTCTGGTGAGGTTTTGGAATATTGTGATGGATGTGGCATTTCATCTCGGGGGCGGAAGTGAGGATGGGAATGGTTTGGGTTGTGATTTGGATAGGAGTACGAATTTTTAGGTTTTAGGTCTTGATATCCTTCGTGATATACTTTGATGTAACTGGCTTCATGAGGTTCACACATCGGCGTGTCATCCTTCATGTAGTTTTGTGAAGCGTTGTGTTCTTCGTTGTCTCTACGATCATCTCGTATCTCCTTCAGCTCTTCCCTTATGTTCTTGAATTCATCGTCAATATGTCTGGAGAGAGCTTCCAATTTCTCCATCAATAAGGAATGATCGGCATTGATGTGGCTTCCACTGGCGGAAACAATGGTTTTTGGTTTGGGCACGATTAGAGAATTTTCCGAGAAATCGAGCTTGAGTTGGACCTTGTCCTCGAGGAGTTTGAATGCTTCGTTAGGAGTATTGTAGAGGAAGATTCCTCCAGCGTCGAGAATTCCTTGAGTTGGATCATCTAAACCATGATAGAATGTTTGAATTATCGCTCCTTTGGTTAGACCGTGTCCATAACAAGTGCGAAGCATAATTTTCATTCGGAGCCAGGCATCAACGAGAGTTTCGTGATTGAGTTGGTGAAAGTTGTGAATTTCGTTCAGGAGACGTTTAAACTTAGCGGGAGAAAAGTATCGGCTAATAAAAGCTTTTCTCATCTCTTCCCACGTAGTAATTGTTCCTTCATTTAATTCGTTCAACCAAATCTTGGCTTCTCCGGTTACTGAGAAAGGAAAAGTCCTCAATTTAACCGCTTCCTCTTTATTTTCACCATATTGGAATAGGCTACTAATCTCAAGAAAATCAGTGATGTGTTGGTGAGGATCGGACCGGATTCTCCCATCGAATTGATTCTCGTGAATCATTTGTATGTGGGTACCCTTGATATGGAAATTGTTGGGAAAAGGGCATTGAATAATAGCGGAACTAGGTGTTGGTGCAACAGTCCTAGTGCTTGACCACATGGGTTGGTCATCGGGATCAATGACGATTATGTTTGGGGAATCGGGTTGAGTTTCGACTTTCTCTTCGAATATGTCGATTATGACATATAGTTCCTCGATGAACGGTGGTTTCGGATATAGTTCGGGTTTAGTCCTCTTTTTGATTTTACGTTTAAGCTCGTTAAGTGGACTAACAACTTGTTTACCCCAAGAGTGTGGGTTTATCCAAACCCGGAGTGATTCACAAAATATCACAAAAAGCAAAAATAAAAATATAATGAAAACGAACTTTAAGAAAAATCTTTTTTTATTTTTTTTTATGACGTAAACAAAAAATAAATTATCTACTTTTAGAAAAATGCGACTATTATTTATTACTAGTTACTATGAGAAAACTTTGAAAAATAAACTAGTTATGACTTTTTCTTCCCAAAAGTTCTTGGTAGCTCCATTGAACGCACAAAGAAGCAGAGAAGTGGGTCAGCGCGAAGCTTATTAAAAACCAGACTTCTTTAGGGAAGCAGAGCGACCCGCCTTATACCTCTCTTATAGTTTGTTCACTATGAGTGAGCCGATTTCGTTGGAAAAAAAAACAGGAAAAAAAGTGACTAATTGGTTCCTCTCCCGATGAACGGACGTTCATACAAGAGCAAAACACAACTAAGAAGGATTTTGGGTAAGACTCGTATTAAAGTAAAAAGGGTAAAAAAGTTTAAAAAAAAAATTGTTGGTTTCTGATCAGAACAGTTCAACCGATCGGCATAGGATTCCAGCCGATCGGTTGGAGGGTTTCGGAAAAAGTTGGATTTGAACAACCGATCGGATGGATGGGTTACCGATCGGATGGTCTCCTCGATAAAAAATGATTTGGGGACAACCGATCGGTTAGATGAGAAACCGATCGGATAGAAGGCTTGGATTTTTTTTCCGCAAGCAAGGCGGAACAACTAGGGAATAATTTAAAACATAGATTCAAAGCACACAAAAACACAAACAAATCCCCGGAAACGGCGCCAAAAACTTGATGTGTCTCGCGACTAATAGTTTTAAATTTATAACACGAATTACCAGATAAAGCTAATAACACACGGGCAAGTATGACCCTTTCGTATGTAGCTAGTTTTGGTTGGTAAGCCGAGGTCGTTCAATAGGATTTGGGTGTTTTCAATTGTGAAGAATCTATGTAACAGTAAGCAATAAAAAGGTGGTAATTGGTTGTCACGTCCCAAAATACCATATAAGTAACAAGTAACACTAAGAATGATGATTATGTGAATTCAATAAGATTAAAAACAATACTTGTTTGGAACTAGTGTCTATTTCAATGGAGTGTATGGAGTATCGGGTAGATATCAAGCAATAGCAAACAAAATCAAAGTTCATACAACTCCAATTCAATGGGTGATATCATGAAATTGCATATATTACGATTTAGACTAACACTTCCTTTCGGCCTTTGAATGTTAATATAAACCGATTCATTATAAACCATTTGTTAGAAATATTAGTTTTACCAATTTGTTCATAAGAACCCTTTCGACCTAAACAAGTCCATTTAACATATTTATTCATAGTTGTCAATTATGAAATACCAAACATATATGCGCATTAACATTTGGAACAAATCATGACAAGAAGCTCTTTCGACCTTTTAATCCCGTTATGATTTATCAACAAGTTATTTAGACATGTTACAATTCAAACAAACTCATAAGCAAATCCATAATTCTATATTGCAAAATACCAAACACTCCATATCAATATTCACATGATTCCAAACAATTATAAATAAAACTAACCACCCATGACAATCAAAGACATAAACTCATAAACTTTAGCAATAGAAAACATAATTAAAAGGTCTTACAATGATGTAAATAAGATTACAAATGATGAAGTATTGATGCCTCAAGCATTGGTGATGATTTCTTGATGTTTTGACCTCCAATTTATGATTTCTTGAACCTCCAAAGTTTCCAAGGACTCTATGGACGAATTTTGGCTATTGAGAGAGAGTAGTGGTGAGAGAAGAGGTTTTCTCTCAAGTTGGGATTAAGTTGTGTGTCTTCAAATGATTACAAGAGCTCTATTTATACTACTCTCAATCCTAGGGGTCATCAATGCTCCAACTTGGCCAACAAGTAGCTTAGAATGGCCTAGAAACACATTGGAAGGACCTAGAATTGGTTTGTACACAAAAGTGATGAAGAAATAACGAGCTGACCATCCGATCGGTTGCGGGCCAATACCGATCGGATGGACCCTTTTGGCCAGACCAAAGTTGTAGATCTTTCTCTTAGCTTTCCGTGGCCGCTTGAATCAACTAAATCCGAGTTCAGTTATGGTCAAAATGGTGGAGGTGTGTCGGGAACAACGAGTCTTCCAATAATTCTTCGTTTGAGCTTATTTTCTTCATTTCTTTTCTCGTTTTCTCTCTTGTGCTTTATACTTGAGTCTTTGGAGTGACAACTTCATGACTTTATCTTCTCGAATATACTCCACGAGACTCGCTTTTGTCGGAAATTCTTCGTACATGCATAAATCTTCATTTATTGATCGTTTCTTCGTCATTTTCTTGGTTTTCTTTGTCGTGAGCTTCCATGAACCTAAAATAGAAATTATACTTCATTAAATACCATAATTTCATAAAAGTGATCAATATATATGCATAAAATCCACGATAACTCTCCTAAAAACATGTACAATTTGAGCGTTATCACAAGCGAAAAAAAAATAACTTATATCGATAGTTCAAATGTACATTAATAATATACTCAAAGCCAAGTCATATATAACAGTTTAAGAGCTTGCGAAGTAATAAAACTCAAAATGCAAGGTCGTATTGGATTTACTTATCAGCTTGTTAATTCAAATAAGCAATAGGTGCTCATTAACGTTCAAATAGCATGGCTGGTGCAAATAGATTATTAAAACAGCTTTATATACTGATATCTAAATCTGCATTTTAACTCAGTGGCTGGTTTATACTATTAAAAATCAAGGGTGTTTTATGGCCTACGGGTTAACATCAATCGGTGGATAACATAGGGGCTTATCTCTATACATAATAGCAAAGGACTTCATGTCGGAACTGATACTAAATGATTTAATAATCTCACTTAATTAACACACTAAATCTAATTGCACTGATATTAGTAGCTAGAACTGTTATTTTCTTAGGTACACAACCAAACCCAAACCACATTATTCAGATTGACAACTTTTCCAAAACAAAAAACAAACCATATTGTGTGGTTTAACTATTATATTGTTTGTTTCTTGGTTCATTTTTGGTTAGGCAATGTTTTATTTCAATTATAGTTAAGAGAATTATCACCTTCAACAATGGGCTGTCCATTTGGGACGTTCCAAATCCTCTAAAACAGAAGGATGATCTTCAAGATTCTCCGTATTATTTGAAGTTGCTTTGTTCTTTCGATCAGCAGTCACCACAATTTTCGCAGTCCGGGGTTCAGCTAGACTAATAGCAGAACTTTGCGCAACAACATCAATCATTTTACTTGCATCCTGGGTGGTAACCTGCTTTCTTTCAATGACAAACATCTTCAAATTTAAAACTGGTGGTTGTGACAGTTTAATTGGGTGCAACACTGTCCTTTTTGAAGCATCAAAGTTCAATATTCTTGTTAACAAATCATGACCACCATGATCTGAACCACAAACTCTTTCTTCAACATCAGATTTATGGCAATTGGTAGCAGCAACCTTAACGGCTCATTTCATCTATCATATTAAACGCTTATAACATATCATCATTCTTACAGAACCCTGAAATTATAGAGCGGCAAAGGGATTTCAATATTCAACATTGAAGACACATACACACAGTTATGCAGTGGTCAAATGTAAAAGTACTAATATTTTGCATCCACAAAAATACTAACGTAAAGGTACGAAATAATAGTGTGGAAACACAAAAATTACCTTGGACAACAGATGATCTTTAGCAAGCTTATAGTTACTTTCAACATGATTCTTTGCAACAACACATTCATCCGCCCCAAATATATACCATTTAGACCAGTCTACTGTCTTATTATAAGGCGCTCCACACAAATTCCTGTTTTTAATTTGAAAAATTATTCGCTCCAACATCGCAATTCAAACACATAAAGATTGATCAAACACATTAAAGATTTAGACTTTCACCTCGTCAAGTTAATACGTGAACAACCATATAAAGCAATGGCTAAAAAACCTCGTTCTTTAAGCGATGCTTCTATTAATTCCCCTAGATACCCCGTTAAGTCGGTGCTAAGTTCTTCCAACTTCTCAGGAATCCTCACTTCACATCTGTCCTTTTTTTACTCCAAAAATGCAATCTTTCATTAACCATTTTCGTTTTTGGAGTACGTAAAGTATCTTATGTGGTCATTATAAACATATGAACTTGAAATAACTGATAGTTGTATGATCAATAATAGGACCCAAATGTGACAACTGGTAAATTTCAAGAACCTTTTAAGTTACCGCATTTCGTTTTAAAATAAATATTTTATCACTAGGACTTAGGCTTTATTTATTCCACATTGCTCCAGTACCTTGCACCTACTCCGGCTCATAATTTTAAACACTAAAACAATTTCCTTTTCTTTAATTACTTACGGTTGTCAATTCAACAAACGCAATTCGTAATTCAAAATTTCACACCCGATATACCCAATTCTCCCAACGATTATTTCTAACGTATTTTTATACTTCCAAAAAGATTACAAAAGTTCCAAAAATATTTCCTTACGCCTAAGGTAAATTCTTTATATCTTACGTTTAATTACGTATAATTTTCGTTAATCACCAAACCAACAACCAATGCCTATATTTAACACCCAATACATACAACACATACACTCTTGTATTAAAACTACTCATCTAATCCCATTTTATTACCATTCCCCCCCCCCTCCTCTCCTTGTATTATAGATACTTGCTAGACAAATTGCACATGCCCATTTAATGAGCCACCAAAATCCTTTAAACATGGAATGTAATTTTCAACTTGGAGGCTTGACCTCCATGTTGTCCCCCCTAAGACCCCTAATCGGCCCCCCTCCTCCAACCAAGCCAATGATACCATTTGACTACCATATTAAACATTTGAAACTCTTCAAGTATAAATAGCATTCCTCACTTTTCACCTAGCTAGTTCAAGTAAAGAAAAAAAAAAATATAATCACTTCCCATACATACATACGATTCGACACCCTATAAGGAGCAAGAAGGAGAAATCTTTATTTTGGTTAAGATCAACCATACTTAGGGCACTTTAGCAAGGGTTTGAAACATTAATCTTTGGGTTAATCAAGTGTCTCACAACTCTCATCTCACTAATCTCTTTTGTAAGTAAATCTTACATTACTAAAACTTCATGTTTTCTTTATGTCATAATGCTAGTCAAGTATATACTTAGTTATCACTTGGTACATGTTGATAAAATTTTACATTCATCATGATCCTTTAACAAAAGAGTATGTTTTGAATAAGCTTTTATTACAAGTAAATTAGCTAGTAAAAATCTCCACAAGAAAGTGATAATAAACATTATATATACATTTACGTTAGTAAACTTGTAGTTTTAAACATTCTTGATGATCATTTACATGGACCTTTGAATATTGTTAAGTTTATGGTTAGATCACTATTATTATGTTGAGAAGTTTATGAATGAAATAGGACTAGATTTGAAGTGGTTGTTAAGTGGTTAAAATAACTAGAAGATTTGGAAAAATAGTTTGGCATTCTTAAAAATGATTTTATCCCGTTTTGGTTAGTATAAAAAAATCATTAGTGTGATGACAAGTTTAGGCCAGAAATATAGAAAATAGACTCAATAACGAAAACGTAGCCGCTTGAATGAGTTAAAACGGGCTTATAACGAAAAAGATACGTTAGTTTCAATTTTTACGACGGAAACTACATTTTCAGAAAAATTGTGAAGCTGTTAAGAAATTAGAGAGATGAAAACTGAGGTTAAATGGTATCTAGACTAGCCGAGACCTTAAAAATCCGATAGTATACTTAAATACCTTCGCGGGGATAGGTCAAACTTAAGAAACGGAGCTATGACGCAAAAGTTATGGCCTAACGAATGTTTACGTCGACATATACGTTATTTTTGGCTATTAGAAAAGCTGTTAGGATTATTTGGAGTGGATTTTGGACCATTTAGAGTATATTTTGGCTAAAATGACGTAAACGAAAATGGTAGAACATTATATATACTTGTTAGGCGCGTTAGAGATTTTTGAAATACTTATTAACATGACGACTAAAATTGATCATGAGATAAACAAGTTACGTTTTCTAAAGTGGTGATTTTCTAAATAAATGATCAAATGGACGCAACTATATTCCTTAATACCAATCGTGGGGTGGCGTACGTACTTCCCCAACTCTACAAGCTCTACTTCACTCCTATGTCGAGCCGGCTAGGAAGCTCCTAACATGGGATCACTAGAATTCGCTTGTGCATTAAATACAACCATAAAAACCTTAGTACGCATTGGTTCATGTTTCTTAAGACGTTCAAGCAAGTTACCGAATAGGAAGTTAGCCAGTTTTCTTAAGCCTAACATAGATGAACAATCATCCAATACAACTAATAACACACTAATAACCAATAATCAATAGCTAGGTTTCATTAGATCTAAGCAAACACAAGATAAATCTAGCCTAGCATGTTAAACAAAAGACAAGAACAAGATAGAATCAAACAACACATAGACATATTGAATGATTAATTGATAACTTATCTTCAATGTAACATGGAAGATCTCAAGGCAAAAAGCCTTGAAAAAGCTGCTAAAAATCGTCTTAGGGTTTTCACACACAAAGTTCCCCAATAAGTTCCACACTAATGACAAAAAATTGCAAAACTATATATAGACTTTCAGATCTGACGGCGTCACGTTATGGAGTGTGACGCCGTCACCTCGCCGCTTTTAGGGTTCCCGGATGGCCTTCTTGACGCCGTCCCTCTTTATGTCCAAAATCCGTTCTGGCTTATCAAGGCTTGACGCCGTCAGAATTAGGGTGACGCCGTCCCTCTTTAAATTAAGCCGTGACGACCTTGATCACATTAAAGCGTGACGCCGTCAGAATTCCATGCAAATTTCTCTGGCTTATCATGAGTAATTTTCACATCCACCACTTTTGCCAAGCCATGACGCCGTCCAGAACAAATCCTGACGCCGTCAAAGGTAATTTCCAGCACAATTTTGAGACTTTGTCGTTTTCTTCACTTTTATGCTCCAAAAACGTCCAAAATGCTTCCTTTTCCAGATTTCTCCTCAAAAGTACCTAAAATGACAAAAGGAATGATTTAGGGCAATATTTGATCAAATAAATACGATTTAGGGCTTAAATGACCCCTTAAAAGCGGTACACTTTTCGCTTCATCAAATACCCTTACACTTGAGATTTGCTTGTCCTCAAGCAAATGCGCTTTTATTCTAATCAAAATACAAGTTAGGGTCATTTAATGCTAACATAAAAGTAATTACAACAAATATTCGTTCCACTTTAATCATAATAAGCACGGAGATTACATACTAGCACCTCACAAGTAGTGTTTAGATACTCACATCTCTCAAGTGTCATCAAAATAAATCTCATAAATGAAACGGATAATATCTCTCACTACCTGTCATAGCAAATAGATTACCATAGGCTTGGGAAAGGATCGAAAACCTCCTCCACTAGGCGTAAGCACCTAAGATAAACTATCAAAGAGGGCTTTTAAATGGGTTATAACGTTAGGTGTAGGGAAAAGGAAAACACGGTTTTGTTGGATAAAGGATATTTTACTGGTGGCGAGTTAAAGATCTTGATTAATTACATGAACTATACAATGTTGCTAAGCCAAGACTCGACTCGATCTTAAGCTAAAAACAAAATAACAAAAAACATAAAATAAACATAAAATGAAACGGGATGGTAGTCCGTACGTTTTTTTTTTTCTACTTTTCTTTTTCTTATTTTTTTGTATTTTTCTTGATTTTTCGATTTGTTTTTTTATTTTTTTTTTATTTTTTTTTTTGCATACACTTTTGCCCTACCATCCAAAATAATACATCATAGGGGCGTTGCATTCCCTTACACTTGAACTTTTACATAACTTTACAAATTACTATTCTAAAGACTCGAATTAAGATAATCAAAACACTTGGAGTACTTTTAAAATATTTAGCACATATGGGGGTAATAAATGATGTTCTTCCCCATTACTCCATTACACTAGTACTTTACCCATGAGTCCCAATCGTCCCAAAACAATATGTACAAGGATATGACTCGACTTAGCAACCATGTAATCAATTAGATAATTAACTTGGGTTTAAACAAATGTTGTCACAATAATGCACTAAAGATGAGTGCATACAAGTAGGCTAAGGCGATTTGGGTGTACATTTTAGTGGGGTGTAAACAAATTCTTCCTTTAAGTAAAATGCTTAAAGGTCGAAACGAAAAGATAGGCTCTGAGGGGTGTACTAGGGGTATCGTGCACTAAAAATGAGTACAACGCAAAGGGTGTGGGAGAATTACTTGACCAATGTAGCCAACGTAATTATAACAAAAACACAGGTGTAAAACAATGGGTTTATCCTAATGCCTCTTATCATGTAGTAAATCTAACTACACGAATGTAGTCTCACTTGTGGCCTTGGAATGGTCCTAACGCAAGTTCTAGAATCTAAGTGCTACCGGTACACACATCATAGCATAAATGCTTTTCCTACCAATTCTAGGGGTGAACCTCACATATTTGGGGGTGGAAAATTTTTTAGTGGTACGGTTTTGTGCTAGTCATATAACTTCCTATCCATGAGACGCTCATTAAGACCAAAGTTTCACTCCTAAGTGTTGTAAAAATTTTTAAATTTGGCACTAAAATTGCCCTAACAAGTATTTATCTCAGTTTTATTACACATCTACTATTAAACAAACAAAAATCAAGTGCAATAGCATTCTCTAATCGTACTTTTACCCCCCCCCCCTTACACTTAATATGAACATTGTCCCCAATGTTCAAATAACAAATGTAAAAGTAAAAAAATAAAAGAATGAAATCAAATACTCCCCTGATTCGCTCGGTGGATAATGAAATAACATGGTTAGATCTTCTTCCAAGGTAATGTTGAAGCTCCATGATTAATGCATCGCCAAAAGCTTGATTCCACATACATTTCCTTGTCCAAAATAACCTGTTAAACCTGAGAAAACAAACACGAAAACCTGCATAACATCGGCGGGATAAATCTATATATAAGGATATAATGCTTGTGGAATGATTATTTTGCAGATTCCTGGAGATTATAAGTTATAGATTTAATAAAAACTTTTTATGAAAACAAAACTTTCAAAAATTTTCAGAAAATTAAACCTGACGCCGTCAGGTTGTAAATCCTGACGCCGTCAGAAATGATCTGACAGAATTCTCATGTTACGTTTCCGGAAAATTTTTGGAAAAACCTATACCTTACTTCCTGGAAATCCTGCAAAACATCATTATGACTCGATACAAGCATTTGACTCAAACAAATACTAATATGTATGTTAATTTATTACTATTACGATTCATGTTCATTTGTGTTCTAATAAACCGATTTAGATTTCCCTTACACTTAACTTTTGCAAAATACCTTTATATGTAGTTAAGACGAAGTTAAAAACAAGATAAAGCATTTTCACAAATTAGTTTTTAACATGAATCAATAATAATAAAAATTAAACACACATACGGAAACAAATAAAATCAAACAAACAAATAAACACACAAAGCAAATAAAACTTGGGTTGCCTCCCAAGAAGCGCTTTTCTTTATTAACGAGTCTTGTAGCTAGACTCAAAGTCACGTACATTACGTGATTCCATCATTCATAATGACGTATCCCTGATAGATATAATCCTTGTTATCAGGGTGGTGGTGTCTCAATCGCTCGATATTCGCAGTCACTTCACCTCCTCCCGTGCTGGTCAAGCTTACTACCCCATCTTGGTGTAGACTTTTAATCGTGAATGGTTCGTACCACCAGGGACTTGGTTCATCAGTAGGTGCTTTTGTTTCTGAATGCCTTAGGAGCACTGAGTCTCCTTTTGTAAATTCAACGGGGTTATTGGTCTGCTTATCAGCCTCAATATAATCGTTATTTCCCCCCTTACATTCCCTAATCTCATTTTCATTGTAACTCTTAATCCTTGCCTCCCATGCACGGGTTTTCTCTCGAACATCACCACGGATTATATTGGAGTTCGCCTCCATCTTCTTTTGTAGAGCAACATCTCGTACGTGTCGTGGGACCGTTGGGAATTTTATTGTTTTCTTCCCCTTCTTCATTAGGATGGCACTATTTCCGTAATCGATTTGTGCCCTAGTGGTAGCGAGAAAGGGTGCCCCAAGGATTATTGGCATATTCATATCATTCCTCTCAATAATCGTGAAGTCGACCGGGTACAGGAATCCGGCAACGTTGACCAACACATCTTCTGCAATTCCTAACGGGTACTCATAAGAATGTTTTGCAAAGGAGAGTTTAGTACGGGTGATGGATGGCAGCTTGTCGGTTAACTGGACATAAACGGATAAAGGCATCAAATTTACGTCGGAACCTTGGTCGGCTACCGCATCCAGATACTTGAGTTTTCCAATGCTGCATGGTATTTCGAAGACACCGTAGAATTCCTGCTTTTCCACTAACTTTTGTCTTATGAGGCACTCATACAATTGCCCTCCGGGCAATGTGTCGGATTCATCATCCGGTTCTATTCTCGTGGACTCCTTGTTGGGTAGATGAGTACGTCGATAATTTCTCACCCAATCATTTATGGTCTCCTTGTTTATATCGTGCCTCAAGTAATGCCTCACTTGTTGCGACTTTGGCGGTTCTACCAATTGGCACTCCTTAGAGGGCGCCTCCTTGCCTTTGTCTGAATCGCAGTTGCATGCATTGGTGTTTCCATCATTAATTGGGATGAGGTCAATTTTGTTAACTTCCATAGTTATGGATTTCCCTCTTCCATCATTTTCGCCCTTTTGGACGACGGAGATGGCCTTGACAAATCTAGTGTTGGGAACTTCAACGTCATTCCTCACCAACACTTTTTCAGGAGCTTTTGTATTTGTGTATTCTTTCAAAAGGTTCATCATCTCCGCCATCTTCTCTTCCATTTCCTCCTTCTGTTTGTAGACGGCTTCCTCAAATTTTGCCAACCGTTCGGAGTGTTTTGACATGTATTCTCTCATTCGAGCTTCGAATGTTGGACTAAGTTCCTGAGGTGGTGAGTTGGGTTGAGCGTGCTTATGGAAGGGTTTAGTATTTTCCCTAAGGGGTGATTCGGACAATGGTATTTGTTTAACGCTTGAGACCGAGTTAATTGTTGCTTTTTGTGGACTTAAGGGTCTCTTTTGCTTTTCTATAAGATATGCAACCCTTTTCTCAAGTTCACTAACGCTTTCCTCAGTGATTTGATTGGCTGTATCGGGCGATGAATATGTCTTGACCGCCGAGCGTACGTCGTGGGAAACTTGCCACAATTCATCATCGTCGGATGCAAGCTCATCAATGATCTCCCATGATTCCTCGGCGCTTTTGTCGCGCAATCTGCCCCCGGCGGCTCGATCGATGGCACGCTTGGTGTGGTAATCAACATGGTCATAGAAGATTTGGATTTGAAGCCAGAGATTTATGCCATGATGAGGGACTTTTTGGAGTAAGTCCTTGAATCGAATCCATGCCCTGTAGAGGGTTTCGCCTCGACGTTGCTCAAACATCAAGATATCCTTCCTTAGCTTGGTAGTTCTTCCCGGTGGGAAAAACTGAGCAAGGAAACGAGTGGTGAGATCATCCCAAGAGGTGATGGATCCTGCGGGTTGACGCTCTAGCCATTGACTAGCTTGGTCCCGCAGAGAGAATTGAAAGAGACGCAATCGGGTCGTCTCTCGAGTGGCAACATCAAGGTCTATAGAATCAACGATTTTGAGAAAGTCCTTGAGATGTTGATTAGGATCTTCAGAACGAAGTCCATGGAATGCGCATCCGCTTTGCACCAACCGGATGGTGTCGGATCGCAAGGGTGTGACATTGGCTCCTTGAGTGAGCTCAATGGTGTTTCGATAGCCATGGTGGCTAGGACGAGAGTACTCTCCTAAAGTACGGGCTCTAGGAGGTGGTGGTGGTTGTTGTGGTGGTGGGTTGTTGGGATCGAGGATATTACCATCTTCCATGATGTCGGATGGTAATGGTTACGAACAAAGAAACGAAGAAAAAAGATAGACTAAAGAAGACCTAGAAAAATAAAATAAAAATCTCACTAGAAAGGAATCTAGTGAGTAGACCTATAAAATAAAAATTCAACCTAAACAATAACTACTCCCCGGCAGCGGCGCCAAAAACTTGATGCGTGGTTTTGCAACCTTACAACAGGTTTTACCTCTCGAGGGATCTCAAGAGGCTTACAACCCCACCAGGCAGTGTACCTGACCGATGTAGTATAGTGTAGTGGTAAGTACGGGGGATTGATCGTTCTCCACAGGGAATAGTGTTCGTTAGGTATGAAAAACTACTCTAATAGGTCTAAGGGTGAGAGAAGATTCTTTTTATGTTTTTATAATTTTATGAAAGCAAGTAAAATCTCGGGTTTGAAAGAGTGGGCGGAATTAGTTGCTAGTCAACTAACCCAAGTTACTACATATGCAAATAAAATAAAATAACAGAAAATGAAAAGGTGGTAAAACTTATGTGGAGAGAAATGTGTTTACTTAGATTTCCTTACTCCCTAACTATCTTTTACCGGTTGATTAGTGTGTATTAATTGCGTGGATGACGGGTGTATTCCTTAATACCAATCGTGGGGTGGCGTACGTACTTCCCCAACTCTACAAGCTCCTACTTCACTCCTATGTCGAGCCGGCTAGGAAACTCCTAACATGGGATCACTAGAATTCGCTTGTGCATTAAATACAACCATAAAAACCTTAGTACGCATTGGTTCATGTTTCTTAAGACGTTCAAGCAAGTTACCGAATAGGAAGTTAGCCAGTTTTCTTAAGCCTAACATAGATGAACAATCATCCAATACAACTAATAACACACTAATAACCAATAATCAATAGCTAGGTTTCATTAGATCTAAGCAAACACAAGATAAATCTAGCCTAGCATGTTAAACAAAAGACAAGAACAAGATAGAATCAAACAACACATAGACATATTGAATGATTAATTAATAACTTATCTTCAATGTAACATGGAAGATCTCAAGGCAAAAAGCCTTGAAAAAGCTGCTAAAAATCGTCTTAGGGTTTTCACACACAAAGTTCCCCAATAAGTTCCACCCTAATGACAAAAAATTGCAAAACTATATATAGACTTTCAGATCTGACGACGTCACGTTATGGAGTGTGACGCCGTCACCTCGCCGCTTTTAGGGTTCCCGGATGGCCTTCTTGACGCCGTCCCTCTTTAGCTCTCCAAAATCCGTTCTGGCTTATCAAGGCTTGACGCCGTCAGACTTAGGGGCGACGCCGTCCCTATTTAAATTAAGCCGTGACGACCTTGATCACATTAAAGCGTGACGCCGTCAGAATTCCATGAAAATTTCTCTGGCTTATCATGAGTAATTTTCACATCCACCACTTTTGCCAAGCCATGACGCCGTCCAGAACAAATCCTGACACCGTCAAAGGTAATTTCCAGCACAATTTTGAGACTTTGTCGTTTTCTTCACTTTTATGCTCCAAAAACGTCCAAAATGCTTCCTTTTCCAGATTTCTCCTCAAAAGTACCTAAAATGACAAAAGGAACGATTTAGGGCAATATTTGATCAAATAAATACGATTTAGGGCTTAAATGACCCCTTAAAAGCGGTACACTTTTCGCTTCATCATCTATTATGTTGCTATATTTGTTACCTATATTTTTACAAATTTTCTCCCTTATTACTCAATCGCAAATAACTGAACAATGAACCCACCTAGGATCCAATAAACATATTTTGCTTCCTAATCCTAATGCACATGTCACTAAACCTATATAGGATCAGTTATACTTTTAGATGTTTTATTTCGTTGGCCTATTACTGATTACCACAGGTAACTAAACACATATAGGGTCTCATATCTTTTCTTAACCCTTACCAAGTCTATCTGTCTCATTTATATTCTTACAGATTTTGTTACCTGCTGTCAAAACACCAGTTCAGTAAACCCATATAGGGTGACACGCATTCTACCACCATGCTTATGGTAACAAAAAATCAGACACAGACTTTGCTACATCTGATTTACCAACTATATGTGCAGTCCTATAGACAGCAAAAGAGACCATACCTACAAAGACTTCTTTTGTGTGCACTTAACAACGCACAGACCAGTTAACCCACATAGTGTCTAATAAACAGATACTCTCAAATCTGATTCCCTTACCTTTCTGATGCAACCGCATGCAGACGGTAATATATTGGTAAACCACAGGTAAGTAAACCTATATACAGTCAGTTCTGTTTTTACAGACTGAACTCATATATCATCTAATATTTTACTATGTTCCTTACCTATATTTTTACAGATGTTTTTATCCCGTTACTAAATCGCAGGTGACTAAACCTATATACAATCTAATATCTTATTTTAACCCTTGCGGATTGTATGTATGTTAATTATATTGTGACAGATTTTGTTAGCTACTGTCAAAAGGCTACCTCAATGAACCCATATAGGGTTGCACACATTCCAAGGGCAGGTGACTAAACCTATATACAGTCTAATCTCTTATTTTAACCCTTGCGGATTATATCTATGTTAGCTATATTGTGACAGATTTTGTTACGTACTGTCAAAAGGCTACCTCAATGAACCCATATAGGGTCACACACATTCGAACGTCATGCTTATACTGATGAGAAATCGGACACAGATTTGGCTACATCTGATTTGCCAGTTACATCTACGGTCCTATAGACAAGAGAATAGGCCCACCCTTTTATGATGTTCTAAGAATGGATACCTTCAGACGCATCTTTCGCATGTACTTTACGGAGACCACAACCATATATTTCTTCCCATGTAATACCGATACATTTTTCGAACCAAGGTAAAGGTGTACTGGACTGACTCCTGCTAACACCAACTCTCATATGTTGGTTTCTTGGATACAGTTTATTGACTATGCATTTTTCCTGACAGCTACCTTTTCTTAGCTACTACACCTATTTAAATATGATCTCACCTATCACTCCATCATTATAATACAGGAAAATGTCGCATGATACTTCAGTGCCAACAATAACAAGGTCTGCAGGAAAAAGACCAGCAACAGATCTTGAAATAGTTGGAGTTGCTAATCTCAAACCATCAGATGTAGCAAAAGCAATATGTGTGCGAGTATATCGCAAATGGACAGTTACAGATACCAGAGGGATAAAACAACCAACTTTGAGCGTTATATTACTTGATCAGCAGGTTGCGTTACTCTATATCACGCCTTTTAATATGCATTAAATTTCCCATTCTTAATATTTGTCTTTCTCTTTCATATTATAGGGTGGCGCCATACAGGCAAACGCAGAAGGCCGCGAAAAAACAAGATTTGATAACATCCTTCAAGTCAATGCTACATACACAATCACAGGATACGGTCTTCTAGACACCAAAAAATGGATGCAGACACTACCTAATCACTTCACTTTGATATTAGGCCGGCTCACCAATGTTCAGCCGTATACTGGAACCAGCTTTCCACTACATCATTTCAACTTTGCCACATACACTCAGTTACATCAGCGTGCAGACAAAAACAATGTCATACTAACAGGTACAGATTAATATTAGTAACACTCACACAATACAAAATACTATAACTGCACATTATGTCACTGCAGATTACATAGCATGTGTCCTTTCTGTTGGTGGTATCCGTGAACCAAAGCCACCCAACACAAAACAAATTGTCTGGAGAGACATCATACTTCGTAACCTAGAGTAAGTTAATCATGTGAACTATTTTTTGAATAACAGCTGTTTATACGTACTCTTTTTTTAATGACAACCATTCTAAATAACACCTCGCTAACATATTTTCCCATATGCAGAGGAGACACTGTCAGATTCACTCTTTGGAATGAGAGAGCTCACGAATTTAGCATCAGTGCCTATGAAAAAGAACCTAAACCAACCGTTATGGCTGTCAGTTCATGCTGGGTGAAGACATACAAAGGTACCGCCGTTTCCACAGACCCACGTTGCAAAATATTAACATAATAGATTCTAACAAAGCCACAAACAAATGCAGGTTTGCAGCTATCAAGCACACCCGCAACTTACTACTATTTCAACCCTCCTATTCCTGAAACAGATTACATACTAAGCATGTCAGTTACTCTCCTTCTCTTATAACACATTCGCCTAATTTTTTAAGCATCAAACTAAGTTAAAATATCCTTACAGGTACGAACAGTTGTCCCGCCACCAGTCATACAGAATGTGCGCACATACAGCTACGATAACATAGAAGATGAAAAGAAAAGAAACAGAGTTACAATAGACGAGCTTCTGCGAGAAGATCCAAGAAACTAAACAGTCAGTACTTCTATCAAACTTGCAACTACTAGCTTTGTATTTGCCATGTAGTTATTTTAATATGTAACTACCTTTTATAGAATGTTAGATTCACAGTCGTTGCAAGAATTGAAGAAGTCGTTGTTGGCATACCATGGTTCTACCGCAGATGCCATGACTGTAGGCGGAAAATCTTTGATGACCGCCCACATGCACAGTGTGAGATACCAGCTCCAACACAGCCGAATGATTACAGGTACAAGTAACTAAACACAGTTTATAAGCGACAAAAAAAAAACCTCTTAATATTGTCTAATGAAGTCACCTATGTTTAATACCTATGCAGTTATTCCTTTAGACTGCTGATTTCCGACAACACTGGAATTTTGACGTTAACATGCTTCAGTAATGAGGTACATTCAATAGTCACAGAAGTCAACAAAGTTGTCTCAGAAGAAGGCTACACCGATGCATATACAGTCCCGCCACATTTAACGGCCCTCGAAGGAACCACACATTTGTTTTCAGCTGCACTTCTCGCCAGATTCTACAAAAGAATATCAGAGTTATGTGCTTGACAGCGTCATGGAAACTGGTCCACATCTACTGCCACCAACTGAACAAAACATTCCCTTGCTAACAGAAGCTGAAGCTGAATCACCAACTGAGGAAGGTTGTAATTTCACAAGCTGTTGTCTGTTTCATGCACTCGCTAACTTTTTTTGGCATGATAACTAACTGAACTCTGTCAGGTACTACTTCCGAACCTCCGGTTACCCCTGCTTCACCTGCAATTTTACAAACAAGCACTCCTACTACAATAGAAGCTACTAGCCATTTACAAGGCCAAGCAACAAAGACAGAAGTACTCAGGACATCTGCTCGAAGAAGAATCTTAACAGATAACAAGCCAGAGGAAACAAGCAGTGCAGCAAAAAAACCAAAACCAACTGTCCGTAAATGACTAAAATCCATGTACCGCAGTTCAATAACATGTTAACTTTTGTATGCTTTTAAACAACATCTAAACCACTATCGCCTGTAATATAACACTAGACTGATGTTAATTTTTATTGCAGTATTTTCTCTATGTGTATTGCTATGTATCGCTGCTCCGCCGCAACGCGGCGATTCGCAGCACATCTTGTTATGACAACTTTACCACAAAGGAAAAATGTAGAAAGAGTTGTCATTGTTATCCAATGATTGGAGTATGTATAATCTTTCCTGACATTAGACTTATTAAACTTTTAGTCCTAGTACATAGGCTATTACAAAGATAACAAAACTAACCTTAGACTATTAATTAACTATTGTTACATTCATATATAATTCCTAACAACCCTTGTAAAATTGTTTTTTTGAATCCTTATTTAAACTTTAATGAGAAATTATGTATAATCTCGTGTATTTATTTCATTTCACAATAACAGATAGGGTCATGCCTTTATTTTGATATTTGTATTTATATTAGTAATAACTTTAGTTGTATTTAATTTTTAAACTAGTGTACGCGGGAGTTAAAATTATAAAGAAGATTAACATGAGTCCTTATTGAATGTGGATAGTAAAACATATATTGTTCTGAACATCCTTACTTAATCTCATAAAAAGAAATAACATGTGTCATTCATATATATACAATCTCGTGTATTCATTTGCATATAATAGTAATTCGTGCGTTTATTTTGAAATTTACAAATAATATTTATAAATAACAAAAACATATATTTATTAATAAAGTTATTAGAAATCATAAAAACTGATAAGTTTACTCAGGTCCATATACTTTATTTAAAATTTAACAACTAAAGTTTTATTAATTACTCTTTTTTTTTCTCTAGTTTTTACCAAATCGACACTTGTGGTTTTATACATACTTTTTTGCTGGATGAAATTTAATGAATTTGACCAAAATGTTTCACTTATGACTTTTTATTGGATGACTTCATTTTCTTACATGGCAAAATTGGGCTTTCTTTCAGTTGAAACATCTTGAAAGATTTGATTTCACATTTTGTATGTTCGCGTATTTTACAAGAGATAATGTAGACAAGATTATAGAAAACTAGTCATGAAGACCCGTGCGTTGCACATGGGCTATATATAAGTGTTCATAGCGTAATCTTCAGCACTTATTTTCTTCATTATATATCTAAGTTGTGATGGTATCACACCTTTTCTAAGCGTGACACACATTTAAAATAATTTATTGACATTAAAAGAGTATATGTGAAGAGACTTTTTTCAAGATGTTACAGTTAAAAGAGTCTCTTCACATGTAATTTTTTAATATGTATAGTCATTCAGACCCGTGCGTTGTACACGGGCTCTATCTAAGTGTTCATATCAGAATGTTCAGCACTAATTTTCGTCAGGTTTGAAACTTTCATGTTTTGGTTTTTGTCATGTTTGAAACTCTCACTTTTTGGTATACGTGATGTCATGATCTAAGCATGGCAAGTAATAGTAGATAACACATGATACAATCTTCTACACTTATTTTTAATACTCCCAACAATCTTTAATACTCCCAACACTTATTTTGTATTGAATGAAATTTCTTTTGTGTGTATATTGAAGTTAAGGATTATTTTGTTGCAACACAACTATAACAATGAGACTTCAATACTTACAGTAAGTGAAAGTACACTCAAAAAATACATTGCGTTCAAAGCAATTTCCACAGTAACATCTTTTATTAGTGAAAGTGTATACACGATGACAGTCACAACATACTTTATATTCATTGTGGTTTACACAATTGTATCATTAAATTGTGAACGGTATACTTCAAACGCCTTTAATACTCATCTTAGCTCTAATCAACAACATATATTTTTGGTAAAAGTGAAGGATCTCCATGCCCTACAAAATTAATAAATGACTTATGCTTCTTCAGGAACATGCAAACAGAAAGATACTATAAGTTACACTCTCAAGACCAGATATTTGTATGCTTCCAAGTATGCTATTTTCAATGTTGGTAACCAATATCATGTGTAGTAAAACTGAAAAGTGCATCATTTGGGCTCTGCCCACATGTGTTCTTTTCTCGCAAGATCAGTGACGAAATGATCATCCAGTCCCTCCTGATTTCACATGGCTAAAAAACCGCGACGATAACTCATTTTCCAATTTGAACTACCCATCAATTGCAATTTGAAAATACAAAAGGAAAGAGATCAGAATAAAAAGAAATGGTTAAGGGTTGTTTGGACAGATTCGGTCTAAGGGGCTGTTTGGACAAACGTAAAATAATTTGGAGGTAGATGAATTTGTATCTTTAATAATAAGTACCTGTTCCATTCGTAGCTTTGACCCGCTGTTCGTAGCTTGATCTGCTATTCTACTCGTGAATGCCATTACAGCTTGTCCCTTTGTGCAGAGTCTCCCGAGCTAAATCCGTTTCACCTAAACTGATAGACAACATACCAGCATGTCAGATTACATAATATCTATTTAGCCCCGCCTCTTATCCGTTTATTGGTCTCAACGTTGTCATAATTAGTCGATGATGAATGGAAGACATGAACTGTATCATTTAAAAAGCACCTAATATTTCCTAACTTTTTATTTCCTCAATTCTAAAATGGCTCTGCTGCCGTCTTTCGCTCTTCAATAACCTTTTGTTGCTCCTTCGCAGCTACTTCCCACTCCTAACTTGTCTTTCAAAATGCGCAAGTGTTTGGTCAAGAAAGTAATTGCAAAAGGAATAGTGAGTTATCATGGTTTGCAGAACATTCTGATATTACTAATGATCACAACTTTGAACAGCAAGCATATCCAATCAAAATCTCCAACCACATTTTGTTGCACCTAATTAAAAGAAACTCAAATGTCAAGAGGCATACTTATGCAAAATCAAGTGAAAAAAAATAACTTATATCGATAGCAATACCGAAATACTCAATTCCAATGCACTTAAATAATATACTCAAAGCCAAGTCATATATAACTATATAAGAGCTTGCGAAGTAATAAAACTCAAAATGCGAGATCGTATTGGATTTACTTATCAGCTTGTTAATTCAAATAAGCAACAGGTGCTCATTAAAGTTCAAATAGCAAGGCTGGTTCAAATAGCTTATTAAAACAGCTTGCTATACTGATATCCAAACCTGCATTTTAACTCAGTGGCTGGTTTATACTATTAAAAATCAAGGGGGTGTTATGGCCTTACGGGTTAACATCAATATGTGGATAACATAGGGGCTTATCTCTATACACAATAGCAAAGGACTTCATGTCGGAACTGATACTAAATGATTTAATAATCTCACTTAATTAACACACCAAATCTAATTGCACTGATATTAGTAGTTAGAACTGTTATTTTCTTAGGTACACAACCAAACCCAAACCACATTATTCAGATTGACAACTTTTCCAAAATCAAAAACAAACCATATTGTGTGGTTTAACTATTATATTGTTTGTTTCTTGGTTCGTTTTTGGTTGGGCAATGTTTTTTTTCAATTATAGTAAAGAGAATTATCACCTTCAACAATGGGCGGTCCATTTGGGATGTTCCAAATTCTTTGAAACAGAAGGATGATCTTCAAGATTCTCTGTATTATTTGTAGTTGCTTTGTTCTTCCGATCAGCAGTCACCACAATTTTCGCAGTCCGGGGTTCAGCTAGACTAATAGCAGAACTTTGCGCAGCAGCATCAATCGTTTTACTTGCATCCTGGGTGGTGGCCTGCTTTCTTTCATTGAAAAACATCTTTAAATTTAAAACTGGTGGTTGTGGTAGTTTAATTGGGTGCAACACTGTCCTTTTTGAAGCATCAAAGTTCAATATTCCTGTTAACAAATCATGAGCACCATGATCTGAACCACAAACTCTTTCTTCAACATCAGATTTATGGCAACTGGCAGCAGCAACCTTAACGGCTCATTTCATCTATCATATTAAATGCTTATAACATATCATCATTCTTAAAGAACCCTAAAGTTATAGAGTGGCAAAGGGATGTCAATATTCAACATGGAAGACACATACACACAGTTATGCTGTGGTCAAATGTAAAAGTACTAATGTTTTGCAACCACAAAAATACTAACATAAAGTTACGAAATAATAATTTGGAAACACAAAAATTACCTTGGACAACAGATGATCTTTAGCAAGCTTATAGTTACTATCAACATGATTCTTTGCAACAACACGTTCATCCGCCCCAAATATATACCATTTAGACCAGTCTACTTTCTTGTTATAAGGCGCTCCACACAAATTCCTGTTTTTAATTTGAAAAATTAGTCGCCCCGACATCGCAATTCAAACACATAAAGATTGATCAAACACATTAAAGATATAGACTTTCACCTCATCAAGTTAATACGCGAACAACCGTATAAAGCAATGGCTAAAAAACCTCATTCTTTAAGCGATGCTTCTAGTAATTCCCTTAGATACCCCGTTAAGTCGGTGCTAAGTTCTTCCAACTTCTCAGGAATCCTCACCTCACCTCTGTCCTTTTTTGACTCCAAAAATGCAATCTTTCATAAACCATTTTCGTTCCTAAAATACGTAAAGTATCTTATGTGGTCATTATAAACATATGAACTTGAAATAACTGATAGTTGTATGATCAATAATAGGACCCAAAAACATACAACAAGGTTACCTTTCATCAGAATCTGACTATTTACGATGAAAGTAACCAACATTAATGTTCTTGAGCAATTGATTACCCTTTAGTTGACCTAAGATTTTATGAGGTCCAGTTTTCTTGCTTCTTTATGTGTTAAAGTTCATCAAACACATTATGAGCATGAATCAACTCATCACAAAATAGTCAATTTAGCATCATCTACATCAAATACACATGAACCTGACAACCCATAAATTGAAAAATCATCAAATGCAATAACTTCATGATACAGTATAGTAATGTAAAATCTCATAACACATATATAATTAACAACACTTCAGTCAAATCTAAGTAAATTAGCAACACTTTAGTCAAATATAATTAAATCAATAAAATAACAAAAAAGGTGAATACTTTTTATACCTATTGAAATTGATATGAAGAGATTTGTCAAAATCCTCACCATGGATGGTTTGTATTCTTTTTTGTTGTGACTAAGGATGGTATTCACTTTGGTTGTAATGAATGGTTTCTTTTCATCTTCGTGTATGGTTCCTATTCATCTTCTTCCATAAATGTCGTGCACAATTAAGTGGTATTATGATTGGAGATGCCTGAGTTGCCTGAAAATCAATATGTGTATGTTAACATCAATTCGTGAGCAATTTATTATGACCACTTTGCATTTATAAGACTACTCAATCTTTAGTATATAAGATAATCTAATTAACACTTACATGAAAATGGAACATAAGTTAACGCACCATTAATTGAGATGCTTATTTAAGAAAAAGAGAATGATCAAATTTAATTGCATAATGTTTCGAATAAATTAACATTAAATGAGACGAAACGAGTTGTATATTTCATTAACATGTTAACTTTAATTTTTGCCATATATGATTTCAGATTAAATTGATCTTATATATGTTAGTTATATCGTTCTCAATCATTTTATGTTAAATATAAAGTGATGGTCATTTGCTAATAACTTAATGTGTCATGTACAATATTTAGTTAGTTTAAGTGGGCTTATGGCATTAGTTTTATTTGTAAAGTTAGTATATGTGTAGTGCAACATAAGCCCATTCCATGTTAATTGTAAAAGCCCACCAAAGCCCTCTTTGGTTGGCTGAGAAACACAAAACCACGCCACACACACTCTTTCACAGTTATGCCTCATTCAAGATAAGAAAAGAGTGTGTGTGTGCAAAGGTCCCAAAGTCTCTTGTATTATTTTCTTTCTTTGAAGCTAATAATCATTTGACTTGAAATAACCATATGATCCATACAACTCTATTTTCTATTGTTCTTAAGTGATTGTGAGTGTCATCATCAAGTGTTTGTGTGTATGATAAAGAAGAGATTTATGGTGTAACAAGTGGTATACATGAGCCAATCTTCAAGGTAGAAGGTTTGTATGTTTGCTTTGTTTCAAGAAAAAATAACCCACTGTTGTTTTTTAACGTGACCAAGTGTTGACTTTTTCTTGGAATCTAATAGCAAAAACATTTACAAAAAGTTGTGTTTGTAATACTCAGTGAGTATCTCTGTGATTGTGAAAGAAAAAGTGCACTTTTGGTGTTCTTTGTTCTTGTTTGATCGAAAGATATTTAAGGTTGAAACACTTTATGTGTTTATGAATATTATATGTTTAATATCTTTGATTTGATTGGTTGAAAGTTGGTACAAGATGTCCTAAAGTGTCAGGCTTATTGCAAGTTGGTGAAAAGTTACAAGATATCACGTGGGAAGTGACACTAAAGTCAACAAAAGTGGCCAAAAAGCAGAAAATTCTCGCAATTCATCAATTCTGTCGAAATTGGCATCTTCTCGCAATTGCTGTATTCTATCGAAATTGAATTGTCTCGCAATTCAGGCAGGTCTCGCAATTCCAGTACTTTGTCGCAATTCAGATACAATCTCGCAATCGATTCTATCGCAATTGCTCACTTTTATCGAAATTGGGTCTCGCAATTGGCAAACCTCTATCGCAATTCATCCTTCTATCGCAATTGAGAGGCTGTTTCGCAATTCAAAGGTTTTCTCGCAATTGTATCTCGCAATTCAAGTTGAGTATCGCAATTGGAGCTAGTTTATCGCATTTGGACTCGCAATTCATACTTAAGACCCGCAATTGGTGCAATTTTCGGTATTGGCAACTTTAGTCCTTGTACTTTCAGCAGCCTTAAGATATCTTTCGGATTTGACACTTTTGGCCCTCGCAATTGTGATTAAAAGACTTCAAAGTTGAATAACTTTCAAGGATTTGATTCGAACGTAATTTCGTCAACTCGAAAGTGAACTCGGTATTTTTACTCTTGTATAAGAGTGTAAAATACTTCGACACTCGGTTATCTAACCTTTTGTATAAAAGTGTTAGATTTTATATAAATTATCGATTTATATAAATTAGATTTATTTCTATCTAAATTGATATTTAGCCATAATTTGTATAAATTTTGGTCAAATTGAAATTTATATAGAAATTGTCGAGTTTATCTAAATTGTAATTTACATAACTTTTGTCGAAATAGTAAACTTTTGACTTTGTCTTAATTATACTTGAATCAAGTTTCGTAACGTTATTTACTTTGTTACAACATCATCGATCATCAACAACAAACCAAATCATCAACCAAGTTCAAGTTCAACCTTCAACGAAAACAACTTCTATTTTGTTGAATCGATCCTCAATCCACTTTATCATACAATATTGTAAAGATGACTACACAACAAGACATTCATGCCGCAGGTTCAGAAAACCGACCTCCAATGTTAGAAAAAGGTGGTTATCTTCCATGGACTAGTCGTATGAAAAGATACATGAAAACCAAGCCTCTAGGACAAGGTAAACTCTTGATCAAATCCATAGAGGAAGGTCCATTCGTGCCTCGCCAGATTCAAGTCACAGCTGGGAATCCTAATGCATCACCTCCAATTAAAGCAACCTTCCGGACTCAAATGGAAGAGGAATACACATTGGCAGATCACAAGCAAATTGAAGCAGATGACATGGCAATGCATTTAATCCAACTTGGTTTACCACAAGAAATATTCTGTGCTGTAGACAGTTGTGAAACTGCTTATGCAATGTGGGAACGAGTAAAAAGACTCTGCTATGGTACAGACATTGGTAAACAAGACGTGGAAAACAAGCTTCTGACTGAATGGGAGAAGTTCACATCCACTCCAGCTGAGCAGATTGAATCTTACTACACACGGTTTTGTACTCTAATGAATGAGCTGATCAGACACAATTTGGATCATAAACAAATTATTCAGAACATCAAGTTCATCAACAACCTTCCAGAAGAATGGGGACGATACGTTACTATTGTCAACCAAACTCAAAACCTTCACGAAGTGAACTATGATCAGCTCTATGACTTCCTAAAACAAAACCAAAAAGAGGCAAATGAAGTCAGAACAGAGAAACAAGCTAAACAACAAGATCCTCTTGCACTCATAGTCCAATCACCTACACCTGCAACAGTCAGTGCACAACCATCATCATCATCATCATCCACTCAGCAATTCATGCAACAACAGTATATTCCACAATCACCATTCTACCAACAACAACAACATGTAATCCCACAACAACCATACCCGCAACACCCAGATCAACATGATCAGGATGAGTCAACTGATGCTTTGACTCAAGCTTTTGCCTACCTATCAAAAGCATTCCAAGGACGTTACTCCACACCCACCAACAACAATCAACGAATCTCATCGAACACTCGCAACAAGCAGATTGCACAGCCGAGTTTCAACATGGGACAACAAGGGCAGATGGTTGGGGGATATGGGAATCAGCAGGGATATGCTCCAAGATATCAGATGGGTAATCAGAATGTAGGGCAGTATGTTGGCAATCAGATGGGTCAGTATGCAGGGAATCAGATGGGTACAGCTGTTGGTAATCAAAGGGTACAGAATGCTGGGAATCAGTTTGGGAATGTTGCTGCTCAGGGAGCTGGGAACAGGAATCAGGGTAATGCGATGAAGTGCTTCAACTGTCAAGGTGTTGGTCATATGGCTAGGAACTGTCCAGACAAGCCGAATAAGAGGGATCCAGCGTATTTGCAGAAAGCATTAATGTTGGCAAACAAGGAAACGGCTGGGCATCAGTTAAGTGCAGAAGAGAATGACTTCATGGCTATTATGGATGCTTCAGAAGATCTTGAAGACATCGATGCAAACTGCATTTTTATGGCTAATCTTCAGGAGGCAAAGTACGACACAGACTCAGAAGCACCTCCTGCTTTTGACACTAATGCGGTTTCTGAGGTACAACCATATGCTACATGTCACAATAATGAAATGTTTGATATGTCACCTCAAAATGAACAGCATCCTGAGACTCCTAATCTCATTTACGATACATATATGGACGAACCAAGTTGTAGTAATACTAATTTGGTAACTCCAGATATGGATCCTAATGATGAATTCGAGTCACAGCATACTGATAATGATGAGGAAACACGTGCTATGTTTGAATCATTATTGCATAATTGTAGTATTGAAATTGAGAAAGTTAAAACGGTCAATCGCGAGGTTAAGGCCGCGAATGAAAAATTGACCGCTGAGCTTGAGAGTTATAAGGTGAATGCACAAGCTTATGATTTTCATAACGAAAAACAGTCAGAGCTTGAGGTTAGCTTAAGAGATTCTGAGTTAAGAGAGAAACATTTGCAAATAAAATTTGACACTCTCGATGTTAATTTGAATTTGCAAATCAAATCTCTTAACAAAGAAATTTCTGAACTAACCAACCAACTTTCAAAACAAAAAACAACTTATTCCAATCTTGAAAAAGAAAAGAAGGAGTTGAATGAAAGGTTTTCAAAACGTGAAAAAGATCTTCAAAAAGAGATCACTGACAAAAAGGAAACCATTGCAAAGTTGGAAGCTTTAATTGTAAAAACGGGTCATTCTGCACAAACAATTAACTTGTTAATAAACGATCCAAACCCGATTTTACATACGCTAAAGAAAATGGCTATCGGTTGTGAAAACCCTTCTTATCTCAAGAAAGCTCAGAAAAATCAGAATGTGTTATATAATGGTAGTGTGCTAAATGATAATCATGATCCGATTGAGATTTATGATTCGGATGAAACGATTGAGCGTACTGAAAAGAGACGAGTCAAAATGAGACAAATGAACCCAGAAATTAAACCAATTGACTATAATGAAGTTAACAGACTTGCTGGGGTTCATCTTGTTAAAAAGGAGTCACCTCTGTTTTTTCAAAAACCAGTGGTTTTCACAAAACAAAAAGTTGTCTCAATTCATCTGTCTAACATCGAACAAATGGCATCTACAAACACTTGTGAAACAAGTGCGGCTAGACTATATTTGGTTGATCTTAAACAAAGAATTGAAACACTTCAAAGTATTGTGGCATCCAAAACAAACGGTAACAACAAAGATTGGTTTTCAAGATTTCAGACTGAACTAAAAGGAATGTTTGAACAAGACATTAATCCACACATTGATGCAATCTATGCGGTTGTTCAAAATGTGGAATACAATCTTTTGAAAGAGTCAGCAGAATTTGTTAAGGACCACAAATCCTTAGTGAATGAAGCTAATGAATACTTGGAACACATAAAAGTTTTGGAACAACACAATGACTCTCTCTCTTTCGAAGCTCTATCGACCGATATCATGTCTATTATTTTTCAAACATATTCTGTTGAGGATGATGAAAGACTTCGAGCTGAGACTTCTCAAATTGTTGAAAAATATGAAAAGGCACTTTTGAAGCTTGAAAAACAAAATTGCACTTATTTTAAACAACTTGATACGAAAAAGGAAGAATGCAAGTATGACAAATTTTCGTATGAGCGTTCTTACAAAAACATGCAAGATCAAATAAATCTTTTGAAGTCTCAGCTTGCAAGTCAAAAAGGGCAGGGTGAGGAATCTGCAGGTATTGCACCATTAACCCCCTTGCCTAATGAGAAACAAAAAGGGAAAGCTGTTGTCAAGAACACTAATGTGATAGCACCTGGCCTTTATAGGATTAGTCCCACTACTGCGTCTGCCTCTACATCTAAAACATATAGGGCGATAGACAAAAGTATTAAAGATAATCCAAACGAGATTAGGACTGCTAAAACAACATCTCGGGACAACAACATAAATTCTAATGAGTGTGCCTTACCTTCTACAGGATTAGAAAGCAACTCTAGGAGCAGCAGACAGACTAGGAGCAATATCAAGAAACCTAGTGTCCCATCTGTTTCTGAGAATGCAAGCAAGAAAGTAGAAGAACACCCTAGGAATTTACCGCTTCCCAAGAAGAAACATGTATCATCTAGTTGTAATGATAAGACTCCTGTTTCTAATGCATGTAATGATTCTGATTGTTTAATGCAAAAGAAAACTTTGTCTATAAATGCTTGTGATGATAATGTTTCTAATTATGTGAAAATGAATGATAGGCCTGAACAGAAAAAGGTTCCTTTAGTAACTAAGGCTAAGTCTAGATATATTCGAAGACTTATTGCAAAAGCTAGAAAAACCACTAGCAGCCTATTGCCTAAGGATCACTCTAAGTTTTGTGCATGGAAACCAACGGGTAGAATGTTTACACTTAAGAATGGCACATTAGAAATAGTTCCCACTGCAACTAAGGAAACCATCTCTAAGTGTGATTCACCTGGTACAACTAACCCCTTGGAACCAAATGTTACACGGTTTCCATATACAAATTCTTCTGTTCTTCTCAGGTCATTGAAATCTGTCTTTGGATCGTCGACTCGGGTTGCTCCAAGCACATGACCGGGAATCTGAAGCTGCTGATCAATTTTGTGTGGCAGTTCATGGGAACTGTACGTTTTGGGAATGATCATGTTGCAGCTATTCTGGGTTATGGAGATCTTCGGTTTGGAAATTATCTGATCACTCGGGTTTACTATGTCGAAGGGTTGGGACACAATCTGTTCTCTGTCGGACAGTTTTGTGATGCTGATTTAGAGGTTGCATTTCGGAGAAACACTTGCTTTGTCAGGAATTTGGTTGGGGATGATCTCTTAATTGGGGATCGTGGCACCAATCTTTATGCAATTGACATAAACCAAATGGCCTCTTCATCACCTATTTGTCTCATGACCAGGGCAGGCGAAACAAAATCCTGGTTGTGGCATAGACGTTTGTCCCATCTGAACTTTGACACGATCAACAAACTTGCCAAAGACGACATCGTCTCCGGTCTTCCTAAATTCAAATACACCAAAGAACACCTATGTCCATCATGTGAGCAGGGAAAGAGCAAAAGAGCAACATATAAACCTAAACCCGTACCTAGTTCGGTTGATAGGTTGCATCTGTTGCACATGGACTTATGTGGCCCGATGAGAGTTCAAAGCATCAATGGGAAGAAGTATATTCTTGTAGTTGTCGATGACTATTCAAGATATACTTGGGTAAAGTTTTTGAGATCAAAAGATGAAGCTCCAAACACCATCATCACCTTTCTGAAGCGGATTCAAGTTCTACTTCAAGCTCCAGTTAGGATAGTAAGAACGGATAATGGCACGGAATTCGTTAATCAGGAGTTAAGAACATTCTTTGAAGAAACTGGTATTACTCACCAGACATCAGCTGTTAGAACTCCACAGCAGAATGGGGTAGTTGAAAGAAGGAACCGAACCCTTGTTGAAGCTGCTCGCACTATGCTGATTTATTCTAGTGCACCGTTATTCTTATGGGCTGATGCTGTTTCTACTGCTTGTTTTACTCAAAACCGATCCCTAATCCATCCAAGATTCAATAAAACCCCATACGAACTAATCAACAACCGAAAACCGGATATTTCTTATCTTCATGTATTTGGTGCTTTATGCTATCCAACAAATGACAGGGAAGATCTGGGAAAGTTGAAGGCTAAGGGTGATATTGGAATCTTTATTGGGTATTCTGAAAACTCCAGGGCATTCAGGGTGTATAACAGAAGAACGAAAAAGATAATGGAGACGATGAATGTGAAGTTTGATGAAATTTCACAAATGGCTTCTGAGAGACTCGCTCTAGAACCCGCGCTTAACCCAATGACTTCCGGACATATCAGTTCGGGACTCGCACCTCAAGAAGCTCAATCAATTCATGATGAACAACCCACATCTCAAGAAATGGATAATTTCTTCGAGTTCATGTACGATGAATACTATGGTGGCGCTTCGAAAAATGCATCTGACCAACAATCCGCTGCAACCACTCAACATCAACAACCACCACCAATTCCACCAAATCAAGATGCATCTACAACATTCGAAGCTGCCGCACCAACTCCCTCGACATCTACATCATCTACATCTACTCCAGCAACTCCATTCATTGAAATTGTTCTACCAAGAATTGATGCGCAAGAACAAAATAAGGCTGTGTTAGACGATGAAGTCTTTGAAAACCCGTTTGGAACGGAATCTGGTGAATCATCTTCCAGATTACATGAACCGACTAACACGCAATTATTCAGTCCAAGGTATCCTTCAACGTTACAGTGGACAAAAGACCATCCGATTGAACAGGTTATTGGTGAACCCTCAAGACCAATTCAGACGAGAAAACAACTTCATACCGATTTCGACATGTGCATCTATGTCTGCTCAGTCAGTCTCATAGAACCTAAGAACATTCGGGAAGCAATGGCAGATAATGCCTGGATTGAAGCGATGCAGGAAGAACTTCTTCAATTTCAAATCCATGACACCTGGGATTTAGTTCCAAGACCAATTGACAAACTAGTCATTGATCTTAAGTGGTTATGGAAAAACAAAAAGGATGAAGAAATGACTGTGATTCGCAACAAGGCTCGTCTGGTGGCAAAGGGATACAGACAGGAAGAAGGAATAGATTTTGAAGAGTCATTCGCACCGGTTGCAAGGCTTGAAGCTGTCAGGATTTTCTTAGCTTATGCCGCTCACAAGAACATCACGGTTTATCAGATGGACATCAAGACCGCTTTCTTGAATGGAACTCTGAAAGAAGAAGTGTATGTGAGTCAACCAGACGGTTTCGTTGACAAAGATCATCCGGAATACGTCTACAAGCTAAAGAAGGCAATCTATGGTTTGAAACAAGCCCCACGGGCGTGGTATGACGAGTTATCATCTTTCTTGTTGTCAAATAATTTCACCAAAGGAACGATTGATCCAACCTTGTTTACAAGAAAATACAAAAATGATATTTTGATTGTTCAGATTTATGTGGACGACATAATATTTGGGTCCACTAATCCGACACATTCAAAACACTTTGAAAATCTCATGAAAAGCAAATTTGAAATGTCCATGATGGGAGAATTAAAATTCTTTTTGGGTTTACAAATTCATCAATCCCCGCGTGGAATCTTTCTTAATCAGGCTAAATATACAATTGAGATTTTGAAAAAACATGGTATGGATAATTGTGACTCTGTTGGAACTCCTATGGTCACTTCACCAAAAATTGGCGCTGACCTATATGGGAAACCCATGGATCCGAAGAAATATCGGAGCATGATTGGTTCTCTCATGTACCTAACTGCAAGCCGACCAGATATACATTTTGCTGTGTGCTTACTTGCACGGTTTCAGGCAAGGCCTACCGAACTTCACCTCCAAGAGGTTAAACGGATCTTTAGATACCTACGAAGAACCATTAACATGGGACTTTGGTATCCGAAGGATTCGGAGTTTACACTAATTGCCTTTTCAGATGCAGATCATGCTGGATGCCAAGTTACAGCGAAAAGTACATCAGGCGGAGCGCAATTTCTGGGAGAAAAGCTAGTAGGCTGGTCGTCAAGAAAACAAGATTGCACTGCTTTATCAACAGCAGAGGCCGAGTATGTGTCTCTATCTGCATGTTGTGCTCAAGTCCTTTGGATGAGAACACAACTCACAGATTATGGTTTCTCTTTCAACCGCATACCTTTGTATTGCGATTCAAAAAGTGCCATAGCCATCTCGTGCAACCCAGTGCAACACTCGAAGACCAAGCATATTAGAGTCCGCTATCACTTCATAAAAGAGCACGTTGAAGAGGGTACTGTTGAATTGTTTTTCGTTAAGACTGAATACCAGCTCGCCGATCTATTTACTAAGGCCCTCCCAAAAGAGCGGTTTGAAAACTTAGTTCGTCGAATTGGAATGCGAAGCCTAACTCCCGAAGAGTTAGAAAGTCTTCTCGAATCTTATTGATTTACTTCATAAAGCTTCGCATGTAAATATATTTGTAAATATTGGTAAATAGTTATGTATATATATTTTTGGTAAATATATATATATACTTTTTCAAAAACAAAATATAAAAATAGAAAATGTCAAAAAGCTATAAAAAATATAAAACATCAAAAACCAAAAATATTCTTCTCACGACATGTCTCTCGTCTAATCAATATTCTGTACGTACTTAGAAATGTCATTCAACAATGATACGGGTATTTACAGATGCTTGAGCGAGAGTTATTTTTTATGTTTTTCCAAAACATGTCGTTTCTCAAAATTCATTAAGGCTTTCGTACATTTCAGTACGAGACCCGTGCTTTATTGTGAAATCTTTTATCATGGCCCGAGTATCTCAACTCGAAAAGATTTCATACTAAAGGCCACATTGAATGACTTCTGATTATTTCCAATCAGAACTCGCAATGTTAATGGCGAAAAGCTAAAACCCGTGAGCACTTAATCAAAATTGTTTCAAAAGATTTTTCAAAGTCTTTTTATAAATTTTGTGCTCACAACAACTCCCTCTAAGACCTCTAAATGCTTTTAAACTCAAAAGTTTAACCATTTGCTCTGATTAAGGGGGAGTATAAAAAGAAAATGTTCCATTTTTCATGCTAAAATCAGTCCGTCTCTCCACAAAAAGTTTCATTTTAATCAACTGTTTTCAAAAAAATACCACTTCATGCTATTTTTGAGGGGGAGATTAAGTGTTTATATATGGGGGAGAGGATGTGATTAAAATGTGATCTAAAAGAAGTTTTATCGTTTGAATCTCAAAACGAGTTCTTCAAAAAGACTCAGCATGAACCCTCGAATTGACGAAACTAAATGTCCGTTCTCGAAAAGACATGTCCTGGACGGGTAATAATTTCAAGCTGGTTTACCAGTGATGCAAGCGTGTCTCGCAAAGGACTTGTCTGAGAAGAATGTACCAATTCGAGAGATGATCTTTGAATATGACCAGGACGGGTAATAATTTCAAACTAGTCTAACTAGTGATGTAAGCGTGTCTCGCGAAGGTCATGTTCATTGAAAATCAATCATTTCAAATGTGCGAACTCTACCCGACATGTGCAATTTATTACCAAAATGCATGAGCACATGTGAAGGGGGAGTGTTTCATAAATGCAAAACTCTCGATGTGTTAACAAAATGTGTTTTCTCATAAACATGTTGAGAGATTTTCACAAGGTTTAATGGCATGTGACAAATAATCTAGGATAATCATGGAGTAATAAGGTGATTATGGTTAGGTTATGTCCAATGATCCGCCAGAACCGGAGGGATCTACCCAAGGACTATTCCAATAGCTTAGCATTAGAAGTCCTTAGGAAAGATTGAAAAAAAGGAGTATAATGAGAAAGGAGAAAGAAGGGGTTGAAGAATGAAAAAGAAAAGTTTTTGTAAGGGTGAAAAGTAATAGCCCTCCATGAAAACTTAGGTCAGAAACCGGGTCAATACATCTGCTATCGGTACTCACCAAGGTGATACTGGTATTGAAGACAAGACGTCATGGACCCAGTGACGCAATGCTCCACCCCTCCTATCCACTCAGATATCTCTTAAAAGATATTTGTTTCATTTCTCACGGAGAACACTACGTAATCTATCGACCTCTCACTCCGAGATGTGTTGATATTGAAAAGGTGGCACTCTGCTCCATGCCTCCGACGACTAAAATCAAAACGCACATAATTGAGTCTAGAGACATGAGATTCATCAAAAGATCTCTTAGGAACACTTCCTATGCAATACACTTGTGTTCACTCAAAAGGATACAAGTTGTATGAGTCTTAATGAGATCCAAAGATCTTGCCTCACGACATGATGGCCGAAGGACGATTTATTGCTAACTGTTTTATGCAGGTACCGACGAAAGTCTATCCACCATCATCATCTACAACGACGACACAACTGGACAGAAGATGTAGATCAAGGCAAGACAACTCTTTGAAGATCACAGTGCACGAAGGAACATTGAACGAAGAATATTATACATTGACACATTGAGTTCAAGACGGCAAATGCAAAAGACCAATCACGGGAGCATCATTGAAATGACCATCCCTTAGGGGGAGATTGTTAGCAATCATTTTATGTTAAATATAAAGTGATGGTCATTTGCTAATAACTTAATGTGTCATGTACAATATTTAGTTAGTTTAAGTGGGCTTATGGCATTAGTTTTATTTGTAAAGTTAGTATATGTGTAGTGCAACATAAGCCCATTCCATGTTAATTGTAAAAGCCCACCAAAGCCCTCTTTGGTTGGCTGAGAAACACAAAACCACGCCACACACACTCTTTCACAGTTATGCCTCATTCAAGATAAGAAAAGAGTGTGTGTGTGCAAAGGTCCCAAAGTCTCTTGTATTATTTTCTTTCTTTGAAGCTAATAATCATTTGACTTGAAATAACCATATGATCCATACAACTCTATTTTCTATTGTTCTTAAGTGATTGTGAGTGTCATCATCAAGTGTTTGTGTGTATGATAAAGAAGAGATTTATGGTGTAACATTAAATTGATCTTATATATGTTGGTTATATCGTTCTAAATTCCTTTTTCTTCCATATACCATCTTTTGTTTACCACCTAACAATTTCTTGGTGGTTTTGAACAAATACTTATGGTTGAAGTGGTAAAGTAAACACAGATATCGGATCATGTTAATAATTAGTTTATGTTGTTACAATTCGAAGGCAACCTTAATTATATTGGATATAAATGAAATGATGCATATTGGTGTGCTTGACGAAATTATCTAGACTGTAACCTGAGTTGTAGTTGAAACTGGAGCTATAAGTGGAGCTTATATTATTTTCTTAAAGCTAAAGTTTTTATTTTCTTTGGTAAATTATTTACGGCTAGAGTTGATTATTGTAAAATGACATAAATCTTCATCAAATAAAGTTCACATATATTTTAAACGTTTATGTGTTCATCACGATATTTTGAAAAGTATTTAAGTAATTTGATTAATCATAAGTTTTACTCAGTTTAAATGTTCATTTATTTTAGCTTGAACTAATGAAAGATTATAACGTATAAAAGCTTTCATAATCTTTTTTGACAAACAAAACTTAATTTATACGCTAGTTTATTTTAAAAGTTCAAGCACTTATAAGTTGGCTTATATTTGTACAATATGTTCGTCAAAACTAGCTGTTAGCTTAAGCTAAAATTAAATTTGGAGCTTTTTTTTCTTCTTTTTTTTTGACATGTTTATCAAAGTAGATGGAACCAAAAATTATGAATGTCAAATGACAAAAAGAAAATATTCAAGCGATGATACTAATATTATTCAGTGGATATTAATGTAATTAAGCCTTTCAAAAGCTCATACACTTTTAGAAACTACTTTGTGTTTGGCGACAAGCTTGTGAGAGTTTGAGTTTTCAAAATAAGCTTTTTTAGTGGATATTATGTCATTTTATAATAATAAGCTCTAATTCCAACCGATCACCAAAACACATGTATGAAAACATAAACTCCGACTTTCAAGTATAATATAAGCGTTGTCACGGAGTCATTCTTTCGACCCCGCGTGGCGTCCTTAACCCGATAAGGACCAGCCATTTGTCCCACGTAAAATAGAGGTTCACTGGTTTCGTCCTGCCTTAGACTCATCAGAGGAGCGACTCAAACTCCCTACCAGTGTAGTGCCGTATCAGGTTCTTTACTCGTGGTACGTACTACACCCTTACTGTTGGGGTACTCCAACAAGACTAACGGGATAAACCAAGAACCCACACATTCAACAACGCTTCAAAGCAGAACCTGACCCTTCCGAATTTGGCTCGTGACATTCTCCCTCCAGCAACTGATGCACGAGGTTGTGCATGGTCATTCGCCTCGACGAGCGACTTCCCTCAAATGATTTGGATTTATTATGGCTTCATGGCTTAAAGGGACATTCAACTTTTGACTTTGGGTCCCAGCGTGCAGCGACGACACTCCATCTTGGATTAGCCCATTACTCTTTTTGGAAACTTAAGATCCAGCATGCAGCGACTGTCATCTCCATTTGGATTAGTCCATTACTCCTTCTGGCTTTCGTCGAATGCGACATTGTGTACTCAACACGACATCATGTCATCCTCAGAAACATCTCGGGACACTTATCCTGCCACCTTTGCGCAGCCAACACTTTTAAAAACTTTTGGGATAGCGACATGAACGATTCTGCTTAGATCCGCCTCGATCCGACTTGGCTCTGATACCACTTGTCACTAAGCCATTCCTTCGACCCCGAGTGCCGTCCTTAACCTGATAAGGACTAGCCATTTGTCCCGCGTATAATAGAGGTTCACTCGTTTCGTCCTACCTTGGACTCATTAGGGGAGCGGCCCCAACTTCCTACCAGTGTAGTACCATATCGAGTGCTCTACTCGTGGCAAGTACTACACCCTTAGCATTGGGTACTTCAACATGACCAACAAGATAAACCAGGAACTCACGCATTCAGAAACGCTTCCAAACAAAATTTGACCCCTTCAAAAAAATTTGGCTCGTGACAGTTAGCTCCAATTTCACTTCAAACCTAATACTCTTTACAAAGACTAATTTCTTTATATTTCTCAGGCAAGTTGCCAATAGTCACGGTGTCTTATAAATAAACCACATAATCAAAGATTAATACGGAGTAATCTTTTACTAAGTTAATTATGCTGAACTGTGTTATCACGACAAACGGCGATCTCACTTTTACATTTTTTTATCATTAAAAGTACATGTCAAAAACAAGTGGCTCTAAAAAACAAAAATTAGAAAAGAAAACGACAATAGTTTTGTGTTTAAGAACCAAATCTTTATCAAAAAGAGAAGTTTATCAATAATTTATTGAGACAGTTTAAAGTAAAAAATAAATCTAAATAGAAGGTGCTTATGTCACAAGAAGTCTACGCCTTTATTATATTCTTGTCCAAACCAGTAAACTACCTATTTTCTGCATTATTTTAACTTCACTTTCATCAATCTCATTTCCGCCATACCAACTTACAACACCCACTCCACAACATACAGCTTCCTAATACACACTATCTCTAAACTCCACAATTCCACCTCTAGAAAAAATAAATATCATCTCTCTAAAACTTACCTATAAATTATGCTCATTGCAATTTGCAATCATATAGATCAAAAAACCTCATCCACACCACCACAACATACAACAACCTACGCAACATGTCAACAGATCTACAGTTACCCGAACATGTTCTTCCAACACGATTATCATCATTAAAAATCAAGCTTCCAACATCACCTACTAAGCATGACACAACAACATCATGCACAATTCAAGAAAATATGCAAGAAGAACAAGAAGAGTGTCAAACACCAACATCACTCGAACATAAGATTCCAGATATTGTAACATGTCCCCCTGCTCCTAAGAAACAAAGGGTGTCTGAATATTCCCCTACTTGTAAGAGAAGGATATTTTCGGACTTCGAGTTTTATGAATATATCGCGAAAGATGAGATTGAAGCGTTCTTTAAGGAAACTTATGAATTCATTGGACAAAAATCGAGCGTGAATAAAAGAAGGTTCAGTGATTTGTAAATTTGTTTAGTATGATGATAATTATTATATCACGATATTT
The DNA here is from genome assembly GCA_021014915.2 of Artemisia tridentata subsp. tridentata. Lineage (NCBI taxonomy): Eukaryota > Viridiplantae > Streptophyta > Magnoliopsida > Asterales > Asteraceae > Artemisia > Artemisia tridentata. The sequence continues at coordinate 278,826,614 of CP139504.1, forward strand.
TTATTTTATTTTATTGGTTGATGAATATGAATTCGTGATGGAGCTTGTTCTCTTCTATCGATCTATACATAAATAAATATTTTATATGTATGTAATTCTTTCATTACTGTTATATTTTTATTTTATTTTTTGATACTGAAAATTTCAGATCTTAATTTTTAGGGTTACATTTTGAGCTTGAAATCATATGTTAATCATTAAGGTAAGTTATAGTTGTCTGAAATTTGAATGTTCTGATTGATTTGATGTAAGGTAGTACAATTTTTCCTGTGATTCATTGAATAAAAAGATCGAGCTGCAGAGCTTCTATTTTGGATTTATCTTCGTTTCATTTTGATATAAAAACAGCTTTTTTTGTACAAATAATTTTTTGTTTTTTTACTGAAAAGTGAACGGGGTTGATTGAATAACATGTTAAATTGTTTTCGAACAATATTGTTATGATCTTACATAATAAAAATACCTAGTAAATTAATGTCACAATAGTAATAACGATGATGATAATGATATGGAAACATGGGCTATGTTTGGATTTATATAAATGACAGTTATTTGTTGATGGTTGTAACCTGTTGAAATGTTTACGAATCTATAAAGGTAGTCATAGTTAATCAATTATATTTTTCTGACGAAATTTAAGGTACTTTTTAGCTTTATGCTTTTCGTTCTCTATTTTATTGAAGCGTAAAGTATGACAATGATAATAATGTTCTCTTTTTCTGTAACGAGCAATGTTAATTAAGTTTATATCTTAAACGAATTTTCATAGTTAGTTTTTTATAGCGTGAAACATGGTGTAGCAGAAGAGAAAAGCAAATTATAGTAGTTAATTAATAACACATTTTGCATGTGGTATAGTTTATAACTATAAGATTTACGTGACCACCATTTTAATTATGCAACATCCGGAGCGATGACCGTTCACTAGTTTAATGAAGATTAAATAATTATTTATAATATAGTATTATCGTTTTATAACATTACTAAAAGTAAGTAATTATCATGTTAGATTGAAATTGATAGTAGGTCAACACGGATTGTGGCTGTCTAGAAGAATCAAATAAGTGAGTTTTGAAGAGCTGGTCAAAATAGCTACGAGTCAAGTAAGTTGGGTTGGTTTGCATTGAGCAGATAGTTGACGATAAAAATTTGTCACAGTATGCACTCTTTATTAATGCACTCTTTAATAAAGTTTGAAAAGAGTATGCATTTAATATTAAACTCTAAAAATATGATGTAAAAAAAAATCACTTTTTTTTAAACTAGTGATAGTATTTTTCCTTATACATGTGCAAACCTCTCGCATTAAGTATGTCCGCCCCTGTCATTAAGCCATTAAAAGTCATATTATTCAATATTCTATATATATTTTTTGTCATATGTAAAACTTATAGGTTTTATTTTACGCCAAGATCATATCTTTGTCACAGTGTATACACTTTTTAACAAATTTTGAAAAGAGTGTATTTAGTATTAAACTAAAAAAAAAAAAAAAAAAAAAAAAAAAATTCACTTTTAGACTAGTGATAGCTTTTTTCGTTATGCACGTGCATATCCCGTGCCTTAAGTATGTCCTCCCCTGTTATTAAGCCGTTAAGAGTCATATTATTCAATATTATATATATATTTTTTGTCATCTGTAAAACTTATAGGTTTTATTTTACGCCAAGATCATATCATAAATAGCAAGTAGCTAGAACGAGAGAATTGTAACAGAGAGGTAAGAGCGCTACAAGGGTTATTTTAATACTTTGGTTATTTTGCAACCATCGATTTGCTCGAGCTACTGGTTCCTCTGTTGTTTTTGTTTGTTTGAGATATTGTTCAAAACCATAGAAATTAATTCTAAGAAATAGTTTCATTTTAAATGGTTTATAATATTGTCCAATCATAACATATTTTATGAAAGGATAGGATATAGTTGGTACTGAGTTGGTTAATATGAGTGTAGTAGTTGTTGTTCGGGAGAGAATCCAATGTTTATCTACAGTGGCAAACGTGTCTAATACTTTGCTACAATGATAGTCCTATTTCAATTCTTTATAAAATAGAGCAAGCTTTCATGAAATTAACATTTGTTCCTTTACTTAACTTTAATTTGATATTACTATTCAAATTTTTATATAATTAATCATTATTAAGAGACGAGACACTTTAAACAGTCTATCCAAAAATCAAAATTAGTAGATTCTAGTTCTCTTCGATTTTTAACATGTCTAACAAGTAGATATTACTATTTAGCCCTCCGTCCCATACAAGTGTCCTACTTTGAATATTCAAAGTCTTTGTTTTTCAACTTTGACCGTAAATATTTTTGTTGTGTTATATAATACTTGATGAAGTTATATGAATTGATTTAGTTTAGATGTGTTTTCATTGGGTATACTTTTCATCAAGTATTATATAACACAACAAAAATATTTACGGTCAAAGTTGAAAAAAAAGATTTTGAATATTCAAAGTAGGACACTTGTAGTGGGACGAGGGAGTACTATTTAGCAAAAAACAAAGTGTTAAAGGTTTGTATTTACCAACTCAGTACTAACTATATCCTATCCTTTCATAAAATATGTTAAAATGAAAAAAAACGTATCAATTAGAACTTTTTATTTTTACTTTTTTTGTTTCATGATAAGTTCATATATATTTCATGCTTATTTGACATTAAAAATATTCAAGTCTTGAACATATTCATAATTGCTTTTCATATTTGTTCTCATTTTCCCAGTCTCAATATTGAATGCTTGAGCTCGGATATGAACCGAGCCCGATCATTCAATCACTCGAAATTGAGCTTGAAGAACTGAAGGCTCCATGGAATTGAGTCAAGTTTTGAGTTTGGAGCTTTCAAAACTAGCCGAGTTTGAGTTTGAGTTTGAGTTTGAAAGTGTATCAACATTGCTCAATTCGATTACATACACTTGATAGTTACGACTAAAAATCGTCTGTTTTAACTGCTATTCGTTTTTGTCTTTTTGTTTATAGTTAAATAAAGGGAGGAGCGTAAGTGCGTAACTATTTGGTTAACAAGGAAAAACGGGTGGGTGATGGATGGTTGATCTATTTTTTGTCTTGACAATTGACTTCATTTAAAAAAGAACAATTAATCTTTTCTTGATTGGAGTATCTGACACGCCTTTGGATTGCCAACAATACAATCTTCTTGTTCAAACTTCCTCAAATATTTGTTTTATTAATCTATGATAGATCAAGGCATCATGTGTTTTACTTTTTGGCAACCCATAAGTTGGTCACTGTTCATTATTTAAGGGCCTTTAAGAACATATGATATTCACACCACATCTTGAAATCAAGACTACTATTTCACATAAGCACGCTTCAATCGTCAAAACAATCCTCATACAGTGATAACTTCATAGTTTCATTCAAGGGCAGCCAAAGACGACTCTCGTCGACTGATGGATTTTATTCAGTTTGTAAGGTAGGGTTTCATTCATAGAAACATTTTTCACATTGACATGTTACAATCTTAACATTGGAGAGTACTATAATGCAAAAGTGCCAATGAAACTTGTAACCATCGATCCTTTTTGTTAAAAATATACGCATATTATCGCGTGTGAAGCTTAGTGGATAACCAAGAACTCAATCATCACTAGGCTACTAGCTCATGCTCTTGCTATCTTGCTAATAAAATTTACTATCATGTTGGAATTATATAACATGACATATCATAAATATAAGCATATAAACATCAAAGCACATGCGGAAGCGTAGTATCATATATTAGTAATTAACTAACCGAATTTAAACAGTATTCGTAACTTTTAGCAACTCCAAGCTAGCAAGAATCAGATCGAGATTAAAACCCTAATAAGGGTTTATATGGTTTAAAGAATCGACCCTTACCGTTTTTCGATTCAAACCAAGATGCAAACAATAGTGTGTTTGCACCACGTTCTTGTACACACTACTAATACCGAATTGATGTGAATGCTAGTTCTTAAAACACAAAACGTTTGTGTGATAAACCAAAAAATCTGATCACCCTTAAGGGTTTGTTTGATTGGCCGATTACCACAAAGAAAAGAAAGAAAACAAGGTTTATGGTATTACTATGTGTACAAGAGATCACCAAACAATGAATCTAAAGCCTTGTTTATATAGTGTAGAAACTTAGAGGACAAGTTAGTTTAGGATTAGGAAACCCTAACCCTAAACCGATCGGCCAAGCCTCCCAAGAGGGATTTCGGAACCTTCCCGACCTCTAATTTTCACTCTAGTCCTTCTCTTTTATACTTAACGACCGTTAGTCAATTACCGTTAATTACTTAACGCTCGTTAGTCGTGATTGTGTATTTAATAATTAAATGCAACGTTTTACATTAATTATTTAAGCATCAACTCTCATACATAAAGTGTGTAATCCCGTAGTCTCGAGTTCGAATCCGGACATACACGTATTAAATTTGTCCATAAAAGTAACAGCTCCCACTTGGACAAATCTTAATAGTGTAATAACATTGGTTAGTGTCTAGCAACACCCCAATGCCCCCAGTACAACTCGAGTATGGTTTCCTGGAAAAAAACCTTTTGATGAATCATCATCATACTTATCCTTTTGTTTTTAATACCATGTTTAAATAAATATATGGATCTTAGTCATTCCTTTATTTAACTATTTTGTTTCTCGTTGTTTATTATTGAGCAAGATTACCAAATCTTCTAAACGTATTCCAGATAGATTTTGGGCGTGGCCACACAAACATCTTTGTTAGCATTATTGAAAGTGATGGTCATTTTACTTTATTATAACTTTGTAGTGTGTCTTATGTAATGTAATAGAATAGCATCTAAGGGCTTATGGTTGGACTAAGTTTAGTAAGTAATAGTTAAGTCCATGTAATACTAGATAAAGGCACAAGTCCAATCCATGAAACAAAGGCCCAACCGAAGCCCATAGAAAAGCCTTTAGGGCGTCTCATGTACTCTATAAATAGCACACTCCCACTTCATTTGTATGTGTGCTTTAGAGTTATAATAGGTGGGAGTGTGTGTGTATTGCATTGTTCTTTTCTTCCCTCTAATCTAATAGATATACGGTTTGCTTTTACATACATACACGTTCCATATCTTGCTAGAGTACCATTCGAATATCATAGTTTGTGTGTGATAAAGATTGTGCTAGTGTCTTACAAGAGATTTGCAACACTTCTGAAACAAATTCTTTCTTGACAACCCTACAAGGGGCCCAGCAGTATTAAACTTCGAAACAAATTTGAATGAACAAATTCTTTCTTGACTACAAGAAAAACCCATGAATTTTGCAACACTTCTGAAAATAACCCTTATGACCACCTGTTACAGATAGCGTTAGACTATTTCACAAAAATGCACTGCATTCATGAAGTTATCTAGTATCTCAAGTTTGAGGATAAATATTCGTGATTTACTTAATGACATAGATCCATAAGTACAATCATGCGGTTGGGATCTATCCTATATTCAATTCATTGAATATCATGTGAATTTGGCATGTCTACGCATCAATATACTTTCAAGTATATTTTACCAAAACTCAGATTTGTCTTAATTCAATGATATTCCCATATCATTAATTGACAACGGACTATTTAGAATAACTAAAATATTCACAGATTAAACATGCAAATATAGGATACAATATTAAAATGAGAGACAAACATAACTAATATTTTATTTCATTAAATAATAATTGTCAAATACATCCTTTATCCAAATATTAATCACAGTTATGCATGAAACTACTAGCTAAATGAAGTCCAATGCCATTGGCATGTTCACGGAGCTTATCCTAGGGTAAAGCCTTTGTAAAAGGATCAGCTAGATTATCATCTGTGTGAACTTTAAGTAGATTAATTTCACCTATGCGGACTTGTTCTCGAACATTGTGATATTTTCGTAGAAAATGTCTGGTGCCCTTCATGACTCCAGGTTGATTGGCAAATATGATTGCAGCAGAATTGTCGCAATACATATTAATAGGCGATTCAATTGAAGGCATAACACCAAGCCCTGAAATGAATTTCCTAATCCAAACAGCTTCCATCCCAGCTTCTAAAGCAGTTATGCACTCAGCTTCTGTTGCAGACATCGCAATGGTACTTTGCTTCTTGCTCTTCCAGTCTACTGCTCCTCCATTTATAACAAAGACATATCCCGTCTGACACTTCGTATCATCTTTATCACATTGCCAGGACACATCGCAGAAACCTGTAACATTAATTTCTACAGCTGGATTTCCACCATACACTAGAAACATATCTTTTGTATTTCTTAAATACTTAAGAATGTTCTTAACAACAATCCAGTGAAGTTCACCTAGATTATGTTGATATCGACTGGTGATATTCTGTGCGAATGCCACATCTGGCCTTGTACATCTTACCGCATACATGATAGATCCTACAGCCGATGCATAAGGAATCCTACTCATGCGTGCCACTTCTACAGGTGTTGAAGCACGCGGTTCGCTACTTAAGCCATGATCTACTTGCATTGGCAAATATCCTTTCTTGGAATTTTTCATATTGAATCTCTTCAATATTTTGTCAATGTAAGCACTTTAACTTAATCCAATTAACTGCTGTGATCTATCTCTGTAGATCTTGATTCCTAGAATGTATGCTGCTTCTCCTAAATCCTTCATGGAAAAACACCTTCCAAGATAAGACTTAACATCTTGTAAACTTGGAATGTCTTTTCTCATAATTAATATGTCATCAACATATAGGAAAAGGAAAGTAACATCACTCCCACTAGCTTTGTGATATACACATGGCTCATCAAGATTCTGATTAATCCAAACTTTTTGATTTCTTCATCAAATCTCTTATTCCATTGCCTTGATGCTTGCTTTAATCCATAAATGAATCTTTGAAGTTTGCATACTCGGTTTGGAAATTGTGGATTCACAAACCCGTCAGGCTACGCCATATAGATGTCTTCATCTAGGTGACCATTTAAGAAGACGATTTTGACATCCATCTGCCAAATCTCATAATCATAGTACGCTGCTATAGCTAAGAGAATCCTAATAGCTCTAATTTCTGCTACAGGAGAAAAGGTCTCCTCGTAGTCAACCCCATAGGTTTGAGTAAAGCCTTTAGCTACCAGACGAGCCATATAGGTGTGTACATTACCATCCATGTTAGTTTTCTTCTTGAAGAGCCACTTACTTCCATCGACTTTAGCATTGGGAGGAAGGTCAACTTCAATCCAGACTTCATTTATTCTCATGGATTGCATTTCCCTATTCATTACAATTTGCCATTTGTCCTTTTCAGGATCATTCATGGTAGCCTTATAGTTAGTAGGTTCTCCAAGATCCCCTAACATATTTTCCTCAACTTCTACGTTAAGACATAGACTTTCAGGAGCACGTGTAGTCCTTACAGACCTACGAATGGGAATAACTTCAGGTGGAGGACCCAGACTTTCAGGTTCCACAGGAAATGCGCTAGTGTTTTTAGAAGGTGATGTATCTTCATGATCATCTTCCAGATCATAAATCCTCTCACTGAATTCTTGAGATATGAGATCCCTTTCAAGGAAGTCTCCATACCTAGAAACAATTACTTTGTTTTCAGGTGGGTAGTAAAAGTAGTAACCCATCATTTTCTTTGGGTATCCTACAAAGATACACTTAACAGATCTATGTTGGAGTTTATCTGGTGAGTCATGTTTAACAAATGCCTCACAACCCCAGACCTTTAAATAAGACAAGTTAGGAGCTTTACCATGCCATATGGTGTCTTATCAACCTTCTTGGTCGGAACCATATTTAGAATACGAACAACAGATTCTAAAGCATAATCCTATAAGGATAAAGGAAGAGTTGTAAGATTAAACGTTGATCGTACCATATCTAGCAATGTACGATTTCTTCTCTCAGATACACCATTTTGTTGTGGTGTATAAGAAGATGTGAGATGCTGAACAATTCCACACTCAGCTAGATAATCTTTAAACTCTTGGCTTAGGTATTCACCACCTCTATCGGATCGAAGAACCTTAATCTTCTTTCCTAGTTGCAATTCTACTTCATTCTTCAAAACCTTAAAATTTTCAAACACCTCATGTTTATGTTTAAGTAAATAAACATAACCATAATGGCTGAAATCATCTGTAAAGATTAAGAAGTAGCTGAGAGGATTCTAGATACACTATGAGGATGTTAGTCCTTTATAACGAGTGTATATGATACTTTGAGTGAATATGTTTAAGTATGCGGAATCTACTTAACCACACTTAGAAGGATATTGTTATTGGAAATGGAACAGTGATGATTGTGTAATGAACAATGAACATAGAAAGTATAACACCAAACGATTCAATATTATTGAGAATAATACGAGTGATCTTCACTATCACTAGGGTTACAAACCTTGAATCTATATGTTTCTATGACTTATGTTTTCTGTGATGAGTTAAGTTCTTTGTTCTTGACAGATATGTAATTTCTAAGTACATGCATCAACAACTTATTTCTAAGCTAAGATCTCCATTTTATAGTCCAAAGGAGATCTTTACAATATTGTCAAGTCTTGTCGAACTACTTGCTTGTTGAGTGTGTCAGTACATAAGATACAACATGTATCTGTGTACACAACTTGTTTACTGAACACCTATCAAAGATATTATCTACCGTATATACTTGACTTTTATACACAAAATATCTTTTTATACTTATCTATCCAACAGTAGTATACGCGACACTTATCCATTCAGCATTAGTATGAGTCACTCCAACAGCAGTATCGACCAGCAGTACCTTTGTTTGTACTAGCAGTACTAACTTCAGTTAGTACTGTTAGTTATAACTTTGAGTAGTCTTCAGATATACACTAGCAGTTAGTACTGTTAGTGTATTCTTCTCAGCAGTACTAATCTTCAAAACATTTAATTCCCAACAATCCTCCCCTAAACTTGTGATTTATCCCAAATCATCATGTTTCGTCTGAATTAAATTAGGATTGTGAGAGTCTTCTAAGCACTACATAGTCAGATTCTTGATCTGAGCTTTTCTTTGTTCTGTAAGACTAACTATCTTTCTGTCTAACTCATCTGCTTTCTGTGAATCTCTTTCAGCAATTACATCATCTTCTTTGTCTTGAATAAAAGATGTTGCAATTTCCTTGGATGGAGGAATTATAAGAGGCAATGGTGTGGTGTATCTTGGATGCTTGTTCCAAGAAGTCAAATCATCTTTCAGCAAGCCTTTGCAAGTGTTGAACAAACGTAGTGAACTGAAAGAACTTAGATAGAACTTTCTTCATTTGAATGCTTCATCCCTTCTGAATATATATAATACTCCAGAATCTTGTTCTTTTATGCTTATTCCCAGCATCCATCAACTGAAACTGTAGCTTGTTCTTTATTGGCTGAATAATAAGACATGTTAGCTTCTCAAAAAGCTGACATCATCATCTTGTATGCTCTTGTCTTTTCTTGAACTTGATCAATTTTGGGCAATCTTCCTCCCCAATCTTTGTTCTTTGTTTGATCAATTTTCCTCCCCTGATTCTCTGCATAAAAACCACAATCTTTTATCATCCCTTGATTGGATAATCTTCCTCCCCTGGGCTTTATTTCCTTCCCTGAGATTTATCATTTCCTCCCCTGTTTGGAAGATCTCTCACCATCATCTCACCATCATCTGATCTACCAATTAGAACATGTTTTCAGACAATGTTGTACATGTAGCCATCAATTCCTTAAGAGTTAATTTGCTGCCCTCATCACTTTCAGGTGTGTAACCTCCTGCGAGTTGTGAATCATGGGGCATTGACTCATAATCCAACATTTGATGGTTTTCTGAGCCACTTTGAAAATCCTTTTTAAGAAACTTTTGACTTAGCAGTATGAACTTGATTTTATATTGAAAAATCATACTGCTTACAACCATTTTGAAAGGATTAAGTATGATAACAGGCACTTAATCAAGATTTCGGTTTAATATAACCTCTGGTTGTGTGAGAACCAATGTTTTCAGTTATAAATAACTGCCTGTGTACAGATAAACCCATTCAAAGGGTTTTCTTGACAGGTTTTCCAGCTCGTGGCAATTGTTACCTCTAACACAAGTGTTAGATTCACTTTTGCTAGCTGTTCTTTCTATCATATGTCCTTAGACATGCTCATTATACTAATTAAAGTATAAAATGATAGAAAGTGAGTTATGTCAGTTACTATCTGACCAACTGAGCCATCAAGTCAATGTGAAACATTATAATCAGGTTTCAAGAAAGAAGTTTTAAAGAATCTATTAACTTAGATGTAAACTTTTGTTAATGAATTCCCAAACTCTGGCCATCATGAACCTATTATATCAGCAACTTGTATAATCATTCTACTACTCATACATTTCACTTGAAACTTCCTTTGTGCTCAAATGTTCATACCTGAAATTGTTAGTCCAAAACCAAGAAACAAAATGCAGAGCATTTGTCTTATAACAGTAGAATCATATGACTAACAGTATGAACAAACAATCTAAACTTGTATTAGCAGTACAAACTTTTCAATAACAGTACCAATTTACAAAGCTAGCAGTATGATGAACTCAAATAAGTACATTTTATTATTATCATTTATCCTATTTATTTGACTTGTTTTATTATATTATCTGTGAGAATTGATACGTTAATGTTTACTTTTGTAATTCTCAGGTAAAAACAAGTATTATGTGAAACTTGGCGATTTTGGACTAATTATGGAGCAAAACAAGCAAGAAGTTAAGAGTCTACTGAAATGTACAAGATCAAGATTATTCTGCTCCAGATACGCCGCATCCTACTTATTATATACGGCGCATCACTATCAAGATTTCACAAGTTATAATCCAAGACGGCAAAGGACATGCGCCGCATACAAAAATGGAGTTACGCCGCATCTTTTGGCGGTGTACGAATATTCCTGAATATATTAATCTTGGACCCCACGCGAAGTTAAGTCAATGCGCCGCATCTACTTATCCTATGCGCCGCATCTAACCCTCAGACAGAAACTATAAATACCCCAAAGTTAGACGAATTTCAGAGTTCGACATTTTTAGCTAAACACAAAGACCGAAGAAACCCTAGGACGAATTCAGACGAAGTAGCAGCACAAGACAAACCTTGAACGAAGATACAAGAGCTGTAAGAAGGTCCTGCATGTATTCAATTCATTAAGTAGTTTTGTTTTATTGTATTAGTACACTTTAATTCATCCGGATTGATGGGCTTGTGTCATTGATTTAATCATGCACTTCAACTCCCCTTAAAATTGCTTTCCCATTAATTAAAGTTTATATGTTGATGTCTTTGGTGACTTTTATTAGTGCATTGATAACCTCTGTGTCTAGCTGAGCATTGCTTGGGTCGCCATGCCCCTTCCTCGCCTGTTTATTTTATCGTCTATGCATTCTATCGTCTGTAGAAAAGTAGGAAGAAAAGGTAAGTAGGATAGACATAAGTAATCATTAAGGGTTTACTCGCCGATAAGATTAGAGCCAACGAGAAAGGGATTAATCTCGGTGCGTTGCATCGAACTATACATTTCATATAAAACTAGCAATAAAACAAGTGACAAGCTACTTAACTATCAGGACAGGTCTTCTTATTGTCTCAAGTATTTATCTGTGTATGTGTGTGCTAATCGCTGATTCGTGCCTATTAGTTTAGTTTATATTTAATCATAACCAAACCGTGCCAGTCTCTCAGGCTGAACCCCCTTGCGTTAGATTAGGTTGTATAGCTAACTTAAGATATTAAAATACTGATTAGAATAACTAGATAATACGTTCCACTCTTAGTGATCGACACTCTACTTACCATTATATTCATACTGACCGGGTACACTGCTCGTTAAAGTGTGTGTGTTATTGATAAGTCGGCTAAATATAAATTTAAAACTTGAATACTGCTAAAACCACAACGACATACCGTGGGTATAAGTTAGAGCACTACGCACACGCGCACCAAGTTTTTGGCGCCGTTGCTTGGGAACTTCGAGGAATTTATTGACCTTAATGTACCTACCAAACTTAGGCGCGATATTGTTAATGATTCTGATGACGAGTGGTATGATTGCGTAGTAATTAACAAACGTAGGAGAATAGTTGAGAATACGAATTTGAATAATGATGTATTTATTAAACTACCACCCCACCTTGCATATTTATGCCTTTATAGTAATAAGAATTTCCCGTCTATCATTTTGTCATCTCTGCCCGAAAGGGACAGAACTTTGTTTATACAGATATTAAAGAAGAATGGCGTGGAAATTAAGGACGAGCAAGGAGTGTTCAATATTACTGAACTGGCGAAGAGGGAGTGCGATGCTTCCGACTCTTTCAGTGATCGATATTAAGGAGCTGAACGTGAGTCTAACTTGAAGACTCTGGAATAAAGACAAGTGCTTACCGGGAGACAACCCGGAGGAAAATTTTTATATTCTGTTCTGTGTCGAGTCAGTCAGGCCCGCAGAAGATACGACGCATCTCAATCCTGAGATGCGACGCATCCCCTGCACTGGTCATATCTTACTTTATTTTATGCATTTTTATTTTTAACTTTAAAACTTTTTGTCAGTATTTTAATGCGGCGCATCCCTGGTTAAGGATGCGACGCATCTTCTATTCTGATTCGTATTTATTCCAGGCTCGATACGGCGTATCTTCTTCCATAAGATACGGCGTATCGACTGACCTGATGATTTTCAATTTAATTTTTTTTTTTATGTTTTATTTTTACTAACTACTAATGTATTATGCAAGTTTGAACCTTCTTAACTCAGGTGTGTTTAAGTCTTGATGGTATTATAGATTCCTGCATTTCCTGTGGATACATAAAATATGAAGCTTAAACGTTCTCATCCACAAGAAAGATGATTTTTGCTCTTATACAAATAATGGAGGATCATACCGAGCAAATCTCAGGGGAGTTTTTCTGTTCTAATTCTTTTATTTTCCAGTTTTTAATCTTTGATACAAACAACGAGGACGTTGTTTAACTTAAGTGGGGGGATTGGAGAATTAGAACACTTACTTGTCCTAAACTTTTTCAAAATATGCTTAAAATGCGCTTAATATATCAAAATTAAAAATTTTTAGCATGTTTTTGTTTAAGTCTAAATTACATAGCTGCACACATGACGTTATTTTCAAAAATTGTGAACTTTTCAAAAATTCACAAATCTATGAGTGTGCCGGTGACTTGTAAACTTTAGAACTTGGCTTGTATACTATTCGAGACCACCATAATAAGTATTATTTACATAATTGGAATGACTTGTCTAAATTGGTAAATTTCTAGGATTACACCCAAATAGCCTTTATATGTTATGTGATATTAGCTAACTACACCGGTTAGTTAAGCCCCGTATAAACATTTTGTTACTCTCACTTTTAGAGTAAGATACCTCTAGAAAAACACTCAGAGCCATTCCTTTCGTTTCTTACACCTTTGTTATAATGTTTCGTTACACCCTTACACCTTAGCCTACCCTGCAGATTAAAATCCGTGGTTGGTTAATTGCTTTAGGCAAAGTGTGTTTCCTTACATTACCTGTGTTCGCGTGCGTAATTCATTATCTTTGGTTGAGTTAGGAAATTGCACAATGCAATTGAAGTGAAAGTAAATATTGTATATCTTTGAGTTTATTTTTCGTGTGTTTACTACTTTCACTATTACCGTTATTTCTGAAGTCATGAAAAGTATGGAAAAATTATCCAGAGTTATCGTTATAGTGATGTGGTGAAATTTTACACATCTATGTTTATGTTTCAAGTTAAAAAAAAAAAAAAAAAAAAAAATTGAAAAAATAGAAAAGGAAAAGAAAAAGGAAAAGTTGGATGTTTGTTTTAAACAACTTATGTAAAGTTTTGTATTAAGCGGTCGATATTACCACTATTTGTTGTATATTATATTTATGGATTGAATGGGAGTTGGCCGTTATGGGAACGCCAACTAAGGTTATTCTTTGATTGAGATCTTGTTGAGTATAATTCGTGTCTACCTAAAGCGTGTGTTTCAAGTGTTAAAGCGTGAGTTATTCAATGATATGAGTCTTATTCATGGGATGGTTGGGATAGTGATTAACCACACTTAGGATTTTAATTTATCTGTTTTGTTAATTTTTTCATTTTACACCAATTTGTATCCCAAATATTATCCATACCCTATATTATTCTTTATCCAAACCTTTGATTTATTGAGATTAGGGATTTGAGCAATCTTAAGTATCGTAGCCGTGGATTCGGCTATGTATTTATGATTTTGTCGCCCTTTTTGATATAGGCTATGTTTGGTAAAAGTAGCAGTGAACAGTAGCAGTGAGCTGTGAGTAGTGAGCTGTGAGTAGTAGCTGTGAGCAGTAGCAACAGCTCACAGCTTCTTAAAGAAGCATTGGAAAAATGAGCTTTCCTAAAAAATAGCAAAGCTCACCGCTCATTTGCCAAACGAATAATAAAAATAAAAAAACTCATTTTCCACCGCTCATCGCCCCAAAAAGCTGCGCGCCAAACATAGGCATAATATTATTGGTGAAGATTACTTGGTCCTATCTTTAGCCTATTCGAGTTAAGGATTTGAGCAATTGCAAGTATCGTGTTCGTAGATTCGATCATGTATTTGTGATTTTGTCGCCTTTTCTGGAATTTGAGATCGATAGAGATTAAGAAGAATGATTAACCCTTAACCTACAAACCCTTTTTACCGTTTTAGACTTGTTATTCCTTGGCTTTAGTGGGGGAGATGCGTATACTTGCCAAGCTTATGATAGAATATTCGTCACGACTGGACAGTTAAACGATTAGATTTGCTTTTATCAAATTATTTTATTTTACTTCTAATTCGTTAAGTGTTTGGTTGTGTGATTATGACAAAATGAATACATGCTTAAATATAAAAATAAATCCTAATATCTTTTAGGATACATTTTCATAAGATTAATTCTAAGGTTTACTTGGGGACAAGTAAAGTTCAAGTGGGGGGATATTTGATGAACTCAAATAAGTACATTTTATTATTATCATTTATCCTATTTATTTGACTTGTTTTATTATATTATCTGTGAGAATTGATACGTTAATGTTTACTTTTGTAATTCTCAGTAAAAACAAGTATTATGTGAAACTTGGCGATTTTGGACTAATTATGGAGCAAAACAAGCAAGAAGTTAAGAGTCTACTGAAATGTACAAGATCAAGATTATTCTGCTCCAGATACGCCGCATCCTACTTATTATATACGGCGCATCACTATCAAGATTTCACAAGTTATAATCCAAGATGGCAAAGGACATGCGCCGCATACAAGAATGGAGTTACGCCGCATCTTTTGGCGGTGTACGAATATTCCTGAATATATTAATCTTGGACCCCACGCGAAGTTAAGTCAATGCGCCGCATCTACTTATCCTATGCACCGCATCTAACCCTCAGACAGAAACTATAAATACCCCAAAGTCCGACGAATTTCAGAGTTCGACATTTTTAGCTAAACACAAAGACCGAAGAAACCCTAGGACGAATTCAGACGAAGTAGCAGTACAAGACACACCTTGAACGAAGATACAAGAGCTGTAAGAAGGTCCTGCATGTATTCAATTCATTAAGTAGTTTTGTTTTATTGTATTAGTACACTTTAATTCATCAGGATTGATGGGCTTGTGTCATTGATTTAATCATGCACTTCAAATCCCCTTAAAATTGCTTTCCCATTAATTAAAGTTTATATGTTGATGTCTTTGGTGACTTTTATTAGTGCATTGATAACCTCTGTGTCTAGCTGAGCATTGCTTGGGTCGCCATGCCCCTTCCTCGCCTGTTTATTTTATCGCCTATGCATTCTATCGTCTGTAGAAAAGTAGGAAGAAAAGGTAAGTAGGATAGACATAAGTAATCATTAAGGGTTTACTCGCCGATAAGATTAGAGCCAACGAGAAAGGGATTAATCTCGGTGCGTTGCATCGAACTATACATATCATATAAAACTAGCAATAAAACAAGTGACAAGCTACTTAACTATCAGGACAGGTCTTCTTATTGTCTCAAGTATTTATCTGTGTATGTGTGTGCTAATCGCTGATTCATGCCTATTAGTTTAGTTTATATTTAATCATAACCAAACCGTGCCAGTCTCTCAGGCTGAACCCCCTTGCGTTAGATTAGGTTGTATAGCTAACTTAAGATATTAAAATACTGATTATTATCATAACTAGATAATACGTTCCACTCTTAGTGATCGACAATCTACTTACCATTATATATTCATACTGACCGGGTACACTGCTCGTTAAAGTGTGTGTTTTATTGATAAGTCGGCTAAATATAAATTTAAAACTTGAATACTGCTAAAACCACAACGACATACCGTGGGTATAAATTAGAGCACTACGCACACGCGCATCACAGTACAAACACAAATTTATATACAAAAACACATCAGTTTGAAAATTTTAAGGATTAAGCATTCCAATACTTGCTACCAAGTACTGAAACCTTCCAACATCAAAAGCTTTTGTGAGAAGATCTGCAAAGTTGTGATCAGAATCAATTTTAAATACTTGAATCAACTTTTTCTCATTGCAGTCTCTAATAAAATGATGTCTAATTTCAATGTGTTTTGTTTTAGAGTGTTGCACTGGGTTTTTAATGATGCAATTTGTACTACTATTATCAATATAAATGACAGTGTTCATGAAATTTTACCCATAGTCAAGAAGTTGATTTTGAAGCCAAAGTACTTGACCACAGCAACTTGCAGCAGCTACATATTCAGCTTCAGTTGTTGAAGTAGCCACAATTGTTTGCTTTTTACACTGCCATGAAATAATTCTACATCCAAGGAATTGACATCCTCTAGTTGTTGACTTTCTATCCAAGCTTGCACCTGCATAATCACTATCTAAATATGCTACCAAGTCAAAACGTGATTCCCTAGAATACCATAGACCCAACCTAGGTTGACCCTTGAGATATCTAAAAATCCTCTTGAGAGCTGTTAAGTGAGAAACCTTAGAAGTTACTTGAAATCTTACACAAGCACAAACAGAGAACATGATATCAGGTCTTGATGATGTAAGATACATCAAGGAGCCTATTATAGATCTGTATATGTGTACATCCACATTGTCTTCATCTACATTTTAAGAAGTGGCTTCTCAGAGTCCATTGGTGTTCTTGCTACTTTTGAATCAGCAAATTGAAATTTTCTTAAAATCTCTGCAACATATTTATCTTGGCTGATAAATATGCCTTCACTTGATTGCTTAACTTGCAGACCCAAAAAGAATGTAAGTTCCCCCATGGAACTCATCTGAAACTTATCATGCATAAGCTTCTCAAACTCTAAACACATCTCCTCCCTTGTAGATCCAAAGATGATATCATCCACATACACTTGAACTAGCAAAAGATCCTTCTTGTTCTTCTTGATGAATGATGTCTGATCTATCTTGCCTCTTTGAAATCCATTTTCTATTAAGTAGGAAGCCAGTGTTTCATACCATGTCCTTGGTGCCTGATGAAGGCCATAAAGAGCCTTGACTACCTTGTACACCTTGTCTGGATGTTCTGGATCAATAAAACCTGGAGGTTGTGAGACATACACCTCCTCTTCAATAGTACCTTATAAGAAAGCACTCTTGACATCCATTTGATAAACTGTGAAGCCCATAAATGAAGCATAAGCTAAAAATAATCTAATGGCTTCAATTCTTGCTACTGGAGCAAAAACCTCTTCATAGTCTATACCTTCCTCTTTTGTATACCCTTGGGCTACTAATCTAGCCTTATTTCTTATCACTATGTCCCTTTCATCCCTTTTGTTTCTGAAAACCCATTTTGTGCCAATTACCCTCACACCTTTGGGTAAATCAACTAGCACCCATACCTTCTGAATCTTGAATTGGAGAAGCTCCTCTTGCATAGCTTCTACCCAGCTTGAATCATCTAAGGCTTTAAGAATATTCTTGGGTTCTGCTTGTGAGAGAAAACATACAAATAAGCAAGAGTTTGTATACTCATGCTGCTTTGAAGCATAAAGAGCATCAAGAAGCCCTTGTTGGTCTGAAGACATCAGTTGCTTCCTTATCTTCACCCCTGATTGTACATCTCCAATCACATTGTCCAGGGAGTGGACTGTGTGAATCCTTGTGTGTGGTGTAGAAGGAACATGATAGTCAGGTGGGAGATTATTGAAATCCACCTCATCTTCTGAGAAATCTGCTTCAGTTGAGTTTGATGGGCCAGCAGTAGAAACATTTGGCCTAGCAGTAGAAAATTTTGGCCTAGCAGTATCTTGCTCTGTCTCAGCAGTAGAAACATCATTTGTACTGCTAACTTGTTTTTCTTGTTTCTCAGTCTCATCTTCCTTGTTTTCAGCTTTAATCCCTTCTTTAGGTTCATCAGAAGAAGGTTCATCATAAGAAGTTGAATCCACACTTGTCCATATTGGCATCAATAAATAATCTTGATCTGTCTACTTTTCTAACCTTGCCTCATTTGTTGCATCATCAGATTGTAAACCTGAAAAATTATTAGTTCCTGCAACAATAGGCACATAATTCATTGATTTGGTTAGAGTCTCAAGATCAAATAGCCATTTGGGACCTTCACCTGCTACATTGGATTTGTTCTCTAAAAATTCCACATGCAGGTTTTCCTCTACTTACCTAGTTCTTGAGTTGTATACTCTAAATGCTTTGCTATTAAGAGAATATATAACTAAGAATCCTTCATCTGCTTTACCATCAAATTTTCCTAGATGGTCTAAGGTATTCAGAATTGTCACATGACATCTAAAAGGTCTAAGAAATCCTATTGCAGGAGTTCTACCTCTAAAAAGCTCATAAGATGTCTTATTGTGAGACTTGACAACCAAAACCCTGATCTGGACATAGCAAGCAGTATTAACTGCTTCAGCCCAAAAAGTGATAGGCAACTTAGAGTCAGCTAACATGGTTCTAGCAGCTTCTATGAGTGTCCTATTTCTCCTCTCAGCAACTCCATTCTGCTGAGGAGGTCTATCAACAATAAACTCTCTCCTAATACCTCTTTCCTTGCAGAAGTCATCCATAACTCTATTCTTAAACTCTGTCTCATTATCACATCTAATGACTTTTACTTTCTTATCTACTAAGTTTTCTATCTCTGTAATGAATGTTTTAAGAATGCTAGAAGTCTCATCCTTAGAACTTAAAAAGAAAACCCATGTAAATCTGCTATAGTCATCAGTAACAACAAGACAATATCTTTTATGCTTTATACTACTCACATTTGTAGGTCCAAATAAGTCCATATGAAGCATAAACAATGATTGATCAATAGAGTTAAAAATCATGGGCTTACAAGTGGCTTTATGTTGTTTGCCTTTAAGACAAGCAATGCATGTTTTGTCATTTTCAAATCATTTTTGAGGTAAACCTCTTACCAAACCATCTTTAACAATTTTATTTATGGTTTTGAAATTAATGTGACCAAGCCTCCTATGCCATTTCATAGATTCATCCAATGTGGCCTTTGCAACTAGACAAGTTAGAGACTCTTTAGGAACAAATTTCTTCATATCAACACTGTACATGTTGCCCTTTCTTGGAATTTTAAGAAGTACTTGACTTTCATCAGGCATCTTAAAATCAGAAGAAAGTACAAGACATTCAGTGTCAGTAAAAAGAACTTTGTTCTTTTTGTCACACATTTTTGAGACATTAAAAAGATTATACTTAAGCTCTTGCACATAATACACATCTTCAAAATCTAATTTACCAGTTTTAGGAGTACCTTTACCAATAATCTTGCCACCGATTCCTCCTCCAAAGGTAACATATTCTCCATCTAATGATTGAAAGTCTGAAAGATAAGACATATTTCCTGTCATGTGCCTTGAACACCCACTATCTGAATAACCTTGATCTTCATGATCTGTTGGTGAATGTCCCTGCACATAAATAAGTAAATTAGTTTCCTTTGGGAACCCAAGCTATTACTGACTTGGATCTGCCTCGTGCATCAATGTAATTAAATCTCTTGAGAATAGTGGATGCACCATTAGATTTAAGAGGTCTCCAAATCCAACATGCTGAGGCCTTAATATCATTTGCCCTCTTTTCCCTAGCAGTAGTATGAACTGTTTGCCTAGCAGTATGAACTGCTAGCTTCGCATTTGTACCCTTTGTTTTCCAAATTTGTTTTTGGACCACTGCTTTTGATTGAAAAGGCCTTTGAGCAATTTTAGATGCATATTTGAAATTTATTTTTGCATTTTGAACTGCTGGTTTTGGGTAAAAAGAGTAAAAAGGTCTAGCAGTAGAAACTTTTGGTCTAGTAGTAGGAACTGCTTTTGGTCCAGACTTTAATGAAACTGCTTTGGGTGTAGTTCTTGTATAATTAGAGTGACTTTTAGTTGTATGCCTTTTTAAATTCACCCTATTGTTTGTATACCCAGATACCCTTAGGTTGCAGAAACCTGCAAGATGGTCAAAATGTCCACAAATAAAACAAGCTTTGTTATAGAAGTCAAAGTCATCACCTAGTTAGTGAGACTTGAGGTCATTTCAATTACTTTGGTTACCTCTGGGCTTGTTTGTGGTTCTATATTGTTCACAATATCTTACTGGTTGCCTAATATGTTTAATATTGATTTTAGGCCTATCAGTATTATTTTTGACTACCTTAGGAACACTTGTTCCTGCTTTCTTAACCACTTCAGGTTTAGACATAACCTGTTCTTCTTCATCATCATCAGACTATGATTAGACCATCTGATTTCCTATCAGAGGATACCCTGTCCTCATGAAGTGAAGTTTTACTTAAACTCTCACTTACTTTCTCAGGTTCATCAACAACTACATTTTCTTTTGGCTGAACACCATATTGTAACTTTGGTAGTTGAAATTCAGCTAAGCCTGTGTGCTCTAGGTCTATCCCTGGGGGTGCAGGGATTCCTTTATAAGGAGGTGGGACATTCTTGTATCCTAACCCAGATTTTGCCTTGTTGATTACTTGACATTCAATCATGTTGGTTACACCTTTAGAGGCATATTCTAATGTTTCTACACTTAATTAAATGTTTTCTTTGGCCTTCTTAATTCTATCTAATTCAGCTTTTAAATTAGTAATATCAACATTTTGAATTAGTATTTCTCTGTTAAGAAGAATTTTGGCATCTGTAAAAGTAGCTTCATTGTCCTTATAGTGTAAGATCTGCTCCTCTAGGACAGCTAAACCTCTATTATGGTTTGTTAAGTTATGAATTGTTTTGGTTAGTTCTGTCCTTTGATCTTCATAACGTTTTCTTAAAGTTTCTAGTTCTTTAAGAGCAGTACAAGTATTAGAACAAACTTTATCACATTGTACCTTAGTAGAGAAAGCCATGAGTGCCATCTGAGAAGAAGCTTCTTCTTTATCAGCCATGAAACTCCAATCAAATCCTAAGCCATCAATAACTACCATAGCTTTTGAGTTTGGCTTATAAACATCCCCAGTTTTGGGCTTGCTTCCAAAACCTCTGTTCTTGCTATCTTGCTGCCTTGGTCTTCTACATTCTCTTGAGAAGTGCCCCATCATGTGGCAGTTATAGCATTCTATCTTTGACTTGTCAAAACCAGCAGTATCATTGCTGCTGATAGTGAGTTTCTTCCCTGTCCTTTGATAGAACTTCTTAGCCCTCATGCTAAGAAGATAAATTTGCCATTTTAGGTCCATCTCCTCCAAATCATCATCATTGATTTCTTGGAGGTCTTCATGAGTTAGCATGGACCCATCATTCTGACTTGTTAGAAAAGTACAACAAGTCTTCTCATCCATTATACCAATAGTACTGCTTGATGAAC
Organism: Artemisia tridentata subsp. tridentata; assembly: GCA_021014915.2. NCBI lineage: Eukaryota > Viridiplantae > Streptophyta > Magnoliopsida > Asterales > Asteraceae > Artemisia > Artemisia tridentata. The sequence goes on from CP139504.1 coordinate 278,848,433, forward strand.
TAGCAGTACCAACACCAACATCAACCTTGACATCTTCAACTGGATTTGAGGTACTAGGAGATGACATAAATGCCATGTACCCAGTACTTGAACTAGTACCTCCAGTTTTCTTCAAATCTTGTTCCACAATCTTAAAGTTGCTATACAAGTCTATAAGATCCATGGTGTCAATGTCTGGCTTGTTTTTCCAGATAACAACATGCACAGCCCACTCTTCAGGTAAGCTTCTCAGAAATTTTGAGTTTAAATCTTCTTGAGGTATTTCAACCCCAAGAATAGCAAGTTGGCTCACAATCTTCTGAAGCCTGTTAAACATGTGGTCAAGTGATTCATTGTTGGTTGAAGAGAAGTTTTCAAAACTCTGCTTGAGAAGAGTCTTGTGGGTCTTCTTGGTGGCTTCATTCCCACCACACCTTGCAACAATGGCCTCAAATAATGACTTGCACTACTAGAAAAATAGCTATTCTTGACTCCAAATGCGAGTCAAGAAGAGGCTTTATGACTCGCAAATGCGAGTCAAGGATGGACCCGTCATAAAGCTTCATGACTCGCATTTGTGCGTCATCCCTCTATGACGCGCACTTATGACCCACGTTTTATGACTCTCTTTTTTGCGTGTCATAACCTAATTTTTTTGCACTTATGACCCACGTTTTATGACTCTCTTTTTTGCGAGTCATAACCTAATTTTTTTTTTAAATTAATTTTTTTCAGTTCCTAATTTTCTACTAAATGACAATTATAAACCTGATAATACAAAATTAAAAACACAAATATCAAAATAACGCATTTCATATATATATATATATATATATATATATATATATATATATATATATATATATATTATATATATATATATATTATATATATATATATATATATTATATATCAAAACAATGAGGTTAATTCAAGTACTAATTCACGATAAGTCACAAGTTAATTAACGACAAAAATTACATATCGATAGTAATTCACAAGTTAGTTTGACAGCTTCCACATCAACCTATTTTGCTCCATCAACCTCAACAGCGCCAGTCACTATATCATATCTCTGCAGTTATGATAGAAGATGAATTAGCATACAAAGTGACACGTTAGTTAATAGACAACCAAATCCATTGTAGAAATCACGATTGTTTTATAACCACGCGTAGTTGGTGATCCTTAACAGTATACGCAGTAGATATTCTAGGGCCAGAACATATATGTTTGTTATATCATTTGGATACAAGCATTGCATTATACTAGTTTCGTTATTTTATTTTTTCTCTTTTGTGAATTATGTATTAGAAGCGTGTACTCATGTAGCTGAACAGCAGCTATGTTATATAATATATGTAATATTATTAGGGTAGTGGATGCTTGTATAGACATGTTCAGCAAAGAATTTGGCAAACTTAACTTGGCTTCTTGAACTTCAAGATCATCATTCTTAATTTCACTTGAAACTGGTCTCAGCATACAGATAAAGAACAAATCTGATTTTTTCAAAAGCCACATTGTGTGCATGCCTGTGTCGTGTTTACAAAGTCGATCAAATAAGTTACATATGGATATGAATCTTTGTTCACTTAGATATTCTCGGCAGCATACCTGAAAGCTATAACTTCTAAAAATTCGGTCTCAATCTGCAAAAGTTCAAGATTATGATGCAACTAATCCCAAGATGTTAAAGAGAATCACATGATTATTTTTATGGTTATATCTTATAAAATTACCCCCGTTTCCTCTTTAACTTCTCTTACAGCTCCTGTGAAGATCTCCTCCGACTGGTGAACATAAAAAAGCAGACGAAATATAAGTTAGGGTTCTGTGAAAGCAAGTTGAGGTAATGCACAAATACTTACCTCAAGAATGAAGCCAGTTGGTAGCTTCCAAAGGCCAACAAGCTCAGGTGCACAATGCTTCTCTTGAACCACAAGAACCTGCACACACCCGACAAGCCTGTTTATTTCCCATAGCTAGCTACCTGTAGAAATTCTTTAATTAATTTGGAAGGATGAGTACACCTCATTTTTGTCATTCAATACGAAACCCCCAACTCCTACTTGATGGGATGCATTGGCCGGTAGCATACATGGTTCATCAGGAATCCAATATGTCATCATAACATACCCTGCTACTGCGTGATGGTACTGAAATCCTTCCAATAAGATACGCATATGAGAACCATTTCAATAGATGGTAATTAGTCTGTAGAGGCTATTAAACACAATTATTTTTATAAACAATTAAAATGTCCAATCTAAAAAGTTGGAGCTTCAAGAATAACCAGGAACATCCATAATTGTTGGAAGTAGCTACAACGGCTAATCACCTTAACTGCGATAGGAACAAGATCACATTTTTCTAGTGGTAACTTTAACCATATTCCTTTCTTACCCTGCAAAGCAAGCAATTAAAATGAATAAGCATTATATGTAATTGGCCTCATTGTTTGGGAATAAATCTTTTTGGGGTTTGAATATGACCTGTGTCCTCCAAATAGAAACCGATGAATGGAGGACGGAAGCAAAGAGATTAGAGTCAAATGGTAGTTTCTCTGGATTTACGATAACTCCACCATACTCATCGTCAAAAGCGTCAAGAAGAAGTCTTTGATTTTCGGTAAACGGAATACTACGATTACTAATAGGAGTGTTTCTGGCATTAACATATGGATTAGAAGCGTGTAATCGCATAAAATATGATGAGAATTTGTGAGTAAAAGCATCACTTACCGCATATACCATCATTTATCCGGGAAGAAAACACAATAAGGGGACTATGTCCTGCATTTCGGCAATAAAACTTTCCAGCAGGACATGCTGATGTTCCTGCAAAGCCATAAATACCACTATGTTTAGATGAATTTATTCCTTCAAGCATTCTCACGACACATGAAAATATGCAACCAATAATATGCTACTAGCCTACTAGATACATCACAAGCACATTCCTACTCTAATGGCAGGAAAAGATTTAGCATCAACTATCAAGTTAATAGTCCTCGAGAGTCTTCTTCTCTCCAATTGCTTATTAGACAAGGAGTATATGAGTGCTAATCTGATCATATGAGTGAAATTAGTGATGGAATGGTTGGAATTACTTAGTTAAATATAGGGAAGTACTAACCTGCATATTTGTAAGTGCTTATTTCAGTGTACAATTAGCAGATAAGCACTTACTTAAGCAATCCCAATCAACCTCTGAATAAGCAACTTTACACTGTTTATTCAATAGTAAAGCTATTACTCGTATTATTAACCAATCCCAATGCAATCACTATAAGTTTACTAAACCATGAACTTCTACATAACCTAACGAAAATCAAACAAAACTACTGTCAAACAGTGTTTCATATTTGCTTATCCAAACCGTTTATCTGCGTTTTACTGAACAGAATAAGTTGTGCAATCAAAACAAAAGCTACTTTTAGTAACCAATCCCAACACGATCCCTATACATTTACATGATTAACCTCCACATTTTTTTTTAACATATAAAGAACCTACATGCCTACTAATGCATAACACATAAATTCACACTCAGCTAAGATTCATACTATTTAACTATACCTAGCTCATCAAACCAAACGCTACTTCTAATTCTCAATCACTACCGAAAATTATTTAGCTAATTACCGATCGCACAAGACGAATTTTGCATCAGCCTAAAGGATCTAAAACTTACAGATCTACACATTCAACACAATTAAACAACAGCTTAATTAAATTAAAAATAAAAAGTTAATAATAATACCGTGTTACCGAGAGCAACAACATTCAAAAAAGTAGAACCACGTCTATTAGAAGAAGAATTAGCATCATCTAAATCTTCATCGTTAAGCAACGCAGCAGCTTGCCGCATCGAATCGGATAAATTAACGAGCTCTTCAATCGCCACCATTTTTATAAAATGAATATTATTAGATCTAAACCAAAAGAAAAAAAAAACAAAAATAAATAAAATTAAAAGAAAGAAATCAAGAAATATAAAGATAGTAGGGAATAACTACCTCAGATGGTGGCACCGATGGTGTTGGTGGCCGGAAAAGGAGGCGGCGATTGTATTTGTACCGAAGATGGATAGAGAGGGCGGCGGGTTTGGATAAAGAGCAGGAGGGTTGCAGAGAGTTTTTCGGTGTGTGTGTTGGGTGTGTGTGTGTGTTATATTTTTAGGGTTGGGCTTATGTGAGGTAGATAATTGATCAATGGAGGGAGAATTTGATTTTTTGGAAAAATTTTTTTTGAGAGCGGGAAGTGTTTTGGGCAAAAAAAAGAGATAGATTTTGATGAAGTAGATGGTAAAAAAAAACATAGATGACCCCTATTTATGACGAAGCAAAACAAGCGTCATCTAGCAGGCTAAATTTTAACTGATTATGACCCTATGTTATGACGCTTTTGAAAACGAGTCATCCCCAATAAAAAATTTACTCGTTATGACTCTTATTTTATAACTTTGCTATTTGCGCGTCATCTTGTAGAGTGCGTCATAAAATGCGAGTCAAGGATAGACCTTTTTCTAGTAGTGTTGTCATCTTTGAACTTGCTGAAGTTTAAAAGTTGATCATTTGGAATGGTCATCATCAGCATACTTATGGCCTTGAGGTTATTTTTCTTGTTTATCCTCTCTTCTCCAGTCATTGGGTTGATCAGCACAGTTACTTCATCTTTACACTCAACTTGTGATGTAGTGGTTGTAGGCTTGTAAGAGTTTCCATCTTCAATAATTTCCCAATGTGTATAATCTTGCACTTGGAAATATTGCTCTATTCTCAGCCTCCACATCTCAAACTCATTCTGTTTGAGCATTGGTAACTTTGCAGCAACATTCGTCTGAATAGACTCCATGTCCATTTCTTCTTCTTCTTCTTCTAAATCAAAAATATCAGCCTTTCTCTGATACCAATTGAGAGGATTCTTGATATACTATGAGGATGTTAGTCCTTTATAGCGAGTGTATATGATACTTTGAGTGAATATGATTAAGTATGTGGAATCTACTTAACCACACTTAGAAGGATATTGTTATTGGAATTGGAACAGTGATACTTGTGTAATGAACAATGAACATAGAAAGTATAACACCAAACGATTCAATATTATTGAGAATAATACGAGTGATCTTCACTATCACTAGGGTTACAAACCTTGAATCTATATGTTTCTATGACTTATGTTTTCTGTGATGAGTTAAGTTCTTTGTTCTTGACAGATATGTAATTTCTAAGTACATGCATCAACAACTTATTTCTAAGCTAAGATCTCCCTTTTATAGTCCAGAGGAGATCTTTACAATATTGTCAAGTCTTGTCGAACTACTTGCTTGTTGAGTGTGTCAGTACATAAGATACAACGTGTATCTGTGTACACAACTTGTTTACTAAACACCTATCAAAGATATTATCTACCGTATATACTTGACTTTTATACACAAAATATCTTTTTATACTTATCTATCCAGCAGTAGTATACGTGACACTTATCCATTCAGCAGTAGTATGAGTCACCCCAACAGCAGTATCGACCAGCAGTACCTTTGTTTTTACTAGCAGTGCTAACTTCAGTTAGTACTGTTAGTTATAACTTTGAGTAGTCTTCAGATATACACTAGCAGTTAGTACTGTTAGTGTATTCTTCTCAGCTGTACTAATCTTCAGAACATTTAATTCCCAACAGTAGCTAGCACCTTTCCTTTACACATGTCTAAGTGGTCCACATACATCAGTATGTATCAAACCAAGTAGATCTGAAGCCCTTTCTATATGATTTGCAAAAAGGTTTATTTGTCATCTTCCCAGATATACAAGATTCGCATTTATCAAATGATTCATCATTGATACGTGTTAAAAGCGGATCTCTGGGAAATAAGAGTTCATTGTTGCTGCCGATAGTGTAAAGTTGGTTCCTGCCGATAGCTTGGTTCCTGCTGAAAGCTCATTGCTGCCGACAGTGTTATCTTGTTCCTGCCGATAGTGTTGTTGCTGCGGATAGTATTATTTGTTTATCCGTATATTTAGAATGTTTGTTATGATTTATTTTTAGAAGAGATTGTTGTTAATCTCTTTACACGTTTTCTTGTAGAACGGGTTAGGGTTAGGTGATCTTGTTAGTATAAAAGATAAACCCGTCTATGAGTTTATGTACGTCTTGAACATCTTTTAATATTTAATAAACGATTCTTAGTTCAATAGTTTGATCCATAGAGGATCATTGTTCTTTTAGAGTTTTTCTTCTTTATAATACTTGCTGTTTAGTTTCTCTGATACCACTTGTAGGATCGAGTACTTCGAGCTTGATTGAGCTTGGTATAAACAAGAACCTCTGCAATACAAGTGTTTATGCGGAAAGGGAGGCTATAATTGTTCTACCTGATTCTTAGTGCAACTATATCGATCCATGATTGGCTCCCTCATGTATTTAACAGCTTCACGACCTGATATCATGTTTGCTGTTGGTGCATGTGCTAGACATCAGGTTACACCATTGACTTCTAACCTTAATGCAGTCAAGAGAATCTTTAAGTATTTGAAAGGACAGCCAAAATTGGGACTTTGGTATCCCAAAGACTCTCCTTTTGTGTTAGAAGCCTATAGTGACAGTGATTATGCTGGGGCTAACTTTGATAGGAAGTCTACAACTGGAGGTTGTCAGTTTCTGGGTAGAAGGTTAGTTTCTTGGCAGTGCAAGAAGCAGACTATAGTGGCTACATCTTCTACTGAGGCAGAATATGTTGCTGCTGCTAGTTGCTGTGGACAGGTTCTTTGGATGCAAAATCAGCTGTTGGATTATGGATTCAACTTCATGAACACTAAGATCTTTATTGATAATCAAAGTACTATGTGTATTGTTAAGAATCCTGTTTATCATCAAAGGACAAAGCATATTGAAATTCGACACCATTTCATAAGAGATGCTTATGAGAAGCATCTTATTCAGGTGGAAAAGATTCACACGGATGATAATGTGGCTGATTTGCTTACTAAGGCTTTTGATGGACCAAGGTTTAAGCATTTGGTGGTTCATATTGGGATGGTCAATCCCTAGCTACAGGGCTTAAGGGGAGGATTGCAGCTTAAGGGGAGGAATGAAGTTTAAGGGGAGGATTATTCTTGTTGTTGTTGTAAAGTTTCTATCTTTCTTTCTTATTTTTTTTTATTATTTTTCTTTTGGTGTGTTTTTGTTTGTGTTTCTTAGTTAAAAAAAAAAAAAAAAAAAAAAAAAAAAAAAAAAAAAAAAAAAATCTTTGTATATTTTTGTGTATTAATAAGTTGGTTTTGAGCAACACCTTGCAGGTACAGTGTTGGTGTTTACACCTGCACAATAAATGGTGCTCAACTCACCATGTCTTACAGACAAGAAAGAGTTGACTCACCATGAGGGTACGGCTCTGGTGTGACAATCAAATCCGTTGATAGCTGTAATAGCTTGCTCAAAGCTATAGGGTATTTCAACTCACCCATGATTTATTTCTGAGAGTTAAAAATGGTTCTCAATTCACCATGGATGTAACCCTTATGGGATCCAAAGGATTGGCTAGTCCACAAAAGTATGGTTTGTGGTAAAGACACTTGGTATCCATATTTGGTATTCAATTCACCAAGGTTTGCTGTAACCTAAGAATTGACTAGTCCTGAGAAACTTACCTCGAGAAACTTACCTCGAGCTTGATCGAGCTTGATTCTTAGTGCAACTTCCAGCAACATGTGTTACTGCCGAGAGGTCAAACTTTCTTAAGCTAATTGATCAATGATACGTGCAATAAATAGCAGCAATTTAAAGTAATATTTTTGGAAACTCAACATATAATTGCACATCTCTCATCTCTATTTCTTAGAAACCTATCAAACCCTAATCTTCTCATTTCAAACCCTAACTCATTCCTTCAATACAATGACAACTCTTCGTTACAAAGATGATCATAACAAGGTTGCTTATTTGGAATCATCTTCAAAAAGTGCTGGTTATGATGAAGTGCTGGAATTTCTTCGTGGGTCATCCATTTGTTATGCGCTCACATATTGCCCAGTAACGGTATATGATTCTTTGGTCAAACAGTTTTGGAGAACAGCTAAAGTAAGACATGTTGTGGGAAGGGAAAATGATATTGTTGCTACCATCGATAATCAAGAAGTGGTTATTACTGAGGAGTTGATTCGAGTTCAGCTTCACTTTCCTGAGGAACAAGGAGAATATGATCTTCCAAGGCAAGACATTCTTGATGGTATGGCAGCTATAGGGTATCCTGTTGCTGGAAGTTGCACCTTCTTGAAAAATAGGTTGTCTCCTCAATGGAGGTTTTTGATTCATACTTTACTCCAGTGTCTTAGTGTTAAGTCAGGTGGTTGGGATCAATGTCCAAGTCCTATTGCATCTGGTTTAGTCTGTTTGTCTCAGGGTAGGATCTTTAATTGGGCAAAATATATTTTTGAGGGAATGATTGAGAATCTAAGTAATGGTAAACACAGCTTTTTGATGTACCCTAGATTTCTTCAAATCATCTTAGGTGTACAGACCATTAATACATCCCCTAAGATTATAAATAGGTTGACTGCCAAAATGTTTGCCCTGATGAAGATGAACTTTACTGGCCAACATTTGCCTTTGTTGCCTCATATGTTACACCACCCTGATCCTGCTGATATCCCTGATCCTGCCGACAATGCTGATCCTGCTGATCATGTCTCACCATCACCTAATGCACCTGAGCAAGAGACTTCAGTTGATGCTGCTGCATCTGCATCTATTGCTGCTGATGATCCATTACCACCTTCACCCAGACCAGTGACACCTACACCTGAGACTAATGACAATGTTGAAATCAATGAGCAGCCCATCTCAGCTGATACACCTATTGTCCAGCCATCTCCTTTAGAGGATTTACCTTCTTCTTCAAGGTTTTCATCACCTAGTCCCACTAGGCAGCCAGTTAGTTCTGACATCAATGCAGGGGAGGGATTTAATGTTTCTCCACCCAGAGTCAGTGAAGTACCTAATACTTCAAGTGTTCCTGCTGGTGGAACTGATGATGCTGTTGATCTCACCTCTATGTCTCAGCTACTTGAAAGATCTGTGAAGAAAATTGAGGCATTGGAGTCAGAACTTAATGAGACAAAAAGGATTTTTGGTGAGAAAGTGGAGAGCTTGGAAAAGGAGCTCAGGGATTCTAATGAAGCATTTAGTAGAACTATCCAAGAACTAAATGATAAGATCAGCATATTGGAGGGTAGTCAAATGCAAAAGAAAAGAAAGGTTATTCTTTCTGAGTCTGAGGAAGATCAGGATGATATGATATTTGATGGACTTAATGTTCTAGCATCTGTTTCTCTTGATGGTGCAAATACTGTAGTTCCTACAACTTCTGAGCACAACATCACTCCTCAAGCACAGGTCTCCACTGAAGCAAGGACCATTGCTGCTGATGTCTCCATTGCTGCTGATGTGTCTGCTGTTACTGCTAATGTTGAAAATATTTCTTCTGCATCTAAGGATCCTGTTACTACTGTTGGAAGTTCATCTGTTGCTGCTGAAAGTAACATCATTCCTCCTGAAGCAACTGAAAATGATGAAGAGATAGCTTCAAAGGTGCATGAACAGGAAGTTGCTGCTGAAGAAGCTAGATTAGCTCAGCTTGCTCAAGATGAAGAGCTTGCAAGACAATTGTCTGTTGATGAGAAAAATGTTGCTGGGATTATAAATAACTCAAGTTCAGATGATCCTTCTTCAGAAGTGTTTAGTGCACAAGTTGAATATTTGTTGAACACTGACATGATTATTAGAGCTCATGGATTTATGGTTCTTCAAATGTCTGAATTGGATTCAGATACAAGGTCAGATCTGCTCAAGGCATTCATCTTGAAGAAACAAAGAGCAACCACTTGGAATGAATTGATGCACAGGATCAAGGAAAGACAAAGGTTAGGATATAAGATGCCAACAAACAGAGATAATATCAATTTTATGAAGGTGTATCTAAGGAATGAAGCTAACTACAAGATCAGTGATTTCAAAGGTTGGCCTGAAGGTGCAATTCAAAAATTGTTCCTTGATACTTATGCAAAGCTCAACTCTTTAGTAGATACTGATATTCCACAAAGCAGGAAAAGAACATCTTCATCTTTGGAGTCTGATGTTGCAAAGAGAATGAAGTCTGGAGAAGGCTCTAAGGATGATTCATTCATTGCTCCAAGTTCTACTGATGATGCATCTGAGGTACCACAAGAAGATCTTGTTCCTGCTGATCTTCCTACTGCTAATGCTTCTATCTCTGCTGAGCCTTCTGTGTCTATTCCTATTATTCGATATGGTCTAAGATCAAGGCAGAAGAGTCATTCTTTCCACTCTTCTTTTGTGGATATTCTTGAAGTGGATGATCATGATTTGATTGAGGTTGCTTCTGAAAGTGATTCAGAAGGTGACTCCATTCAGTCTTGGGGTCATATTGCTCATTGGGAGATTAGATCTACTTCAGATGGTGATGTAAATGTTTGGTTTTCTCTTGATGGGACAGTCAAGTTCTTTACATTTCTAAGGGAGATCTTGGATAGGGTTGAAAGACAAGATTTGGAGCGTCTTTATGAGATTGTAGACAATCATTATCAATCTAATACTCCTACTGAGATTGGTCTATTGTTATGGGGAGATTTACAAGTCTTGATGAATAAATTGGTTGGTGACAAGACTAAACTGGTATGGGGTAATCAATCCTCATGGAGAGTATTTTCTTGGAAATTATATCCCTATTCCAATGTTCATGTTGTGGAACTCACCTCTGGCAAGTTCCTAACTATGTTTGTGGATATTGCTTATCCTCTAACTGAAGGAGTATTAAAGAGAATGCTAACTCAGAAGGTCAGAGTTCCTAAGCATGCAATAGGAAATGATCTAACCACAGCTGAACAATTGGTTAAATTCATCAAGGATCAAGTTGCAGCTAAGGGGTCATCAGCTTAAGGGGAGGATTGCAGCTTAAGGGGAGGATTGCAGCTTAAGGGGAGGAATGAAGTTTAAGGGGAGGATTATTTTTGTTGTTGTTGTAAAGTTTCTATCTTTCTTTCTTATTTTTTTTATTATTTTTCTTTTGGTGTGTTTTTGTTTGTGTTTCTTAGTTAAAAAAAATAAAAAAATAAAAAAATAAAAAAAAATAAAAAATAAAAAATCTTTGTATATTTTTGTGTATTAATAAGTTGGTTTTGAGCAACACCTTGCAGGTACAGTGTTGGTGTTTACACCTGCACAATAAATGGTGCTCAACTCACCATGTCTTACAGACAAGAAAGAGTTGACTCACCATGAGGGTACGGCTCTGGTGTGATAATCAAATCCGTTGATAGCTGTAATAGCTTGCTCAAAGCTATAGGGTATTTCAACTCACCCATGATTTATTTCTGAGAGTTGAAAATGGTTCTCAATTCACCATGGATGTAACCCTTATGGGATCCAAAGGATTGGCTAGTCCACAAAAGTATGGTTTGTGGTAAAGACACTTGGTATCCATATTTGGTATTCAATTCACCAAGGTTTGCTGTAACCTAAGAATTGACTAGTCCTGAGCAAACGGCTACAGGTAAAGACAAGTCAAATCCGTTTATAGTTGCTGATTTGCTAATAAATCAGATGGTTATCAATGTACCATGGTCTAACACACCTAAACATTGGCTACTCCAGTAGTGATGGCTATTGGTAAAGAGACATCAAATCCATTAATTTTCAATGATTCACCTCTCACAGGAGTTCACACACCTGGATGTGATGAGAATAGTATGAAACTTATGTGATTTGATGTACATATTGTCATAGTAGCAGCCAAGTTCAAGTAATGTTATGGTGACTAGTAAATCTATTTTGAAGAAGATTTCATGTTCCTGCTGCTCTATTGAAGTTGCTGCTGGATGCTATAGAAGTTGAAATCTTGCAGGTTATGGATGTTGCTGCTGGTTATTAATTATTGCTGCTGCTAAGTCGCAGTCCTCAAGCCTGAGAAGTTGACAGCTTTATCACAAGGGAATCTTGCAGGTTAACCTAGTCAACCTCAAGATTAGGGGAGGATTGTTAGGATCTCTGGGAAATAAGAGTTCATTGTTGCTGCCGATAGTGTAAAGTTGGTTCCTGCCGATAGCTTGGTTCCTGCTGAAAGCTCATTGCTGCCGACAGTGTTATCTTGTTCCTGCCGATAGTGTTGTTGCTGCGGATAGTATTATTTGTTTATCCGTATATTTAGAATGTTTGTTATGATTTATTTTTAGAAGAGATTGTTGTTAATCTCTTTACACGTTTTCTTGTAGAACGGGTTAGGGTTAGGTGATCTTGTTAGTATAAAAGATAAACCCGTCTATGAGTTTATGTACGTCTTGAACATCTTTTAATATTTAATAAACGATTCTTAGTTCAATAGTTTGATCCATAGAGGATCATTGTTATTTTAGAGTTTTTCTTCTTTATAATACTTGCTGTTTAGTTTCCGCATAAACACTTGTATTGCAGAGGTTCTTGTTTATACCAAGCTCAATCAAGCTCGAAGTACTCGATTCATCATCATTGATACGTTTCAAAAGCCCATCGTGTTGCAGTTTTTCCATGCGTTTCTTGCCTATGTGGGCAAGTCGACAATGCCAAAGATAAGTGGAATCCTAGTCTTTCTTGATTCTCTTATTATTGATGCTATACATCGAATTATTTCTATTAAATACATTATCATTCATGTCAATTTCAAACACACCATTCACAGCAATAGCATTAGAATAAAAAATATCATTTAAAGAAACTGAAATTCCATTACTAGTAAATATGTGAATAAAACCAAGATCCAATAATAAAGAAACTGAAACAACACCACTAACAATAGTAGGTGCGTAATTACAATTGTTTAATAACAGTACTAAGCTTGAAGGCAAAACTACATTAAATGATCCTATGGCTTCAACAGCTGCTTATGCTCCATTTACCACATGCAGATATTGCTCCCCATAGGCCAGCTTCCTTTCTTCTCTAAACACCTGCAATGTATTACAAATGTGAATACCACATCAAGTATCATATACCCAGGAATTTATTTTATGAGAAAATGAAAATAATTCAATCATAAACAAGTTACCTGAAATGCTGGCTTTACCAGTATACTTCAACTTATTCAAACACAACTCCTCGAGTTAGAGAGGACAGTTCCTCTTCCAATGTCCCACCTCATGGCAATGATGGCAAGCCTGATCCTTCTTGGGATTCTCTTTCTTCTTTGGAGGGTTATTCTTCTTAGGATTAGGTTGATAGGCCATAACTTGCTCACCCTTATCAGCCTTTCCTTTACCCTTCTTGTTCGCTTGCGGTTTTGGCTTCTGAATCCTACCACCATGAATAGCCAGTACTTGTGGTGTAGGCGCCTTTGGAGGTAATCCTTTTTCATAGTCAATGAGCATTGCATGCAAATCACTCACTGACTTCCCCGTGCAATGCATGTTGAAATTATGCACAAAACCACCAAAATCCTTGTTAAAGGATCTGTTGATTAGGCTAATACATACATCAGGAGGATAATGATAATTGAGTTGCTCTAGTTGGTTCATGTATCCTTGCATTTCCAAGAAGTGAGAACTCAGGAATTTACCATCTCCCTGCTTGCAGCTATGAAGAGCATCAATCAAATCATACAATTCAACAGCTTGTGGTTTCTCAAACATACGTTTGAGTTCGTTGAGCATATCATAAGGGAAAAAATGCTCAAATTGCTTTCTAAGAGCATTTGACATCATTCCAAGCATCATGCAAGCAACATCATTATGTTTCTCATACTCAACTTTCCATGCTGCTTTTTCCTCTGCAGATGCAGAAGCAGCAGGTTCAGCAGGACAAGGCGTATTCAAATAATCTAGTCTTTTGTTCACTAGCAGGACAATCCTGAGTGACCTATACCAATCATTGAAGTTGGGGCCAGTCAATTTTTCTTGTTCAAAGAAAGCTTTGAACGCAGAACTTAGTGTAGTGTTATCGGTTTGTGCCATTTCTACATAAAAAAGTTCAAATATTAGTATTTTCGATAATACAAACTTTCAAGAAAATTAAATACCCTTGGTAATATTCATATAACCATAGAATTTTCCTGAAACTAGGACCCAAATTAACATAGTTCCATTACATCAGTTGATCTGCTAGTAATGAAAGTATAAAACAAGGTAATTGTCGAACAATAATTGGCAAACATTTCCCAATTTCTAGATCATTATGGGATTTACAATTGCCAAAATTCTATTTGCAATGTAAGTACGTTTCATCCCATCTTATGCGTTAAGTCATAGCTCTTACTAACTAACTCAATTAAGTTGTCTAATTTAGAAACTGCAAATATCCAGTTGTGATCTCACGCAACATGAAAATTTACCTTGTCATTGCAATCTAGTTAAGATCTCACTTAAGCTAAATTGCAACTTCAAGTGTTTAGGGTATTACTATTTGTACAAGAGATCACCAAACAATGAACCTAAAGCCTTGTTTATATAGTGTGGAAACTTAGAGGACAAGTTAGTTTAGGATTAGGAAACCCTAACCCTAAACCGATCAGCCAAGCCTCCCAAGTGGGATTCCGGAACCTTTCCGGCCTCTAATTTTCACTCTATTCCTTCTCTTTTATATTTAATGACCGTTAGTCAATTACTGTTAATTACTTAACGCTCGTTAGTCGTGATTGTGTATTTAATAATTAAATGCTACGTTTTACATTAATTATTTAAGCATCAACTCTCATACGTAAAGTTTGCAATCCCGTGTTATCGACTTCGAATCCGGACATACATGTATTAAATTTGTCCATAAAACTAACACCTCAACCGAACACCAAGCACAATGACCCGAAAGACCAATGACTCGAGATATATAAATTTAGTGAAGTATTGCTCTTGATATTATTTACTAACCATTTCAAAGGAATGTGCATTTAAACATCTTTTCTAAATACTTTCAAAGATTCTTATCGGCAAGAAGGGTGGCGATTTGCTATTCTTTGACTTTTTTTCTTTTTTTTTCTTTTTCTTTGCAATGTGAGATTGAAAAAATCGTTATATAATGTATATTTTATTAACCGATGAGATATGTCATACGTCCACTTTATTAGCTGTACGTAGACCGTACGTATATTCAATTTAGTTTCTTTATCGTATTTGACCAATTGTGTGGACATAAGAAAAATAAAGGACGTGTTCTAATATGAATATATAACTAAAATATCAAGAAAGGAATTGTTTGTAGAGAAAATTCGAAAATGCCCCGGTCGCCCAACGGGTGCACCTTTTCTAGACACGAAATTTTTTTTTCGAAAAATAGATATGAGCTACCTTGGAATAGGGCTACCTAGTTAAAATCATGACACGTGTCCACTTTTAAAACTACATAAAGTACAAGTGTGTAAGCTATGTGTAAGACTTGTCCCCTTATGGGTGTTTTGGGCTACTCCTATTCTGTCGGGGCGACCCGTTTTTTGTCTTTTATTGAAAAAAAAATCAAACTTAAAAAATTAATAAAATATTGATACAGTACAATTGGTCGACCCGTCTCTTGAGCGACTTGCATTTAATATGTTTGGCAACCAATTGGTAGAAAAGTGTACTTTAAATTCTACTATAATAAAATACGTATTTTTGTTTAAACAAATACACAAATTTCAAATAAACAAATACACAAATACATAGTTTTCAAATGTTTAAAAAAAAAAACCCACAAAATCTGCTAACACACTACATCTTCTTCCCCAAATCAAACACACATCTTCTTTACACACAATCTACTAAAGAAAATCACGCACACACTTCATCCAACATGCCGTAACCCTAAAAACCCCTAACCCTCACTGATTAATTTTTGGATGGATAATTATAACCAGATTTTGATGTGAAGGTAAATATTAGGTCTTTAATTAAGTTACTTCCAAAACTAAAAATTAAGTTGAATAAAAATGCAAATCGTTTTAACTTGTTCAAAAGCACGGTTTTTAGTCCATGGTTAGATCTCCCCAAATCAGATAATGATAATCATTTGATGAACTATGTTTTGCAACATCAAGTTTTTGTCCCGAACGTCACCGATGGTTGGTCCCCAATTATTTACCACATTGGTGATAATTGGTTGCAATTTATAAGGAAATAATTTTATTTAATTACTAGCCTTAGATTTGGGAAAGTTTTAGAAGTTGAAGATGAGTATATTCCTTTTTGTGGGCACGTCTTTCCTAATAAATTCCATCCGGGACCGAACAAGTACAACATCAAGGGGAAAGAGTTTGTTGATATAGTTTTGGGGGATAAATTTGAAAAGCCGTGGTTAGCTTTGTCGGATCAGGATGCTGTTAGGATTTGCCTTGCGATTGTGGTTGTGGTTAGTTTTAGTGGACGTGAAAAAAGGTACAACATACCTAAACATATTTTGTGCTTAGTGGAGGATTTTTCCGTATGTAATGCCTATCCTTGGGGTGAGTACTTGTGGAAGATATTCTATGTGAGAACTGTCAATGTGGTTCCTAAGCATGCCAAGCATCATACGACGAACAAAGAGATAAACCCAGACTGCAATGCCACATATAATCTTTATGGGTTTGTTTGTTTGGAGATGAAGACTGTAGCATCAAGACTATAAATTACACTTTTGGAATACAATATTCTTTTACAAATTTGTATGGTTTCACATTTAGATAGGCTAACAACAGTCTGTTAACAGTATATCACACTCATATAAACTTCCATAACAACTACCAAAGTTGGCTACCTTAATGTATATTGTGATATGCATTAGCAAGGCTCAAATCTATAAGAATCAATAAGCACAAAAACATCAGAATATAAACGCAATTGCTGCAAAATTATTCCAATAAAAATTGCCCAGCCAAGATATGGAAAATCGCATCATTTGCTTAATCAAATAAGATAATTGTCATCATAGCCTCTTTGTTAATCCCAGTTATGCACTTGATCGAATCCCTTAGCTTGTAAAGGTTTAGTTATACTAGATATCTAGTACAACTAAGATATAGAAACTGTGTTTGAGTTTTATTAAATACTACGCGGAATCTAGTACTTGATATTAAGAAGAACTTTGTATGAATGTAACAGTAATGAACACAATGATTTAACAAACAAAACGCTTCAATATTATTGATCAATAATATGAATGCTCTCCTAGTATTAGGGTTTACAACCTTGAAGCTATATGAAAAACACATATTTATCTCAATGCCCTAGGACCTCATTTTATAAACTAAGGAGTCCTAGTCGGCTTACAATAACTTTCTATACAAGATAAATCTTTAATAAATCTTTTCTATAATTATCTAACCGACTATACAAGTTTATCTTTTAAGCAGTATTAACTAAACACTCTAGCAGCTTTAACTCTTCAGCAGTAGTAAGTTAATACTAGCAATACTAACGTTTCATCTAGCAGCACTAACTACTTAGAGTATTTTCCATGAAGTTCAGCAGCTGTTGTAACTTTTTCCAGCAGTAGTAAAATACACCAGCAGTCTTAACGTCTTCATTAGTAGTAGTAAAACACTTAGTGTATTTTCCTTTATTCCCAAGAGCAGTTTTAATTCCTTTGAGCAGTCTTAACTATCATGAGCAGCAGTAATCCAAGAAGCTTTAATTCCCAACAATCCTCCCCTAAACTTGATATTTTCTCCTAAAATCATTAAGTTTCATTTAAAGATTGAACCATCACCGGGAGGATGCTTCCAAACACCTTACTTCTTCTTCTTATTCTCTTTAGGAGTGAGAATATACTCCATTTTCTTGAGGAGTTGATAGGTCATTTCATCCCACCTATCTATTTGAAGTCTAACTTGAGATGGATTCAACATATCTGATGAACTATGGCAGGATTCAAAGGATAATCTTTTTCAACCAGCATGTATACTTGAAGACCATTCATGGCCACTGTATGAACCCCACATGAATGATACAGCTTCCAACCTAAAACTGTATTACCAAACTGATCATGCCATACCCTATCTTCATGATGTGGTTCAAACATAACCTTAAGATCTCCCCAGTGAACTTTATCCAAGATACCTTCTGGCCTTGTGTATCCATATTTATCTTTAACCAGCTTCCATAGAGTCTCTAAGTCCTCTATTAAAAAAAATTAGCATCTGGCTAAAGGTAATAAACCTTTGAGACTTTCCTCCAACTCTCACTATATCACACCAAGAAGTTTTTCCATAATAACCATTCTTCCAGTCAATAATAGGTATCTTTGTCTTCAAAGGAACATCATCAACTATTTCTTCTTCATAACAAGAAGCAATCTCTATTAATTCTTGCATTTGAGCTCTGTCTTGGTCATCATCATCTTGGTCATCCATTGGTTGTTCATCTGCTTTTTGCTCATCATTCACACTCTGCTCATTCATCTTCTATTTCTTACTACTTTGAGATTCTAACACTACTCCAGCCATTTTTAAACTTCCCACCCTCTCTTCTGTATCCATGGGTACAAACCTATCAGTTTTCCTTTTGGCTATCTCATATAACTCTTGAATTTTCCCGTCATCAAAATGATTTAAATCTTTGAGCTTCCATTTGTCCATATTCCTGAGATAGTCACACATGAACTTTCTTCTTTGAGCCTTGGTAGGTGGTCTGTTTCTCTTTGCTTGTGCTCTTTGTGCTGCATAAAATTTCCTTCTAATTTTAACAAACTCAGCCAGCATCTTAGACCTTTCTTCAATAGTGAGTGATGCTTGCGCGCTCTTCTTGCAAAAGTTTCTGAGCCAGTTCCCAGTTAGCATCACACTGTGCCCTCGCATCATCCCATTGCTGAATTTGTTGAATAAGTACAAGAATTGCCTCTTCTTCCTTTTGAGCTCTTTCTTGCCTTATTATTTGATCTTCAACATCATACTCTCTTTGATCTCTTTCTGCTATCTCTGCATCTAAGAGTAATTGCTTTTTCCTGGAAAGAGGTTTCTCAGGTTCAATCATGATACTTTTGCCCTTATCTTTTGATTGTGAAGTGATTGTTGTTGTGGTTGTTGTTGTTGTTGTAGATGGCTCTCTATTGACAACCCCTTTGACTGGTGGTTTCTTCAAAGCATTAAGAGCTTGAGCCAAAGTAGTTAGATCATCATTAGAACTTGTTGTTGTTGCAGCAGCAGTAACATTGCACTAGCAGAATTAACTTTTGGCTCAGCAGTAGAAACTTTCTCACTAGCAGTAGAAACTTCAATACTAGCAGCATTGTCATCAGCAGCATTAACCATCAACTTAGCCACTTCTACCAATTTATCAACATTAATCCTAGCAGCTTTAATATACTTAGCAACATCAACAGGTTCTTCAACCAGTAATTTAGCACCAGTATCAATAGCAATCACATTTCCTAGTTGATCAGCAACCAGAAATTCATCACCATGATCAACTTCCTCATTCATATCAGCAACATTAACCTCATTAACCAACTGCTCATTAACATTAGCCTCCCCTGAACCTATGCTCTCACTATTCCCCCCCCCTGTTTGGGAGCATCCTCATCTGTAGCCACTTTGAGAACATCATCAGAGTCAGAGGACTCAATCCTAGCAGCTATACCCACTTTGTGCAATCTTTTGAGCTTTTGTGTTCTTGACCTCTGTCTTCCTTCAAGATATCTAACCCTTCTCTTCAACCTTTTAATTTCATCACCTTGAGAAGAAGTAGTTTGCTTAAGATCAAGAACATCCTTTGACAATTTTGTACAGGTTTTCATCAATTCCTTTAAAAGTTGCATGCTACCCTCATCACTTCAAATTGTGTTACCTATCCCGAGAGGTGAATCATTGGGAATGCTAATCTCAGTCTCAAACCTAGTTTGAGCACTTGAGCCCCCCTTGGTTTCTTGGCACATGGGGTTTCCATCCTCTGAATCAGTTCCATGGGAACTTGACTCGGTAGATGTTGCCTTGGATTGGGACTTAGTGCTGTTACCACTGTCCTGCTCTGCTTCTAAGCTAGAAGCAGTAGTGGCAGCCCTTTCCAAACTACCTCCCAACTCCTTATGGGTAGCCTCATCTGTATCCATACAAGCACTAGCCTGAGGTAGCTCAGTGCCCTTTTGTGTGTTCCTACGTTTATAGGTCTTTTGCATTGTTGAGGAAATGGATAAAAAGGTGGGTGTGTGTTAGGTTATAGTTGGGATTACTGAACCTTCACCCTGATTTTGACCTAGTTCCAACATTGTTTGAAACAATGGTGTTACTATGCCTAAAAAATATTTTCCCTCCCTCTTCATGTTAGCAAAAAAATTTCCAGTATGAGAGGGAGTCTCATAAACCTTTTTTTAAGTTTTCTTTTCAGAAAACTGTATGTCCATTAGAGGTTATAAAAACCTTGGATATAAGAAAATTTTGTTTGATGAACTATCCAAGCCCTTAACCACACTATCAAAAATTAATTTTAAAAAATTAAATTTTTGATTTGTAGCCAAGCAGATTATGGCAGAAGCCATATTACTGCTAAACTCATTCCAACCAGTTGTCTTTTGACTAAGACACTACAAGATAGTGTGGATTAAGAATTTCCACTGTGGGGAGAAGTAGGATTTGAATTTTTTTAAAGAACCATTTCTTACATACCCCATCCGTGCAAGGTTTTCAAAAATTATAAAATTAGGAAGATTCTCAATTCCTTTAGCATCTGCTAGATTAAGAACTCTCCTAACAGATATCTCAGTAGACCAAAACTGTTTAATTTGGGAAATATGTATAGTAGGGTTTACTGTTAATGCATACCTTATATGGGTTGCATTAAGAAAATCAATTATTTCAGTAAAACCTTCAGACTCTTTAGGTTTTTGCAAGAATGCAATCATGTTTTATGAGTCGGCAAAAGAAAGATTCAACATTGTTATGATTTCATTGTAATTGTTGTGGGTTTTTGCAAATTGATGATAAAAAGAGTGTTAGGGTTTGTATTTGAGAGAATTATGTACGCGTGATTTCAATTGAATAAATGATTTGGGGATTTAAACCCTTACGCTGCATTCTAGAGAAAAAAAATGAATGAAAGTGAAAGAAAGAGGAAGTAAAGTAAGAGAGATGAAGTAAAGTGACTTTCACCCCAAAAGTGGAGTGAAAGTTTTATAACTAAAATATAACCACTTTACTTTACCTCACTTTACTTTCTAAAAAAAACTGGAGAACACAAACTTTCTCACTTTCACTTTACTTCCTCCCTTTTACTCAACTCGAGAACACAGTGTTAATCGAAGAAGTTACATAACAGTACCCTGTACTCTCACACTCAGCAGCAGAAACCTAGCAACATTAACTTATGCCTAGCAGTAGTAACTCAGTTTCCACTTCAAACACCTTATTTATCAGCACTCCATCACTTGTCTTTGCTTATCCTACAAAATTTTAGTCCAAACACAACAAAAACACAAGCAATAACACTTCACAATAACCACAACTTCTAATTATACTTAACAGTTCTAAGTACTACTAGCAGCATTAGCTAGCAGTTCTAAGTATAACTAGCAGTACTGAGTATACTTAACAGCAGAAACTCTTATTGATTTGAATAACAGTACTAATCCATACAAAACTTTACAAAAACACAAAGAGATAAGAAATTTTAAAGATTTAACATTCCAATACTGGCAATCAAAAATTGAAATCTACCCACATCAAAGGCTTTTGTGAGCAAATCTGCAACATTATTGTCTGTATGGATTTTAACCATTTGAATTAACTTCTTTTCATTGCAATCTCTAATAAAATGGTGTCTTATCTCAACATGCTTTGTTTTTTAGTGATCAACAGGATTTTTAATTATGCACATAGTACTGCTATTATCAATAAATATTTTGGTATGCATAAAATTGTACCCATAATCCATCAATTGATTCTGAATCCAGAGCTCTTGTCCACATCAACTTGAAGCAGCCACATATTCAGCTTCTGTTGTGGAGTTTGCAACCACAGTCTATTTCTTGCACAGCCATGAGATCAATCTACACCCAAGAAATTAACATCCACCTGTTGTAGATTTCCTATCCAAGCTTGCTCCAGCATAATCACTATCAGTGTATGCTACCAAGTCAAAAGGTGAATCTTTTGGATACCAAAGGCCCAATTTAGGTTGACCCTTTAAGTACCTAAAAATTCTTTTCACAGCATGAAGATGTGAAACTTTAGGACTGACTTGGTATCTAGCACAAGCACACACTGCAAACATGATGTCAGGCCTTGAAGAAGTAAGGTAGATCAATGAACCAATCATGGATCTGTATAGATGAACATCAACTTCTTCACCATCTTCATCCTTGAGCAAAGGCTTATTAGTGACCATGGGTGTGCTTGCTGCCTTGACATCTATATACCCAAACTTCTTTAAGATCTCAGCTACATACTTATCTTAACTGATAAATATGCCATCTTCCTTCTGCTTCACTTGCAATCCCAAAAAGAAAGTAAGTTATCCCATAGAACTCATTTGAAACCTTTCATGCATCAATTTCTCAAACTCAATGCATAATTCCTTCTTTGTTGAACCAAAAATAATATCATCAACATAAACTTGTACTAGCAGGATATCATTTTTGTATCTTCTTATAAACAAAGTCTTGTCAATCTTCCCTCTATGAAATCCATTGTCAAATAGATATGTTGACAATGTTTCATACCAAGCTCTGGAAGCTTGATGTAAACCATAAAGTGCTTTTTCCACCTTGTATACTTTATCAGGAAAGTTAGGATCTTCAAACCCTGGTGGTTGACAAAT
Source organism: Artemisia tridentata subsp. tridentata (assembly GCA_021014915.2). NCBI lineage: Eukaryota > Viridiplantae > Streptophyta > Magnoliopsida > Asterales > Asteraceae > Artemisia > Artemisia tridentata. The sequence continues at coordinate 278,871,153 of CP139504.1, forward strand.
ATACACTTCTTCTTCAATTGTCCCATAAAGAAAAGCACTCTTCACATCCATCTGATACACCACAAAGTCTTTATATGAAGCATAAGCTAGAAACAGTCTTATAGCTTCAATTCTTGTAAAAGGAGCAAAAACTTCATCATAATCAATCCCTTCTTCTTGTGTGTATCCCTGAGAAACTAATCTTGCTTTATTCCTCACCACAATACCTCTTTCATCCTTTTTTCGTCTGAAAACCCATTTATTACCAATAGCCCTTTTTCCATTAGGCAAATCCACCAAAGTCCAAACTTCTTGTAGCTTGAATTGTAAAAGCTCTTCCTGCATAGCTTCTACCCAGCTTGGATCATTCAGTGCTTGAATTATCTTCTTGGGTTCTTCTTGTGATAAGAAACACGCAAAAAAATAATTTTGAAGGTCTTTGTGACTGTTTCTTTGTTTAAGGGATCTAGCAAAGAAACCTTGGTCCATCAAATCCTTTGTCATTCTTCTTGTTTGAACAGCAGACTTCACATCTCCTATGATTTGTTCTTGAGGATGATTCTTGTGAATTCTGGTAGTTGGATAGGACTGACAGGGATAGTATCATCCATGTTGTTTATGTCAGTCTCTACACCAACTCCTTCATCATCAGTATCAATATAGATATTTTCCAATGAAGGCATGTTTGGATCTAAAGGATATTCATCCTCATTAACAACAATGCCTTCCTTATCAGCAATATTAATAGTTTTATCTTTGTTAGTGATGTTAGTGTTGTTACCATCACTAGTGGAATTATAATCATTCGAACTGCTAACATTATCATCCTTCTTTTGATCAACATTTTCTTGTTCCTTTCATGGCTCTTCATCATCCTGCTGTTTATCATCACTTGAAGACTTAACTTCATCTGAGTCTGGGAGCTCTTCATCTAGGATCTTTTGATCTTCTGCTTGAGAACTCTTTAGACTTTTAGAGAATAGTGGATCAGTAGTCCATAGTGGTAGAAAAATGCAATCTTTGCTAGGTCATGTCTCCTTTCTAGCTTGACCTGCATCATTACTTGCTTTTGTACATGCAAAATTGTTAGACTGTGTACCTGCAACAACTGGCTCATAATTCATTGTCTTTGTTAATGCATCAATATCAAACAGCCAATCTGGTCCACTACCTACAATATTAGGTGTACTCTCACTAAACCTAACATGTAAGTTCTCTTCCACTATCCTGGTTCTTCTATTGAATACCCTAAAGGCTTTACTATTCATTGAGTATCCAACAAATAAACCTTTATCAGCCTTACCATCAAACTTACCAAGCTGATCTATTCTATTAAGGATAGTAACAGGACACCCAAATGGTCTTAGAAAGCTTAACATTGGAGTTCTACCATGTAAAAATTCATAAGGGGTCTTGTGTTACAGCCCCTAAATTTCAAATTAACAGCGGGAGACTTAATCGGGGTATTACTGGAAGGATCATAGTCATAATCATAGAAAATGACTCAAAAGAGGTGTTTTGAAAGTTATTGTCATTCATTTAAATAATTTAAGTACAAAAGGATTCAAATGTTAAATATTCCACAAAAAGATATGATAGTTGAAATGAATGATAAGATTTATTTGACACCAAAAACCATCATTTTATTTGCCCACTCCGTGCCTCGAATGCTCCGTTAATTACCTGAGATAAACATGCTAAAAGTCAACAAAATTGTTGAGTGAATTCATAGTGTTTGTAATTGTAATCAGTTTGAACACAAGTCTCAAGTTGTATAATTGCATAGAAATACAATCATATATGAAATAGTAATATTTCAGTTTGATATATTGCCCTAAGTCTCATGACACGCAAACGTTAAAATGTACCGCATAAACGGCATGAACACACCAAATTAATGGTGTGAGTTATGACCCTCGTGTAGGAGATTGCCATCTTCATATTTCCTTCAAATAAAGTGCATTTGACTAATCCGGCTAGCAACTAAGGCTATCCATCCGGCACTAGGTCAAATAGATAGTCAGCCTCCAATAGATCTATTCACTATATTCGCGTTCACTCGCAAGTGATTAATGGTTCATGATGTGAGGGGCTTTTGGCAATAGTGGTAACTTAGGCAATATCAATCAGGTATAGCATACAGAAAATACTTGTGTTCTGTTTTGTAGCATGTATCTCCCCACGAGTTGAAAGTATATAAAAGATAAAAGTGGGACTAAGAGCTCACCTTGAATGTAGTTGGCAAAGATAATGTGAAATCAAATGTATTATGGGAACGGCTCCAACACACGACCAGAATAATAGGGAAGTATGAGATTTCGATAGTTTAAGCTTGGTTTAATACGAATAATGATTGTGGAAAAGTATTGGATAACGAATTGGTTTGTGATAAGAATGGATGATATGCTTAAAATGCTTAACGTTCAAAAATAATATTATATATAATATTATCTTGTTTTTATGTTTATTGAATCCGTAGATATCGTTTCCTCGAAAGTTGGTGAATGATACGTTATGTTATTCGTTAGAATTCTCGTTATATAAATATATATAAACGTATCGTAACTTAAATATATCGTACGAAATGTAAAAATAACTTTTAAGAGCAAAAATGTATAAAACACTTTATGGAAATATATATATATATATATATATATATATATATATATATATATAGAAATAAGTTACTGAATGGTCTTCCAAGTTATATGAAATTTACACTTTTAACCCAACTTTTGCACCGTTAGTCCTTGGTTAGTTAATAATTACATTTTTGGTCCAAAATATCCAATAAGAACATTTTAACACTTCTGGTTACTGTATGTTCACTTTCTACCCTTAGCTTATAAAAATGGCAGTTTGGTATTAGTTTATGTGAAAGTTACACTTTTTACCCAATAAGCCTAATAATTTGCATTTTAAGTCCAAAAATCACAAAACTTATGGATAAAGTTTTTCAAGAGTTTCTTAAGCCTCAAACAGCTTATTTAAGTTTAGAAAACTTCTTATTACCTGAAAAGTGCTTATTATTTGCTTAATGGGCCTAAACGAATTTAAAACAGGCTCATTAAGCTTACACGATCCAATGGGTTAGAAAATGATTTAGGCTTGGTTTTGGGCTTATTTTATAGTCTCATTAACATAAACAAACTGCTTATTAAACTGCTTATTGGATTGCTTATTCGGAATAGCTTATTTTGAGCTTAGTGGGCTTTAAGGCCCATTCGGTATATATTATGTTTTAAAAACCTGTTTCGAGTGCCATTAACTTGTACGATTAAAAAGGTGTTATACGATCTTATTAGAAGAGCTTATTGACCTAGCTTATTAAATGAGCTTATGGAGTAATAGTTTGTGTAATTTATTCGATAGGTTGTACGTATAGAAATGATTATATGGAACATTTTCTTAGTCGATAACAACAAGTGGTCCAAAAATTAAAAAGACATATAAATGTTTGATATTCAACATAAGTTTAAAATGAGTCTCGATAAGCATTTAAATGATGAAAAATGATACGAATGAATATTGTACTTGTTATCTAGCCATCCATAGAATTAGGAGGTCATAATTATACGAAAAATAAATAACAAGTAATCGAAAAAATGAATAGAAAGCTTGGAATGATGTCGAATGAAATATAATGATGCATGAAACTTAAGGAAATCATGAGTATGCATTGAAATGAGTTCGGAAAGCTTACTACACCAAAAATGGTGGTGAGAACTCGTTGAAATAGACTAGAATTTGAATGGTTTGAACGTAAGTTGTTAGGAACGCCTAGAAATGATCCTTGTTCTTGGATGTTCTCGGCTTGGGAGAAAAAGACTTAGAAAATATTGAGTGTTATAAGTTTTGAGTGTGAGTGAGGGTGTGTGAGTATATCCGTATATATGTATGCATGTATACTAGTATATAGCATTATATACACACAAGTTGGCTATTGATGGGATGCCAAAGGGATTAAGGGAATAATCCCTAGCTTGTACTCGAGTATACAGGACTTAAGGGGAGGTGCTTATGTGCTCGGTTATGGTCAAGTGGCATGTACAAGTTTTATTCGATAAGCATTAGGTCCAACTGACTTCTTAACGTGGCCAAAAGAATTAAGGGAAGTGTGAAAATTCTTATAGAAGTTCTTTAGGCTAGGAACAATGCATAACACTTAGGTTGAATTTAGTTTAGTCGAATTTGGTTATACTCGAATGGATTTGAACACATGTCGAATGGTGATAGCTTTGAGCCTCGTTTAAAGATCAAACGTTCGAACTAGAAAATGAGGTTTGTCATTCCTGAATATTTGAAGTGTGAAGAATCGATCTATGTAAAATGTGGTATAGTTTGTTTGTCGAATTAACAAAATATCAAGGCCAAGTAATATGGGTTTGGCTCGGATGAAATAAAAGAAAAATACAAGAATTGGGCTTTGAATAATAGTGGGCTTAGGAATAGCCTGTTGGACCGAGAAATAAGTAATAAGGATCCGTTTGGTTTTTATTCGTATAATGGATTGTCGTGGTCAGTGTGTGAGCTCATTCCAAAGTATTGTGAATCATGTATCAACGTGTTCGAATTATTGTAATGTAATAAACAAAATTTTTAAATTTTACTCGTAAAAATGGTTATATGAACTGTAATGGTAATTTAATACTTGATCAACATTTACAAAGTACTGGAGAATTTTACAGGTTGCTACAGTACCTACCCGTCAAACAGAATTCCGTCCCGAAATTTAAGTCTAAGATAGTTGTCAGGGTTGTCTATGGAAATAAGTGTGGGTATTTGTCTCGAATTTGGTCCTCACATTCCCATGTATACGCTGGTCCTCGTTTAGAGTTCCATCGAACTTTGACTATTGGGATACGGTTTTACTTTAGCTGTTTCACCTCTCTGTCCATTATTTCCACTGGTTCCACTGTAAATACGAGTTTGTCATCAAGTCAGATTTCTTTCATTGGGATGAAAAGAGTTTCATCTGATAGACATTTCTTCAAGTTCGATACGTGAAATGTGTTGTGTACTCTACTGAGTTCCTCTGGGAGCTCAAGTTTATAAGCTACTAGACCAATCCTTTCAAGGATTTTGAACGGTCCAATGTACCTTGGATTTAACTTTCCACGCTTTCCGAAACATACCATTCCTTTCCATGGAGAAACTTTCAACATAACTTTGTCTCCAACTTGGAATTCCGTTGGCTCTCGGCTCACATCAGCGTAGCTCTTTTGTCTGTCACGTGCGGCTTGTAGTCGTTGCCTGATCTTAAATATCTTTTCCGTTGTCTCGTGAATTAGTTCTGGTCCTGTGAGTTGTACATCACCCATTTCAGCCCAATAAACAGGCGATCTGCACTTTCGACCATAAAGTGCTTCAAATGGCGCTGCTTTGATGCTGGCATGGTAGCTGTTGTTGTAGGAAAATTCAGCCAACGGCAAGTGTTTATCCCAACCTTTCCTGAAGTCTATTACACATGCCCGAAGCATGTCTTCTAAGGTTTGGATTGTTCTTTCACTCTACCCATCGGTCTGAGGGTGATAAGCGGTGCTCATATCTAAACGTGTACCGAGAGCTTTCTGCAGAGTCTGCCAAAATCTAGAAGTAAATCGGCTATCTCTATCTGAGATAATGGAGATTGACACTCCATGTCGGGACATTATTTCCTTCAGATACAACTGTGCGAGAGTGCTCATTTTGTCTGTTTTTTTTATTAGTAGGAAACGAGCGGACTTGGTAAGACGATCAATGATGACCCAGATGGTGTCTAATCCAGTTGATGTTTTTGGTAGTTTGGTGATGAAGTCCATAGTAATTCATTCCCATTTCCATACTGGAAGTTCAGGTTGTACAAGTAATCCTGATGGTTTTTGACATTTCGCCTTGACTCTTGAGCAGGTCAAACATTTCCCAACATACTCGGCAATGTCGGCCTTCATGTTTGGCCACCAATAGAGTTTCTTGAGATCTTGATACATCTTGTCAGAACCCGAGTGAATGGAGTACTTGGATTTGTGGGATTCATGCATGATGAGGTCACGTATACCTCCATAGAGTGGGAGCCAACTCCTTTCTTTGAAACAAAGCATTCCGTCTGATCTTTTCACGAAACCATTCTCATTCTCTGTCATATCGTGAATTCTTTCATTAGGTTTGTTATCTTCTCTGAGAGCTTCTGATTGAGCTATGAGGATTTGTGATGGAAGGGGTTAACAAATGGTCATTCCCAGAGATCGGACTCTAAGAGGTTTAATTCGTTCTTTTCTGCTCAAGGCATCAGCCACAACGTTCGCTTTTCCTGGGTGATAGTGAATTTCACAATCATAGTCATTGAGTAACTCTAACCATCGACGCTGTCTCATATTCAGCTCCTTTTGATCCAGGATGTGTTGAAGACTTTTGTGATCGGTGAAAATCGTGCACTTGGTACCGTACAAGTAATGTCTCTATATCTTAAGAGTAAAGACCGCTGCTCCTAATTCTAGATCATGAGTCATGTAGTTCTCTTCGTTCCTCTTGAGCTGTCGAGAAACATAGGCTATTACCTTGCTCCTTTCCATCAGTACTGCACCCAAACCATGACGTGACGTATCACAATACACTACGAAGTCCTCATTTCCTTCGGGTAGTGCTAACATTGGTGCTTCATAGAGTTTTTGATTTAAGAGTTGGAAAGCTGACTCTTGTTTTTCTTCCCAGTTATACTTCTTGTTCTTCTGGGTCAGTTCTGTCAAAGGCTTTGTGATCTTCGAGAAATCTTCTATGAATCTTCTGTAGTAACCAGCGAAACCTAAGAATTGGTGAATCTCTGTTGGGTTTGTAGGAGATGCCCAATCGTTAACCGCCTCAATCTTCGCAGGGTCTACGTGGATACCTTGACTGTTGATAACATGACCAAGAAATTGTACCGTTGGAATCCAAAAATCACATTTGGAGAACTTAGCGTATAACTTTTCCTCTTTGAGTAACTCTAAAATGATTCTCAAATGTTCAGCATGTTCTTTCTTGCTGCGGGAGTAGAATAGAATATCATCTATGAACACGATCACAAATTTGTCTAAGTATGGTTTGCATACTCAATTCATCAAATCCATGAACATTGCAGGTGCATTGGTTAGACCAAATGGCATTACTTGAAATTCTTAATGTCTGTACCATGTTCTGAAAGCTGTTTTGGGAATGTCTTCTTCTCTGACTCTCAGCTGATGATATCCCGACCTCAGATCAATTTTTGAGTATACACTCGATCCTTGTAACTGATCAAATAAATCATCAATCCTGGTTAATGGATATCGATTCTTCACGATGAGTTTGTTCAACTCTCTATAATCAATACACATTCGGAACGTTCCGTCTTTCTTCTTGACGAATAAGACCGGAGCTCCCCAAGGTGATGAACTTGGTCGGATGAATCCCTTATCTGATAGCTCTTTCAACTGCTTAGATAATTCTTTCATTTCAAAAGGTGCCAACCGATAGGGTGCTTTTGAAACTGGTGCCGCTCCAGGCACTAAATCGATCTGAAATTCTACTTGACGAACGGATGGAATACCGGGCAAATCTTTCGGAAATACTTCAGAAAAATCTTTGACAACTGGCACTTCTTCAAGTTGTTTCTCTTTTGATTCATTCTCCGTCACTTGAACCAAAAACACGTGACATCCCTTGTTCATATACTTCACCGTCTTGATATACGAGATGATGTTGAGTGAGGTTCTACTTTGATCACCACGAACAATAAGAGTTTCACCATTGAGTGGAATTTGGATGACCTTCTCGTCACAGTTGATTCTAACATGGTGCTTATATAACCAATCCATGCCAATGACGACGTCAAAACTACCAAGTTGGATAGGCATGAGATCGATGGGAAAAGGTATGTTTAGTAATGTTAGGGTGCAACCTTCGATTATCATATTGGTGCCTATAAGGTTTCCGTTAGCTATTTCAATTTCACACGTAGTGTCTAGTTCTATTGGGGCAATTTTAAGCAAAGAAGCAAATGAAGTAGACACAAAGCTCTTATCAGATCCGAAATCAAATAATATTTTAGCACTTTGTTGGTTTAGTAAGAATGTACCTGTGACTAAGCCGGGGTCCTATGGTGCATTTCCGTCACCGAGCACATACGCTCTCCCACGAGCAGCGTTGTTCTGATTAGTATTCTGTTTTAGGCATTGGTTCCTGTAGTGCCCTTTCTCGCCACACCCGTGACACACTATTGCTACCTGCTGTAAATTTGCACCCGTGGCCCTGCAGTCACTAGTTTTATGGCCTATTTTTTGGCACTTTCCGCAAATGGCAGGACAAGGCCCAGTGTGATGCATTATGCATCGGTTACACTGGGGTAGTATTCCGGTATAACCTCTTTCGTCAGTTGGTGCAGCAACATAAGCTCTGGCAGCTTCCTGCCTGCGATTCTATAGGTGGTGGTAGTTGTTACGATTTTGCTAGTAATCAAGGTTACGGTTGTTGTTGTTGTTGTTGTTGTTGTTGTTGTTGTTGTTGTACCTGTTGTTGTTGTGATTAGTGGTTCCACGATCATCTAGCTTTCCCTTATGATCATTATTTCCGGAGGTAGGACTCCGTTTAATTTCCCATTCTAGTAATCGCTGTGCAATTGTGATGGCCTCTTCCAGAGTTGGTGGTTTTGATGAGGTGACTTTTCCTTCAATGCTTCGAGGCAGTCCCTCGATGTAATTCTCCAATGTCCTTTCAAGATACGGTACCATGGTTGGGCACAGTGTGGTCAGTTCTTGGAACCTTCTATTGTAAGTTCTTATATCGTTCCCCTTCACAACCAACTGGTGGAATTCCTCTTCCAGTTTCCTATTTTGTACGCGGGCAATACTTCTTTAGCATTTTCAATTTCAATTCGGCCCAGGTAATCTGATACGCTTCCTCAATACCCATGGTCTGGGCTGTAGCGTTCCACCATGATAATGCATCTTCCAGAAGAGTCCCTGTAACATAGGTGACTTTGCAGTTGTCTGGACAATTAGTTCTCATGAATACCGTTTCGGTAGGCTCAAACCACTAAGCCATTTCAGTCACTCCTTCTGAACCTTTGAAGTAAGTTGGTTTGCAACTAATGAAATCTTTATAGGTACACTTGCGAGATGCAGATGCCTCGCTTTCAGCTATGGCCCTGTTGTTGCTACTCGAGTGAGCTATTGTAGCCGCTTGAGTTTCAAGAGCTGCAGCAACGCTATCGACTACCAGTTTCTGGATAGCTGCTGGAATCATTGCTGATGTTGGTGTTGTAGTTTCCTTTCTTGTGCATGCCATACTTCTATTAATACCACAAGAAAACACAGATTTAGAATCCACATAATGACCATGTTAGAATAATTCGAGTAACAAGGTAATTCCATACAAGTGCTAACAATATTGTCATAATGTGAAATCACAACCAACTGAGAATCATAAAATCATGACATGTTTGGGTACTATCGTAAATAAATAATCAACTCTTGGTATAGGATTGCTAAGGAACAAACTGATTCATCATCTACAAAAGCTGAAGTTCAGCAACTTTCTCTACATTCGTCAAGTTTCTTCTGAAATTTTATTTATTAAAATCTGTGATTATAGCCCAGTTATAACATACAAAGAACCATAACAATCATAAGTAACATCACGACATGTCTGAATACAATCACAATACACATGAATAACCAAGGCAACATAAATCAACATCAATATAAAGTAAATCCATAACCAACAACATATATTAATAACTTGAATCAGTTGTGTTACATAACAAAATGATACAAGGTCCTTTATTAATGCTACATGCGGCAGGCTAAGATGCCTCAAAACTATAACTGATGTACAATATGTCTAACTACTTGAAGTCTCATCCATGTATCCCGTGAGCTCTGTAATCTGATCCAGAAGTCTCTGTATATCTGCCTGCTGCTGGACCTGCATGTCCTCGATGAGGCTCTCTAAAGTAGCGGCCCTGCGGCGAGCTTGCAGAACTTCTTCGATCTGCCTCTGTCTTTCCCACTATAAAACTGTCATATGAGAGCGCGTCTCAAACATCTCTGACTGAATCCTCGTCAAACCATCCTGTAGGTCCATCCTCTCAGATACGAGGTCATGTATAGTGCCATCGATCGTCTCGGGGCGGTCGAGTGATAATCTGTCAACGATGCTCAGAAGCATGTCAATCTGCTCCTCATGACGCTCCAGTCGCGTCATGATGGTGGAGGGAGTAGGTGTGCGGGTAACTACTGCCCTGGAGCTCTCTCCAGTATCGAAGACTCGGGTTAGAGGGGTAAAACCTGGTGGGAATAGTAATGATGAGGAAGACGAATCGCTGGGACCTGCTATGCGGGCCCGGTTCTTAGGGGGTAAATCCTCCTCAGGTGTCGGCTCCCGTTGGTGAGGTGCGAACGGGTATGATTGGGTAAGTAGGTTAAATAAGTAGTCGGGTCTACCGACGGTGGAGGGGGTCATGATAGTAGTGGTGGTTAGGCATGCTCAGGAGATAATGGTGGTGTCATCCTGATCATATCCAATGGTGATGTAGGGGATAGAGGTGGTGATGGTGGTATAATCGGAACTACTGGTAATCGCACCCTCTTGCGAGGAGTGTGCATCCGGATAGGGCCATTTGGATGAGTCCTGAATGGTGTCATAAAAGGCTCGGGCTCATAGGTTTGTAGGATCCTGACTCATCTGCGCCGGAATACCGGTGCAAGTGGGGGTGGTGTAGGTAATGGAGTCTCTGAATCAGCTGCATATAGCCACTGCTGCGTCTGCATATATTGATCATCCGATAGTGGAGTGTAAGTAGGAGAAACTGGACCGTTCTCCGGGTGAGGTGGTGAAATATACGCCCGTCGAGCTTGTATGTACGGGTCCTATGATATGGGTGAGTTTGGGTTACCTGGTGCAACAGGTGTCATAGGTGGTGTAGGGACGACTTCACCCTCTTCGAAGGGCTCCATTTCATCTGATGCGATATTCGACACTATAGCAGTCGAGGTGATAGGAACTACGGGTGAGGTGATAGACGATAGATTATCCTCGGACTCCATGTCAGATGGTAAAGTGCTAAGGTGAGACACTAAAGACATGGTACTGTAACAACCCCGAAAGTAGTAAATGTAAGTCATCAATAAAATCAAGTATATGAAAATTGATATGAAATAATCTTGTTAAGCAACACTCTAAACACGGTGTTGTGAAATATGTAGGCACGGAGGGCGTAAGGTGATATGGTGAAAAGTGGTCCATTTTGAAAGCATAGTTATAGTCCAATGTTTAAAATACACTTGGTTCTATATGACCATGTCTCTAATGCCAATCTGTAACACCCCTTAAATTTAAATTAAACAGCGGAAGACTTAATCGGGGTATTACTGGAAGGATCATAGTCATAATCATAGAAAATGACTCAAAAGAGGCGTTTTGAAAGTTATTTTCATTCATTTAAATAATTCAAGTACAAAAGGATTCAAATGTTAAATATTCCACAAAAGATATGATAGTTTGAAATGAATGAAAAGATTTATTTGACACCAAAAACCATCATTTTATTTGCCCACTCCGTGCCTCGAATGCTCCGTTAATTACCTGAGATAAACATGCTAAAAGTCAACAAAATTGTTGAGTGAATTCATAGTGTTTGTAATTGTAATCAGTTTGAACACAAGTCTAAAGTTGTATAATTGCATAGAAATACAATCATATATGAAATAGTAATATTGTAGTTTGATATATTGCCCTAAGTCTCATGACACGCAAACGTTAACAAGTACCGCACAAACGACATGAACACACCAAATTAATGGTGTGAGTTATGGCCCTCGTGTAGGAGATTTCCATCTTCATATTTCCTTCAAATAAACTGCATTTGACTAATCCGGCTAGCAACTAAGGCTATCCATCCGACACTAGTTCGAATAGGCAGTCAACCTCTAATAGATCTATTCACTATATTCGCGTTCACTCGCAAGTGATTAATGGTTCATTAACATAACCAAGCTGCTTATTGCGCTGCTTATTCGGAATAGCTTATTTTGAGCTTAGTGGGCTTTAGGGCCCACTCGGTATATATTATGTTTTAAAAACCTGTTTCGAGTGCCATTTTAAAAAGGTGTTATATGATCTTATTAGAAGAGTTTATTGGCATAGTTTATTAGATGAGCTTATGGAGAAATAATTTGTGTAATTTATTCGATAGGTTGTACGTATGAAATGATTATATGAAATGTTTTTTTAGTCGATAACAACAAGTGGTCCAAAAATTAAAAAGACATATAAATGTTTGATATTCAACATAAGTTTAAAATGAGTCTCGATAAGCATTTAAATGATGAAATATGATACGAATGAATATTGTACTTGTTATCTAGCCATCCATAGAATTAGGAGGTCATAATTATACGAAAAATAAATAACTAGAAATCGAAAAAATGAATAGAAAGCTTGGAATGATGTCGAATGAAATATAATGATGCATGAAACTTAGTAGCTACTAAAATCAAGAAAACCTACTAAAATCATCTGTGACAACTAGGCAATACATCTTTTTCATTAAACTTTTCACAAATGTTGGTCTAAATAAATCCATGTGCAACATATGTAAAGGCTAACTTATAGAGTTCACTGTTTTGGTCTTACAAGAGGCTCTACCTTGCTTTCCCTTTTGACAAGCAACACATGTTTCATCATTTTCAAAAAATTTTGAAGGTAATCCTCTCACAAGATTTCCCTTAACTAGTTTGTTCATTGTTTTGAAATTTAAGTGCCCAAGCTTTCTATGCCAAAGTTTTGATTCATTAGATGTGACTTTTGCAAAGAGACAAGTTAAACCTCCTTTGGGAACCATGTTCTCTCAATCAACACTGTATATATTATCTCTTCTAGGAACTTTAAGCAAAACCTGACTTTCATCAGTTAATTTAAACTCAGGAGACAAGACAATGCATTCAGTGTCATTAAAGAGAACACTATTCTTTTTGTCACACATTTGTGAGATACTAAAGAGATTGAATTTTAGCTCTTTGACAAAATACACATTCTCAAAATCAAGTTTACCAGTTCTTATAGTACCTTTGCCTGTGATTTTCCCTCCTTTAGAGTTACCTCCAAAGGCAACATATCCTTCATCAATTTCTTCATAATCAGTAAGATAGGACATGTTTCCTGTCATGTGCCTTGAGCATCCACTATCAATAACTCCTTGATCTTGTAACTCCACCTGTGGATTGCCCTGCACATAAAGTAAGAAAATCAGTTTCTTTTGGGGACCCAAGCCATTACTGACTTGGATCTACCTTGTGCATCAACATAATCAAATTTCTTTAAAACTATTGCTGCACTATTGTGTTTGGAAACGTGGTCTAAAACTTTAATTTTTGATTTCCAAATCCAATAAGTTGAGGCCTTAACAGCATAAAAATGATTTCTCCAAATAGTATCAATTGCTGCTTTTGGCTTAGCAGTAGTAACTACTGTTTTTGGCCTAGCAGTATTAAAAATTGTATTCTTTTGAATGGGCCATGTTACCGTTGAATATGCTGTTTTTGAAAATTTTGACAATGTTTTTGCACCATTCACTATTTGTTTTGGTTGAGCAGTATTAACTGGCCTAGCAGTATTAGCCAATACTGTTGTTTTTGAAACATTTTGCTTGGCGGTATTAATTGATACTAACCCAGATTTCATTAACACTGCTCTTGGAACTATATTTCTTTTAGCATTGGGATAAGTATTTTTAGCAAAATTGGTATGATTCACCCTCTGAGAATAGTTCCAAACAGGTTAAACTGGATTAAACATCTTTGAATTTTGAAATTTATTTTGATGGTGCTGACAATTAACCTGTAAGTGATCAAAACTACCACAGAAATAACAAGCCTTGTTAAACATCTCAAACTGACTACCTAATCTTTGAGATATCATGCCATTCCAATTCTTTTGGTTCCCTCTAGGTCTGTTAGTATGCATCCTAGGTTGCTCAACTTGGTTTGCAGTTTTCCTAGAATTTTGATCTTGTAAATTAGGTTTAACAAAATTCATCTTTTCAACACTAGGTTTAACTACTTTTCTTTCAACCTTAGGTTGAGGTACTTCCTCATTCTCATCATCTGACTCCCAATCTTCAATAATTGGGGCATCAGACCTCCTAACTGTCTTAGACTCTTCTACCTTAGTCATCTCAACTACAGGTTCCTTAAACTCTTCTAGACCAGTAAAATACAAATCCTTTGTTAGAGACAAATACTTTCCTGTAATGGGAGGGGGAACATTATTATAGCCTAGACCACTACCTTTCCTACATTTGTCAAAAATCTGACAATCTATAATCTTATTCACATTTTCAGATGCATGTTCATACTTATTAATTGTAAGCTGAATACATTCTTTTTCCTTCTGAACTACATCTTTTTCCTTTTTAGCAACTTCAATTCTTCTTCTAAGCTCTTCAATAAGTTCATCTCTTACAAAAATTTCACTCCTTCAAACACTTATCTTTTCTACATACTCAGACTCATTTGTTTTAAAGAAATCAAGTCTTTTCTCCACTGACTCTAATCCTAATTTATAGGCTAAACACTGCAATTCAGACTTTCTTAAATCTTCTATCAGTTTATTATTTTGAGCTTTAAGTGACTCAACATTATCTAAACAAGATTTATAAGAACAACCAGAATCATTAGATACCTCAGAGTCAGAACTTGAGCTTGAAGATGAATAAGCCATCAATGCATAGTTGGGTCCTTCTACAGCCTGGTCACTCCAATCATAGCCACCTAAACCATCACAAGTTACCAAAGCTGTGGAATTACTTGTTTCCACAGGTACAGTTCTCCTTGAGATTTCTCCATTCTTGTAGTCTTGACTCCCTGGTGCCCTGCACTCTCTAGCAAAGTGCCCCCTTTTATGACAGTTATAGCATTCCACCTTGGACTTGTCAAAGCCGATGTTATCACTCCCATTGACTGTCAGCTTCCTTCTAATTTTCTTCAAGAATCTCCTAGCTCTCATTGTCAACATAGCCATCTGCCATCTTAAATCCATCTCTTCCAACTCATCTGGATGAATTTGTTCCAGATCCTCATTAATCAGTTGAGGACTATTGGGTTGACTAGCCAAGAAAGCACAAATCACAGCATCACTCAAGTTGTCAACATTTGTTGAGTTAGCAGCAGTCACTTGAGTGCTAGCAGTAGTAACTCCGTGAGCAGTAGTAACTGCTTCATTGGTACTGCTAGTGTTGTTATTAGCAGAGGACATGAATGCCATATTCTGTGAGTTTGTACTGGAACTAGATGATCCTTTGACCTCTGGTTAATACTACTTCAAATTATTGTAAAGATCATCCATGCTCATTGTGTCAAGATCAGGTTTGTTTCTCCACACAACAACATGTGTGTCCCATTCAGAGGACAAGCTTCTCAAAAACTTTTGATTCATATCTTCCTGAGAGATCTGCTCACCCAAAATCTCTAGTTGACTTATAAGCTTTTGAAGTCGACCAAAGGTTTGATCTACCACCTCAGAACCTTGAGCAGAGAAGTTTTCATACTGCTGTTTCAAGAGATTCTTCCTTGTTTTCTTTGTAGCAGCATTACCTCTAAACCTCTTTTCAATAGCTTCCATTAGAGACTTGGCATCTTTAATGGAGTTGAACTTTAACTGATGTTCATTAGGAATAGCCATCATCAAAGTACTCCTTGCTTTAACTTCCAATCTTTTTTGAGCTTTTTCCTCAGCAGTTGCAAGAGAGTCACCACTGTAATAACACATACTGTAGATTTTGTTGTTTTTGGTGGGTCATTTCCATTCTCAATGACATCCCAGAGTTGAAAATCAAGCATCTGGATGTACTGCTCAATTCGCATTCTCCAGATCTCATACTCACCAGCCTTTAGTATTGGAACCTTTGATGCAGCAACCATATGAGTAGACTCTGAATCCATGTCTTCAGTAAGATCTAAACAATCTCGAGATTAAACAGGTTCTTTTTGATCATAGCTTCTAGATCACAAGCTCTGATACCACTTATTGATCCCAGTTATGCACTTGATCGAATCCCTTAGTTTGTAAAGGTTTAGTTATACTAGATATCTAGTACAACTAAGGTATAGAAACTGTGTTTGAGTTTTATTAAATACTATGCGGAATCTAGTACTTGATATTAAGAAGAACTTTGTATGAATGTAACAGTAATAAACATAATGATTTAACAAACAAAACGTTTCAATATTATTGATAAATAATACGAATACTCTCCTAGTATTATGGTTTACAACCCTGAAGCTATATGAAAAACACGTATTTTTCTCAATGCCCTAGGACCTCCTTTTATAGACTAAGGAGTCCTAGTCAGCTTATAATAACTTTCTATACAAGATAAATCTTTAATTAATCTTTTCTATAATTATCTAACTGACTATACAAGTTTATCTTAACTGGCCTAGCAAAATCTTTAATGAATCTTTTCTATAATTATCTAACCGACTATGCAAGTTTATCTTGTATAGAAAGTTATTGTAAGCCAACTAGGACTCCTTTCTCTATAAAAGGAGGTCCTAGGGCATTGAGATAGATACGTGTTTTTCATATAGCTTCAAGGTTGTAAACCCTAATACTAGGAGAGTATTCATATTATTCATCAATAATATTGAAGTGTTTTGTTTGTTAAATCATTGTGTTCATTACTGTTACATTCATACAAAGTTGTTATTAATATCAAGTACTAGATTCCGCATAGTATTTAATGTTGGTCCACGAATTTTATGTGGATCTCTAAGTAGCCTTGAATACTTAGTAGATGGTTGGGATAAATCCAAACCAGTCTAAGTGAGAAACCCTTAACGATTGTTAATTTTAATGCGGAAACTTAACAAGAACAATGAAGAACACACACAGAGTTAACACTAACTTCGTATAATTCTATTAATCACAATTGTGAAACTCGTACAACTCTCTTATGAAACTAACAATCTTAGGGATCCTTTTATAACACCAAGGAAACCCTAATACTAACCGACTAAGAAGATATTCACGAATCTTCTATAAAGATACTTACACGTTTTGTATGTTTTCCTAACATATCTCTAACAAACTTTCCTTATGTCACGACCAGACTTAACATAATAAGTCAACCAGACTTAATACAGACTACCAGACTTAACATGTATTACCAGACCTAATTACAAAGACAGACCTAACTCTGACATATTACCAGACCTAAGTCTGTCTTCTCTTGAATCGTATGATAATTTCCAACAATCCTCCTCTAACTTGATCTTCATGCTCCATGAACTTCAAGTTCTTCTGATTTAGCTTTCTGAGGATTGAATCTTGAACACTTTGAATTGTCTTTAGGTCTTGAACCTTTCTAGTAGCTTGAATCTTGATAAGCTCTTCTGATATGGTCTTTGCAGCAACATTGACTCTATGTACATCAAATTCATTTAAGTTTCAGACTATTCTCATCACTTCCAGATGTGTTACTATCTGTGAGAGGTGAATCATTGAAAAGGTAATGGATTTGAAATCTCTTTACCAATAGCCATTACCACTGGAGTAGCCAATGTTTTGGTGTGTCAGACCATGGTACATTAATAACCATATGATTTTTAGCAAATCATCAGCTTATCAACGGATTTGTTAAGTCTTTACTAAAAGCCGTTTGCTTCTGGACTAGCCAATTCTTTGATGGAAAAGCACCTCATCATGGTGAATTGATTACCATTTATGGTTTTCCACAGCCTTTACCACAAGCCATAACCTTGTGGGCTAGCCAACTCTTCACTTATCTTAGATATGGTAAGTTGAATACCATACAATTTTTGGCAAATTGTCAGCCATAAACGGATTTGAGCTATCTTTACCTGTAGCCGTTTGCTCAGGATTAGCCAGTCCTTGTGTGGGTCAGACAAGGTGGACTGATTACCTTTTGTTGTGTTAGTGCAAGGCACCTCCACCAAGTGAGAAGTTCCAATAATCTCACTTAACAACTTGTGAAAATTCTTTCAAACATCCTCAAGCTACATCCCTTAATGACTGCAATTTTATTAAGTCCAATATCTGCTCATATACTTCATCCTTCTTCACAGCAGACAACTTTCTGTTTATCATATCTTTGCAAACACTTGATGACAGAGGATATTCCACTTCTGCAAGCATATAAATATCACCATCTTTTACAGACAAACAATGTACCTTGCAGTTATAGAAGTAGATCCAGCTGGTATTCTTCTGTTGTTCAGGGAGTTTCCACACTATATTTGACTCAGTTGGTGGCTCAAACATTACTTTCAAATTTCCCCAAAAGACTCTTGTAACATCATCTTCAGGTGGATTATCTCCAAATTTGATATTCACCACCTTGTATAGTTCCTTTAAATCCTCCCTGCTTATATCATGTAAAATAGCAGCAAAATTCATATACATTATATTAGAGTAATCTTCCCTAATAATCATATATGAAGCTCTTTCTCCAGTCATAACAATTTTATAGTTTACTATCTTAGCAGGTTTCTTTGAGCTTTCAATTGTTCCCATAGTAGCTCCTTCAGATGAAGGTTCTTCCTCAGATTCCTCTTCTTCAATCACTTTCTTGTATTTACTTTTTCTTTCCAAACTTTTTCTTCTTTGAAACACAATTGGCTTTACTACTTCAGCTTGCACTTCTCCTGATGACTTCTCAACTTCAGGTTGTATTTCAACCATTTTATCAGGTTCAATAACAAGTTTAGTCTCTTTAACCTTACTACCCTGAAAACAATATTTCTGCACATCATCATAATCAACAGCTTTATAACCTTGATCTCTCTCAAATGCTTTGAGATATGCAAGTTGAATCTCCTCATATGACTTCCCTTTCATCTTTTCCAAAGATAGATGCATTTGATTCTTTAGATACATCTTCATATCATGTTTCTTTTCTGCAATAGTCATCTTTTGGGAATCTTTGATTTCTTCTAAAGCTTGAACTTTTCTAAGAATCCACCCAATGTATCATCATTGTCTCTTGCATTTATGAAGTCAGCTAACTGTTTGGCTTGTTCATCAGCAGTTAAACCTTCAACAGCTAGAAGCTCCTCATATTTTGCTCTCACTTCATCATCAACATTGAGCAGCTTTGTAAATTCATCAGATTCTTCAGCCAATTGTCTTGCATAAACTGCATCTTGCCTCTTTTGTCTTTCTTCTTCAGCAATATCTTATGCCTTAATCCTCTCAATTTCAGCCTCAGATGCTAGTTCTTCTCTTGTTTTTCTTTTAGACTTCTTTGGCTTTGAAGTTTCATCCACAACCTGCTTTCCTTCTCTTTGTGCAGAATGTTGCTCTTCATTACCAGAATTAAGTTCATTACCAGACTCTAAAGAACCAGACTTTCCTTCACCAGTATTAATTTCATTATCAGACTTTTCATCAGACACTGTGCCATACTTTGCAGTCTCTTCCTCAGCAGACAAAATCAACCTTCTTTTATTCCTATCCTGTTTAATCTTGCCCATGGATTGAGCCAAAGTTTCTGCTACTTCTAGTGTCTCTGGACTGATGGTGGTGACAAGTTCTTGAACTGGAGGTTCTGGAACTGGT
Source organism: Artemisia tridentata subsp. tridentata (assembly GCA_021014915.2). Classification (NCBI taxonomy): domain Eukaryota; kingdom Viridiplantae; phylum Streptophyta; class Magnoliopsida; order Asterales; family Asteraceae; genus Artemisia; species Artemisia tridentata. The sequence goes on from CP139504.1 coordinate 278,890,701, forward strand.
GTTTGAAAAATGTTTTCTTGTTCTTGTTCCAAATTCCTCCCCTGTTTGGAAGAATTTTCAGCTTCTCCCTCCTCATCATCAAAAGGAACACCCTTTTTCTTCATTGCCATTCCCATTTTCTTTACTTTTTGCACCAAAGTCACATAAGCTCTTCTGAGTGCCTCATTAGACTTCTCCAAAATAGCTATCTTCTTTTGCAGTTTTGGAACTAAAATGAGAAGAGTTTCCACAGTTATTGGTGCATGTTCCTCCTCCCTTTCAGGACTTGGAACATTTGGTTGTGAAGGTGAAGATTGTGGGGTAGGTGTAGGTATTCTTTCAACAGATGGTGAGGGTGTAGCAGACCTAGATGATGCTTGGGCTTGTTCCTCATCAGGTTGCACTTGTGCAGCTCCAGATGTACCTGCATTGTTAGTACCAAGCATAGCAGCAAGCAAAGGTCTATGTGCCCCTTGAAAACCCCTTTTTATATTTGCAAAAAGTTTTGGAGTAAAGGCCACACTGATGTAAGGCACTTTATCCTTAGTTTCATAGTTCAAGACCATTTGCAAAAATCGTGGATACATTAAAAATTTAGGGTCCTTAGCATTTTTCACCATTCCTTCAAAAATTAGTTTTGAAAAATTAAATTTCCTTCCAAGTGATAAACAGACCAATGCAGAAGCAATTCTGCTTCCAAATTGATCCCATCCACCACTCTTGGGACTTAAGCTTTGAAGTAAATGATGTAGTAAAAACCTCCACTGTGGTGTAAAATGACTTTTCCAAAAGGTAAAACTTCCATCAGTGGGGTACCCAATGTTATCCAATCCCTCCAAAATATCATTACCAGGCAAATCAAATTCTCCTAAAGCATCATCCAATTGGAGACTTCCCCTAATGGAGGCTTCAGTAATGGTAAAACCATTAGTGTCAATAATTTCCCTTAAACATGGTGTCCCATCATCAAGAGTCTTAGAGGTAACCGACCCCCAGAACTGCTTAACAAGGGACTGATAAATAGTAGGATTACGAAGTAATGAATAACAAATGTAAGAACCTTTTAGGAAATCCACAATCTCCTCGAAACCTGCACTTTGATCTGGTTTCTTCAAGAAACCAACTTGATTATGCTTGTCAACAAACTTGAGGTTAGCCATGGATAAGTTAATGAATTAGGTCTGGTTGATTGGAAGGGTATGGTTTGAAAATATTTGCGTATAAACAGAGTCGTGAGTCTAAAATAAAGATGATTTAAATTGGGAAGAAAATAAAGAATAAAAGGAGATAAAATATATCAAATTTTAGCCTTATATACTTCGTAAATATCTCTTTTTACCGAAAATAGTGCAACGGTAATATTTTAGATAAATCTTTATTACTCTGACCAGATCTAACGGTCATAAATTTAACACTACCCGACTTAAATTAGTCAACCATGCCGAATCATAAATTTACCAGACCTAACCAAAAGAGTGGACTTACACACTGATTTTAGCGAATGCAAGGCTTTACATTATCATCATTCCAATCTTTTCTGCAAAAATTAGTTCAACAACAAGAAAGGGAGACAAAAACCAATATTTGCATGAAAAGGTCAGCACACAAGCTACCAGATTTAACACTTAAGATTACCCGATTTTAAAAACTTGTACATTTGCCTCCCCTTAAATGTACATTACCTCCCCTTAAGTGTAAACCTCTTCTTCTTCTTTTTTTTTTTTTTTTTTTTTTTTTTTTTTTTTTTAAATAAAACATAAGCTAACAAATGTAAACTAAATAATAAACATGGTCAACTTTCCATAAATTAAAATTAATAACTCTTTGCCTGCAAGAATTAACCCATACACCAACCAAGCATTTAATAGCATTAAACCTTGATTTTCCCTATAAAACCACCCATTGTATTATCACAAAACCATCACAAACCAAAAGAAAAACCTTATTAGTATAATGGATCCTTCCCACTCAGAAATCATAGAGATTTCATCTGATTCTTCTTGGGATCCAAATGGCTCATCTTCTGATTCATCATCAGGAGGATGGGGTGGATATTTTCCACCAGGTTTCTCCTCAATAACAAAAAAGAAAACAGCAAGGGAGACAATACTGAAACATTGGTTAGCAACATATGATCTCACTGAGAAAGAGCCAGAGGACTCTTCTTCAGAGGATGAAGCAGAGGAGACTTCAGAAGATATAACTTCTTCAGAGGATTCTTCTATTGATTATGAAGCAGAGACCTCCAAGACTGTGACATCCAAGAGCACCAAGGTTGTGCCTCGTCCAACACCAAACAAGCAGGTTCTAGGACTCCTAAGTCCAAAGGTCAGAGACCTTATGGGTGAGAAGAAGACCAAGAATACCATGCCTGATGTGAAGGATAAAGGCAAAGGGAAGAAGAAGATGTAGGTGTTGGTGTTTGGCTTGCTAGGATTTAGGCTTTTGTCTTTTGATGTGCTATGTTGGTGGTTGCCTTGTTTGTAACTTTGTTTATAATGAATAAAACTTTCAAGGTTCTTTAGTCAAAAACTGCAAAACAAAGTTATGCACAATATACCAAAAACAAACGTACTATGGAAAGTTGGAAACAAATTAACTACTGAAAATAAGAATAACCATGTAGAATAGCAAGACTAAAAACAAACAAGTATACAAACTATACAAAGTTAAGAAAGAAAAATCAGTTTTTCTTAACAACCCAGGCCTGAGTGGGCTTGAGTCCTCTTTGTGGAGCAACATACTTGAAGGTTTTGTATGAATTTGCTCCAGTGAAACTATGTTTGGACTTATAGGTATACTCATTTTTAAATGGATTCCAAGCCCAGCATTCTGAGAGGTTATCAGCAGAACCCCCATTTGAAATTGTTTGATTTACAACTGGTCTTCTCACAGGTGAAGATGATTTATAAAAATTATTTCTTTGAAAGTTTGCATGCACCTGTGGCTTTTGAAATGGTTGTTTGGGTCTCACAGAATTAACATAACCAGTATTCACATTAGGCCTCATAAAATTACCATTTTTCCTATTCACATTAAAGTTCCTAAAGCCAGACCTAAAATTTTGTCTACCAGTATTAACATAAGAGTTAGGTCGGGTAGAGTAAAACTGTTGGGCTGGTCTGGGATTAAACTGGTTGGCATGATTAATTCTGTTAGCATTATTCCAAACTGGTTTATTTGAACCATGACCAATATTAGCATTCATTCTCTTTTGCTCAACCTCTCTCTTCATTCTCTTTTCATGGAAGTCACAATCTCTTATTAAATTACTCAAACTTCCACACACAAAACATCTTTTAGGAGCATAAGTATAGCTACTCCTACTTTCTCTGTGAACACTATTGCTTTTAGGTGACTCATTAATATTAACAGATTCCCTAGGAGTTTTTATGTGCTGGGCACAACTAGGTTTGACTGTCTCAGGCTTTGGTTTAGTCACTACAGGTTTAGTTACAACAGGTTCACACTTCTTAACAACCTTAGGTTCAGGATTCTCTTTTACCTCACTTTTTGAATCAGACTTAGAGTGATCAGAGGAACCATCAATAGATCCTTCAGAGTCATTGGATTGACAAGAAGAATACTTACTGGTTTTGTCCTCTGAGGTGATTGACTCAGGTGTATGAGGACCTTTCTTACCATACACAAAAAGTGAATCATCCAACTCTTCTTTTTCAAGAGGAGTATAGTCATCACTCAATGGTGGTGGTACTCCTTTAAAGTCACCAGTCTTAACAAACCTATTATACAATGGTTTGCCCGCATAATCATCTTCTCTAGACTTAAGGATTGCCTTTTTCTCATCTTCCTCATATCCTAAGCCACATTTTTTATTGGACTTTATTTGAGAATCCCAACATTTGAACAACTTATTATTTGAATTGTTCCACTGATCTACCCGTTTTCTCAACTCATCGCTCTCTGATGAGTGGCCTTTTACTCATCATTTTATACCTGGAAAACCCCACAAAAACGACCAAAAATGCCCAAATGGACCATATAATGTTACAAATATCCTTGGATTGTGTTTTGTGTGTTTCAGGTACAAAAGGATTGAAAACGGGGCAAATACGGACAAAACCGAGCTTAATTTGGAAAAGAGTCAAAAACCGAAGCCGGGAAAGTCGTTTTTCATGCGGATTTGATTCAAGCTCAAGAAATATTAAAACGGCCCTTGGATTATATTTATTTGGCAAAAATGGTCCCTTGATTAACTCTGAAAATTCGGCAGAAATGGTCCTTGAAGTTTACAACAATTACACCTATGGTCCTTGTGTTTAACTAATTCTATCCTATCTAAAAAACACAACCGGATCCACAAACAAACACAACCCACCTTATCTTAAATACCACAATCCAATCCACCCCTAAACCCACTCTCCCCTAAACAAACCATCACCGGACCCAATTATACCCACAGCCCATACCCACAAGGCCCAACCCCATTTATTAAACTAAAACATGACCCGACCCACCCACTCAATAATAATAAAACACGGGTTAAGGGGTCAAACACCCAATTCATTTTCGGTCAAAATCCCTAATTCACTATTTCTTCTTCTTCTTCCCTAATTCCCGCCCAATTAAACGCTAATCCCACCTCTCACCACCTCACCACTACCAGCCAAACCCTTCACGTGGGTTTGCCTTTGGTCCCCTCCCCTCCACCTCAGCGATCCGTGGACAAAAGATAGATCAACGGCCAAGATTTGAAGATGTGGTGACCAAGTTATGATCCAAGGGTCGACAAAGAAGCACAAACGCAAGAAGGGAACACTCTCACACAAGAAACACACTCAGATTAGGGTTTTGTTATTTTTCTAGTAGTATAAATATAAGTCGATAGCAGTCGAGTGAAGGCTAGGATTTATTTTAGCTTTTTTTTCTTAAGGTATTTGTATTTTTTCCTTTTTAGTAATGTAATTTAAATTTGGTTTTAATATTAATGGTATTTCTGTTTTTATTTGCTTAGTTCCAACTTTTATTTACTGCTTTGATTGCTTATTTGTTCTTATTTACTGCTTTTATTCGCTTATAAAAGGTTTATTTTAGCATTTTTTTTAGGTATTGTAATTTTTATTCAGTTGTAATTTACTCTTATTGTTATATCAGTTCTTTTTTTTTTTTAAAAGTCCAAGTAGTAGCTTCTGTTGATGATTATTGCTTTATGTTTTTTTATTTGATCTATTTTATGTTTGACCAGTTGAGGCTTTTATGGTCGGTTTTAATTTTAAGTTTAAGATTCAGTGCTTAAAGTGTTAGATATGTTTTTGCTATTTAGCCTTAGTATAATTATCTTGTTGCTTAAATCTTATCTTAAATGATGCTTGTTAGCTATTTTGTTCAAGTCTGCTGCTTCAAACTTGCTTAAGTATACCTGTTTTCAGCTTAAGTTCTGCTTATTTACTAGTCATTAGGGTCTGTTTTCTGGGTTTCTAAATAGCTTGTAATATAAGCTTGTTCTTTATTGCCCTTTTGAGGATTTCAGTCTGCATTTGTTCTTGAGTTTTTTGCCTCTTAAGCCTCTTGTAGATCTCAGAGTTAGTGTATTTAAAATAGTATTTAGGTGTGTAGTTGTTAATTGTGTTTTGAGTTTTATGATTTTAAAAGTAAGGTGGTAATCTGTACTGAGTTTTATGATTTTGAAGTTGTGTGGAACACTTGTTGTTTTGGGTTGTTAAAAGAAAATTAAAAAAAAATATTATATATATATATATATATATATGTATATATATATATATATATATATGTATATATATATATATATATTATATATATATATATATGTATATATATATATTATATATATATATATGTATATATATATATATATATATATATATATATATATATATATATATATATATATATATATATAATATATAGCAAAACTGCTATGCCTGGGATTCGAACCCAGGCTAGCAGACTCACAAACCCAGCGACCTAACCGCTGCACTCTTAACTCTTTTTTATTAAACTTTACAAAATTTTATTTAAAACCCTTTTATTTTTATTTTTTTCTTTTTAGCTTATTGTGAGCTGTTGCTTATTTTCGGCTTATTTAAAAAAGCATTTTCACTTTTTATATTTTTCATAGCTCAAGTTTAGTATTAAGTATTTTAGAAAAAAATTTCAGAATTTTCTTTTTCCATTTAGTATTTTTAATCAATTATTTTCTTTTAAATAGTTTTTAAATTATAAAAAATTATTAAAAAGTCAAAAAAATATTTTTCTTTTTTCCAAAATTTTCTTTTTATATTTAGGTCGTAGGAAAATTATGTTGATACCCGTAGGATTAGTTTTTCAAATATTTCACGTTTTTACTCGTTCGTAGTTTCCGTTTTACGTTATTTGTTTTTCGTTTGAGTAGATATTAAAAACTAAAATCAACTCTCGTCTTTTCAAGCATTTTAATACCGAACCGAAAACGATATCCTCAATTTCACGCCTCGTTGGGACCTCGACCCGGGTACACGCTTATCCGGTTATTATAACTTGATTTTTGCGTTGAACCATTCCACGTTGACTTTTCTTCGTGAGAGGTTGACTTGCGAGTTGTTTGACCGAACAATCAGTTTTTGGCGCCGCTGCCGGGGAGGTGTGTTGCGACAATATCGTCACGGTTTGACGATTAGTGACTTGAAGAACCTTCCTCGTGAAGTTTCATAAATATCTTGTGAATATTTTTTATCCAAAAATCCAAAAAAATTTGAAAAATCCAAAAAACCCAAAAATATTCTTCTTTCCTTTTTAACCCTAATGTTCTTGGTGCATGCGCAGACATAATCGTAGACGTGCTGCCTCATTAGTCGAACCCGAGATTCGTACTAATCCCGATCCTCCCATTATCATAATGGCGGAGAATCGCACCATGCTTGAGCTTCTCCAAGCACCCACCGAGGGTTACGGAGATGCTATTGTTGTTCCCCCGATCGTTGCCGATAATTTCGAACTTAACCCGGCATTACTATCCTTAGTAACGTCGAATCAATTTTACGGTTTCGAGAGGGATGACCCTCATTCCCACATTCGATGGTTCAACAAAATTTCATCGACCATCAAATGTAGGGATGTTCCTCCAGAACCAATCAAATTGCTTCTCTTTCCTTTCTCTCTCGAGGGGGCAGCCCGGATTTGGCTTGAAAAACAACCCCCTCGTTCTATCTTAACTTGGGAAGATTTGGTGTCGAAATTTGTGAACGAATTCTTTCCACCTTCAAAAACAACAAGTTTAAAAAATGAAATTACCAAATTTACTCAAAAATTTGATGAATCTTTTAGTGAAGCGTGGGACCGTTTTAAAGAATAACTTCGCAAATGTCCTCACCACGGTTTTTTCCGAGTTACACCAAATTGATACTTTTTACAATGGATTGAACCAAACCGACCAAGATTCTCTAAACGCCGCCTCCGGTGGTTTTATATTGAATCGGACTACGGGAGCTGCTTTGTCCATCATCGAGAACAAGTCAAAGGTTCGCACTTCACGAAGCAAACCGGTTGTTTCCCAAGTGAGTGCTTCGCCTTCTTGTTCACATCCGCTGAATACTTCTAGCACGGATGCTAAAATTGACAAGCTCACGAATTTAATCCAAGCTTTGGTTCTCTCCACTCAGAAAAATTCTTCTTCTTCTACCCCACAAGTTTCTCCACCCGCTCAAGTCAAAGCGGTGGAAGAAAGTTGTGTCACTTGTGGTGGTCCTCATGCTTATTATAATTGTACCGCCACCGATGGCCAGCCTTTTAAAAGCAATGCCGTAGCCGAGTCTTACAACCAAGGAGGTACTCAATACCATCCTCAAGTTGACACGAGCTATCGAGCTAACTATCAAGCAGGACCACCCGGTTTTTCTCAACCAAACAATCAAAACAGGTTTAATCAAAACCAAAGTAAGGGGCCAAATGTTCCATATCAAGCCCCTACTAATCAATACCCGACCCAAAGGGTCAATTTCACTCAAGGGTATCAAACTCCAAATTACCCTGCCCCGATTGCTCCCTCAAATGATCTTACAAATTACATTAAGACAAATGAGGTGAAAATGAGGTCCATGCAAAATCAAATCACAATTTTGAAAAACGATTTTCAAAATGCTTTGACTAAGCAGGGTAATGAGCTCAAAAGCAAAATTGATCAATCGCAAACAAAGATTGAAAACATGTTTGATACCCTCATCCATCAATTTCAGCAAGCTAATTTAGCTAATCAAGCTTCTACTTCAGGAACTCTCCCAGCTAATACAATTCTTAACCCAAAGGGAGAGTTGAAAGCTGTTACCACCCGAAGTGGTAAAGCTTATGACGGACCCTCGATTCCTACTCCTTCTCCGGTGAAGGAAGTGGAACGAGAGGAAGAGGTAACAAAGGACAAGGTGCACACCTCAAGCCCACAAAGTACCGCACACGTCCCACCTCCAGTAATCCAAACTCCAATTCCGGAACCCGATGTTCCGAAGACAAATTCTAAGCCTTCAATACCATATCCTTCAAGGCTTAATGATCAGAAGCATAAAGAAAAAAACAATCAACAAATGGAAAAGTTCTTTCAAATCTTCAATGAGTTGCATTTCGACATAAGCTTTGCAGATGCTCTCGTTCTTATGCCAAAATTTGCATCTAAACTTAAAAGTTTGCTAAGCAACAAGGAAAAGTTGTCGGAGATGGCAAAAACCCCCCTAAACGAACAATGCTCGGCGGTTATCCTCAAAAAGCTTCTCGAAAAGCTCGGAGACCCCGCAAGTTTTTAATCCCATGTGATTTCTCGGGGATGGATTCAATGCTCCGCCTTGGCCGATCTTGGCGCAAGCATTAACCTTATGCCACTCTCGATATGGGAAAAATTGTCTCTTCCAAAGCTTACACCTACTTGCATGACACTCGAGCTAGCGGACCGTACTATTACTCATCCGCGTGGAATAGCCAAGGACGTTGTTGTGAAAGTAGGAAAATTCCACTTTCCCACTGATTTTGTTGTGGTAAACTTTGATGCTGATCCTCGAGTTCCACTCATTTTGGGTAGAGCTTTCTTAAGAACGAGCCGTGCTCTCATTGATGTGTACGCTGAAGAATTAACCATTCGTGTTGATAATGAAGCGGTCACGTTTAATATTAATCAGGGGTCTAAATGCAACGTTGCTACGATTGATCAAAAATCTGATATACTTTCAAGATTTACGGTCAAGAGTACGTCACAAAAACGTGCTGAGCTCAAAGCAATGAAAATTGCCCCTGGTTCAAGTCAATGGTTTAAGAGTTGTGCTGAAGTTAAAAGTGTTCTTGATTACGATGAACACGAATCGGAGGATACAACAGAAGTGGTGAAAACTGCTAGCTCTAAGAGCGCACCACTTGCCCCACCTCCGGAATCGGTTTATCGTATCGATATTTCCGCACCACTCATTTCCGACTCTTCCCATCCTTCTCCTCCGTTTGAGGGAAGTGATATCTATAAGGAAGAGCTCGAGGTTTTCTTGTTTGATGCTCCAATTTCACCGGAAATTGTTGAGCCCGATTGTGATCCGGGGGGAGACGTTCCGTTGTTGGAAAAAATGATATTTGATGAACCATTATTTTCTCTCCCCCCGAAGAAAGTTGTTATTGAGGAAAAGCAGTCTGATCCTGTGGAGTACGAGCTCAAGGATGCTTTTCCCGAATATGAGAGTTTTGTGTTTAATGATAAAGAGGAGAGTAGTGGCAGTCCCACTTCTCATCCTGATTATTCACTCTCGGCTTACGAAGCCTTTTCCTTTGATATCGATCATTCGAAAGAGACGGGTAGTGGCAGTACCACTTCCCATTCTTATATATCTCTTCCAGAGTATGATTCATTTCATTTTAATGTGAATGATCGTTATCATGAGGAGTTCTCCGATGAACTCTTTCATTTATCTCCTCCGGAATATGATCATTTCTACTTTGATCTTGAGGATGATTCTAGTGTGGGGGGAGGTGTGCTTGATTATAAGAATTTACTTATTGAAAATTTCATCCCAACCCTCCCTCCCGTTGATGAAAATATTTCTTTTGATGATGGAGAGTTTTTTATGATAGTCATAAAAATCTTGCTTCTCTTCATCACATATGGTGTGATTTATCTTTCCCTTTTCAACTGCGGGAATGAGGACACCATATTTGACCCCGGTATCGCCCCTAATAGTTTCTACTATTAAAATACCGCGGGTATATCTCATCGGAGTGGAACTTTCAAGCACTTCAATGTTTATCCAAACATCTTGAATGAAAATCCGATGGAGATTGTTTCTTCCACTTGCTTCCCCATGGACAAATGAATTCGGGGTCGAGTCAGGCTCGTGACTCGGTTAGCAAAAACAAGCGCTTCGTGGGTGGCAACCCATGCTTATCTTCTATCTTCTTTCTTATTTCTAACACTAAGTGTGGGGGAATTCCTCTACTTGTTCCTTTGTTGTTGTATGTTTGCCTTTGTTTTCAGGATTCCCGTAGATTGTGATAATTGACGCACCTGTTTTCAATCCAGCCGCCCAATATCCTATCTTTGTGTTTATGATTATCCAGGGATATCTTAAAATCCTTTTTGTGAAAACAAGAAATTCGTTTCCACACTTAGGTAGTAGTCTTACCCTTTTACGTTCTATAGTGTCGGCTCAGGCCGGTACTTTGAATATTGAGGGCAATATTCAATTCTAAGTGTGGGGGGGAATTCTTATTTGACCAAATTTTAAAAATTTTCACATATTGTACCATCTAGTCCCCTAGCACCCCCGTTTTGACCAAAAAATTTTAAAATTTTTATCGTATTTTTCGTCTAAAAGAAGTGCTTTGCACAATAAAAATAATTTGCTATACATTAATGCTTTGGTATTAATGAAAGTTTAGACTTGATTAGGCTAGAACAAGGGGGATCCCGACTCTGCTAGAGTGTTGATCTAGCTGCTACCCTTCACGTTTAGGCTAAGTTTTTACGAATTGTACAAATGAAAATGCTAAGCGTGGAGTAGTTGGTTCTCTTTAGAGCTTATATAAGTAATCTATGGATTTTCCTCCCAAAAGATCATAACCTGACTAAAATTAGTGCTATTTTCAAACTTTTGAACGCAAAAACCGTTTTTGTTAAGCAAATAAATTTTTATGCAATCTTGATTTAGAATACTAGTTCAAAGTTTTATTTAAATTTCGGAACAAGCATGCTTTCTTACAAACATAATAAGAATGCAAAATGAAAGTGAGTCATTGCTTGAAAGTTGCAAAAGTTAAAGTTTTAAGTATGAATAAATAAGTGCTCTAAGCTACGGATTCGAGATCGGGCCTTGGATCCTTATTTCCGGAAGGCGTTTAGGTCTTGGCTACCCTCTTGCACCGGCCCTTGGACCTCTAGTTCAGGAAGGTGTAAGGTCTTGGAACTAAACCGTGAAGCTCCGTCGTTTAGGATACACAAAAAAAAAAAAAAAAAAAAAAAAAAAAAAAAAAAAAAAAAAAAGTGAAAAAGTGAAAGTGATGAAAAATGAAAAAAAAATGTTTATGTTTGTTTATGAATAAGTGTGAGAAACTTGCTTCTTCTTAAATTTAAATCGAAAGTTGAACTAGTATTCGTCAAAATTGTCTAAAAGTTGGACGGTGATTTAGAAATTGTTGACTTCAAAGATCCCGTGAGCTCCGATACTATTCTCGAGGGTGTAAAAACCTAGCCTCCTAAGTTTACTAAGGACAAGCTGAGAAGAAAGTCGCTACATGGAGTGATCTCACCTTTGAATCTCTAATTTCTAAATCATTGTCGGTTTTTAACCCTAATAAATGTCGATTTTTACGATCAAAACTTTGAAAACAAGCACACACACTTAACTTAAATAATTGTGGGAGTGAAAAGTTAAGTCTCGGCTTACATAGGTTGCTAATATAAGTAGTGTTAGCATTTTACAAAAACGTTTGCGCAAGGGTTTTAGACTTAGTTGGGAAGTATAAAAAGAGGATGACGATTACAATTCCCCGGAGTCACCCATTTTGTGTGATTCCCGTTCCATGATGCCATTTTTGAAAATCAAGCATATTATTTACGTTTGTTCTCGTTTTAGTTACTTGCATTTTATAATAAAGTCAAAACGGGGTGGCATATTTTTGGTAACTTTGATATTTTTGATCCTTTCATTACTTCACATGATCGGATTGCTAGGGACTAGCAATTGCTTAGTGTGGGGGATTGATAAGTGGCCTTTTACTCATCATTTTATACCCGGAAAACCCCACAAAAACGACCAAAAATGCCCAAATGGACCATATAATGTTACAAATATCCTTGGATTGTGTTTTGTGTGTTTCAGGTACAAAAGGATTGAAAACGGGGCAAATACGGACAAAACTGAGCTTAATTTGGAAAAGAGTCAAAAACCGAAGCCGGGAAAGTCGTTTTTCATGCGGATTTGATTCAAGCTCAAGAAATATTAAAACGGCCCTTGGATTATATTTATTTGGCAAAAATGGTCCCTTGATTAACTCTGAAAATTCGGCAGAAATGGTCCTTGAAGTTTACAACAATTACACCTATGGTCCTTGTGTTTAACTAATTCTATCCTATCTAAAAAACACAACCGGATCCACAAACAAACACAACCCACCTTATCTTAAATACCACAATCCAATCCACCCCTAAACCCACTCTCCCCTAAACAAACCATCACCGGACCCAATTATACCCACAGCCCATACCCACAAGGCCCAACCCCATTTATTAAACTAAAACATGACCCGACCCACCCACTCAATAATAATAAAACACGGGTTAAGGGGTCAAACACCCAATTCATTTTCGGTCAAAATCCCTAATTCACTATTTCTTCTTCTTCTTCCCTAATTCCCGCCCAATTAAACGCTAATCCCACCTCTCACCACCTCACCACTACCAGCCAAACCCTTCACGTGGGTTTGCCTTTGGTCCCCTCCCCTCCACCTCAGCGATCCGTGGACAAAAGATAGATCAACGGCCAAGATTTGAAGATGTGGTGACCAAGTTATGATCCAAGGGTCGACAAAGAAGCACAAACGCAAGAAGGGAACACTCTCACACAAGAAACACACTCAGATTAGGGTTTTGTTATTTTTCTAGTAGTATAAATATAAGTCGATAGCAGTCGAGTGAAGGCTAGGATTTATTTTAGCTTTTTTTTCTTAAGGTATTTGTATTTTTTCCTTTTTAGTAATGTAATTTAAATTTGGTTTTAATATTAATGGTATTTCTGTTTTTATTTGCTTAGTTCCAACTTTTATTTACTGCTTTGATTGCTTATTTGTTCTTATTTACTGCTTTTATTCGCTTATAAAAGGTTTATTTTAGCATTTTTTTTAGGTATTGTAATTTTTATTCAGTTGTAATTTACTCTTATTGTTATATCAGTTCTTATTTTTTTTTTTAAAGTCCAAGTAGTAGCTTCTGTTGATGATTATTGCTTTATGTTTTTTTATTTGATCTATTTTATGTTTGACCAGTTGAGGCTTTTATGGTCGGTTTTAATTTTAAGTTTAAGATTCAGTGCTTAAAGTGTTAGATATGTTTTTGCTATTTAGGCCTTAGTATAATTATCTTGTTGCTTAAATCTTATCTTAAATGATGCTTGTTAGCTATTTTGTTCAAGTCTGCTGCTTCAAACTTGCTTAAGTATACCTGTTTTCAGCTTAAGTTCTGCTTATTTACTAGTCATTAGGGTCTGTTTTCTGGGTTTCTAAATAGCTTGTAATATAAGCTTGTTCTTTATTGCCCTTTTGAGGATTTCAGTCTGCATTTGTTCTTGAGTTTTTTGCCTCTTAAGCCTCTTGTAGATCTCAGAGTTAGTGTATTTAAAATAGTATTTAGGTGTGTAGTTGTTAATTGTGTTTTGAGTTTTATGATTTTAAAAGTAAGGTGGTAATCTGTACTGAGTTTTATGATTTTGAAGTTGTGTGGAACACTTGTTGTTTTGGGTTGTTAAAAGAAAATTAAAAAAAATATATATATATATATATATATATATATATATATATATATATATATATATATATATATATATATATATATATATATATATAGCAAAACTGCTATGCCTGGGATTCGAACCCAGGCTAGCAGACTCACAAACCCAGCGACCTAACCGCTGCACTCTTAACTCTTTTTTATTAAACTTTACAAAATTTTATTTAAAACCCTTTTATTTTTATTTTTTTCTTTTTAGCTTATTGTGAGCTGTTGCTTATTTTCGGCTTATTTAAAAAAGCATTTTCACTTTTTATATTTTTCATAGCTCAAGTTTAGTATTAAGTATTTTAGAAAAAAATTTCAGAATTTTCTTTTTCCATTTAGTATTTTTAATCAATTATTTTCTTTTAAATAGTTTTTAATTTATAAAAAATTATTAAAAAGTCAAAAAAATATTTTTCTTTTTTCCAAAATTTTCTTTTTATATTTAGGTCGTAGGAAAATTATGTTGATACCCGTAGGATTAGTTTTTCAAATATTTCACGTTTTTACTCGTTCGTAGTTTCCGTTTTACGTTATTTGTTTTTCGTTTGAGTAGATATTAAAAACTAAAATCAACTCTCGTCTTTTCAAGCATTTTAATACCGAACCGAAAACGATATCCTCAATTTCACGCCTCGTTGGGACCTCGACCCGGGTACACGCTTATCCGGTTATTATAACTTGATTTTTGCGTTGAACCGTTCCACGTTGACTTTTCTTCGTGAGAGGTTGACTTGCGAGTTGTTTGACCGAACAATCACTCTCCTTTTGAATTCTAAGGCCCATTTGTCTATACCTTTTAAGCTTCTCATCTTGTTCATATATTTTATTAGCTTGAAAGTATAGTTTTTCATTTAAAGCAGCATGTTGGTTTTGAAGGGTGACCTTTTGTGCCTCTAGTGTTTTTACAACATTTTTATGTGCTAAAAGATTTACTTCTAGGTCACCTATTTGTCCTAACTGCTCATCACACAAAGCCTTAATATGATTATATGAATCAGTGCATAATTTAGAGCATAATGATACCTCATTACCAATGGCCATGAGAGCATGATCAAACTCCTCATTCACTCTTGGATGCTCACCCCAGTTGACTCCTCCAGCTTCCATTCTCAGTAAGCTCATCTGACTCTTTTCCAGCTTCCCTTCTTCATCTCTTTTCTCATCAGCAGGCTTCTTCTCTGGACAGTCTCTTGAAAAATGTCCATGCTTGTGACAGTTGTAGCATTCAACTGTCCTCTTTGTGTATCCCACTGGTGATTTGTTGTTGAAGTTGATGGTTCTTCCATATTGCTTCTGAAATCGTTTGAACCTTAAAGCAACCATGGCAATGTGCCACTTTATGTCCATCTCCTCAACTTCAGCATCATTAATCTGTTCTAAATCTTCACTAATAAAGCTTTCATCTTCCGTTTGGTTGGCCAAGAAAGAATGGATCACCTCATCAGTAAAATTTGAAGCAGATCTTTCACTTGAAGGAGTTTCATAGCTACCAGACCTAACACTACCAGGTTTAACCTTGTAAGTGCTGCTTTTGTTCTGTGACACAAAAGCAACATTTGATGAACTGGTTGATGCCTGAGTGTTGTTACTGATGTCCCTTTCAAACATCCTAAGATTATTGTATAGGTCATCAGGTGTCATTGAATCTACTTCCTCCTTTATCCTCATCGCCACAGATACATTACCCCATTCTGATGGTAAAGATCTAAGGAACTTGTGGTTTGCATCCTCATTCGAAACTGCTGCACCATGAACTTCCAGCTGTGTTAACAGATGTTGAAATCTGTCATAGCCCTTCTCCAAATCGTTTCTTGGAGTTTGCATTGCCTCCAAATCGTTTCTTGATAACCTCCCACATCTCTTTAGCATCAACCATGCCATGGAACCTTTGCAGATGCTCCTTAGGAATAGCCATAAGAAGCAAGGTTCTGGCCTTCTTTTCCTTCTCCACAGCCCTAATCTCCTCAGCAGATACTGGTGGCATTATTCTCAGCTGCCCATCAGTCCCTTGTGAAATTCTTTTCTTAGAGTTTCCCCTTTGAATAACCTTCCATACATCACTATCAATATACTCCAGATAATGTTCCATCTCCATGGCCCATATATCATATTCTTCTCTTTTCAGTAATGGAAGTTTTATGTTTGAGATTGTGGTTGTGGAGGGGATGGGTTGTTGTTGTGTTTGGGAGTTACTGGATTCAGGTTTTCCTTCATCTTCATGGTTTGAATTCTCATCCTCACTGTTATGGATTGAAAAAGTTTCAGTGCTGATAGGCTTATCGGTCTCAGACATTGTGTAGGGTGAATTGAGTGAGAATAGGTTTTTGAGGTTAAGTGTTCTTCGAACTCAGAGTCTCTCGCCTTGCTCTGATACCACTTGTTGGTCCACGAATTGTATGTGGATCTCTAAGTAGCCTTGAATACTTAGTAGATGGTTGGGATAAATCCAAACCAGTCTAAGTGAGAAACCCTTAACGATTGTTAATGTTAATGCGGAAACTTAACAAGAACAATGAAGAACACACACAGAGTTAACACTAACTTCGTATAATTCTATTAATCACAATTGTGAAACTCGTACAACTCTCTTATCAAACTAACAATCTTAGGGATCCTTTTATAACACCAAGGAAACCCTAATACTAACCGACTAAGAAGATATTCACGAATCTTCTACAAAGATACTTACACGTTTTATATCTTTTCCTAACATATCTCTAACAAACTTTCCTTATATCACGACCAGACTTAACATAATAAGTCAACCAGACTTAATACAGACTACCAGACATAACATGTATTACCAGACCTAATTACAAAGACAGACCTAACTCTGACATATTACCAGACCTAAGTTTGTCTTCTCTTGAATCGTATGATAATTCCCAACATTTAATAAAATTCAAACACAGTTTCTATACTTTAGTTGTACTAGATATCTAGTATAACTAAGCCTTTACAAGCTAAGGGATTCGATCAAGTGCATAACTGGAATCAACACTCTTACATATCACAAATACACAAATACATAAATACCAAAAAAACTCACAACATAGAACATATAGAGAATTCAAAATCAGTTAGCGTATCAAACACACTACCAGATACCCAAATACTTATATTGGTATTAAATTTGTTAATCAGCTAGCGTATCCAACACATACAAGATCTAACCCATGCTTTATATTTGTATGTAATAACGAGACTCATATCTGTGAAAATCGTTAAGTACAAAAACATCAGGATATAACCGCCATGGCCGCAAAAAGAATAAATAAAATTGCCCCCCCTAAAGATACGAAAAATCGCATCATTTTCATAATTAAATAAGATATTTGTCACACCCCGCCAAAGGCGGAAACGCGAGGTGCAACCAAATTAATATACATCGCAGAGGGCTATAGTACAACACCATAATTAAGATTTAAGGAAATAGTACTTGATTACAATATTGTTCTAGCTTATCTCGGAAATTGAAACGTAAAGTTTGGTTTCCAAAAGATTACATAATGACCAAAGATGACACGTGAGGACTCCGTTATACAAAAGTCTTCATAAAATATGCTTATTGACGATCACCTAAAATGCATGAGAAAACGGATCAACTATGAAAATAGTTGGTGAGTATACAGGTTTTATATAGTGCGAAAACCATTTTTGAGAAAGTCCGCCTGACAAATGTCCAGTCAACTCACCATGTTACGAGTCCCGCCCATACAAGACTTGTAACATATAAGTTCACATACATTTTCATAATAAAAGTAATACGCCTGGTAGCCAATACACATGTGGTCATGACAATTCACAATATTAGCACCTCGTATATAATAAAGTATGCGGCAAAGCCCCAAAAAGAAATAATATGCATTCCGTAGACAAGGGAACGAGAGGTTGACCGACCTCTAATAGCGCTATCCATACTACCTACTGCTCCGTAGACAAGGGAGCTGTTGGGAATTAAACTAACAGTTGGTAGTGCTCATAAATAAATTAGTACTGCTGAAGATCGTTCAAGAATACACTATCAGTACTCAGCCAGTTAGTACTGTTGGAACAAGAAGTTAGTACTGTTTATAAGATAAAGATAGAGTCGTGCATGGATAAATATAGAATTGATATGATGTATATCTTATTATTATAGATTGATACGTATAATAGTTTTACTTGTATATAACTCCTTGTTCTATAAAAGGAGATTCTAATTAGGGGTTTCAATATACACACGCATCCCTAAGTACGATTCATTGTAAGAGCTTCAAGGTTATCGAAACCTTGTGATATTGTAGATCATCCGTATTAATATATTGAAGCTAATCATTTGATTTAACATTGTGTTATTACTTTTACTGTTACACATTCATATCATCAAACACAAAATATTCTAAGTGCTTTGTAGTAAATTCCGCGTGCTACATAGTATATACTCAAAGTATCTATCTAACACAAGGCGTGTGTTTAGATCCGGTCAAGTGGTATCAGAGACAGGTTTCTGATACTTTGATTTAGAAGATCCAAAAGTACTTACTCTCTTGCAACTAAGAAGATGGACATGGAGACACCTCAAACCTCAATCCTTGCTAAACTCCCCATGCTGAAACAGAATGAATACGATTTATGGCGGCTCAGAATAGAGAAATATTTCATGGTGCAAGACTATGCATTATGGGATATCATAATCAATGGTGATTCCTTCAAACCTACTACTTATGAGGAAACACATGCTGATGGTTCCAAGACCACAAAGCTTAACACTGAGCCTGTTACTAATGATGAAAGAGTCAAAAAGAAAAATGATCAGAAGGCTAGGAATTTGTTACTCATGGCAATTCCTAATGATCAAGTGTTAAACTTTAGCCACTATGAGACTGCTAAGACACTTTTTGAAGTAGTTGTGGAGAGATTTGGTGGCAATGAAGCCACCAAGAAGGCACAGAAAACCCTACATAAGCAGAGTTATGAGAACTTTAGTGCCTCAAACTCTGAATCACTTGATAATATCTTTAATACACTTCAAAAGATTATCAGCCAGCTAAATGTTCTGAAAATTGTGATTCCACAAGAAGATCTCAATATGAAGTTTCTCAATAGTCTACCTGCTGAGTGGAATACCTATGTGGTTTTCTGGAGCAATAAGCCAGAACTGGAAAAGATGTCACTGAATGAATTGTACAACAATCTCAAGATTGTTGAGCAAAAGGTGAAGAAAGGAGGAAGCACTAGTTCTAGTTCTGGAAACATAGCATTCTTATCATCTTCCAACAATAACAGTCCTGATGATGTTGAAGCAGTTGGTACTGCTAGCCCTAAAGTTAGCACTGCTAGTGTAAAAACTAGTACTGCTGGCTTGACTGAGGAGACCATATATGCATTTATGTCAGAACAATCTGGTGGGTCTCAAATCTTCAATGAGACCTTCTTCAGATTGCTGAAGATGATTTGGAAGCTATGGATTTAAAGTGGCAGTTGGCCTTGATAAGTATTAGGGCTAAGAAGTATTATCAAAGAACTGGGAACAAGATTACCTTCAATGGAAGAGATGTAGCTGGGTATGATAAGTCCAAGGTGGAGTGCTATAATTGTCAAAAGATGGGGCACTTTGCCAGGGAATGTAGGAGCCCAAGATAGCAAAACAACAAGGGTCAAGGGTTCAAGAGTCATCAAGGAACAAGGAGAACAGTGAATGAGGAAGATACTTCTTCCAAAGCAATGGTGGCTATGGATGGAGCAGGTTTTGATTGGAGCTTTATGGAAGAGGAGGAGGAACCAGCCAACTTGGGATTAATGACTTTCTCAGACTCAGAGGTACATATTGTTCAAAAATGTTCAAATTCCTGTTCTGCTTTAAAAGATTATGAAACTCTTAAGAAACAGTATGATGATCTTAGAGTAGAATTTAATCAAGTGAATTTTAGTCTGTCTAATCATAAAAGAGGACTAGCTATTTTGGAAGAACAACTTGATTTTTATAGAAAGAATGAGTCTAACTTTAATGATGATATAGCTGTGTTAAAGAGAGATTTGCAACTGAAAGATGACAAGATGAGTGGACTTGTATATGAACTAGAGACACTTAAGAAAGAAAAAGAAAATATAAAGTTAAGTGTTGACACTTTAGAGTACACATCAAAAGGGGTACAGAAAATAGTAGAGAGTCAAATACTTAATAAAGCTAAATCTGGTTTAGGTTACAAGTCTGTTGCACCCCCAAATAGAGGAATGTTTGTCCCTCCAGGAATTGATTTGGCTCATACAGGTTTAGAAGAGTTTAAGGATATGGATTTTCCTGGATATGGTACTAAAATTAGTGAGAATCCTGTTAAATTTGTTAAGGCTGAGGATTCTTATGTTAGTGCAAGTGATAAATCTCTCTCTAAGGAAAAGATGTCTTCTGGTAGGAACTCAGATGCACCAACCATAGAGGATTGGACATCTGATGATGAGGATGATCAGGTTATGGTTAAACCTGATGTTGTTAAGGTAGAAGTTAAACATGCTCCTAAGGTGGTTAAAACTGAAAACATAAAACCAGTTAGGAAGAATGTCAAATATGCTGAGATGTATAGATCTGTCCATAGTTCTTCAGTTCCTAGGGGTAACCAGAGGAACTGGAATGGTTTAAAATCTCAACAACTAGGAGATGAGTTTGTGATGCAAAACAAAGTATGTTTTGAATGTGGAAATTTTGACCATTTGGCTGCTTATTGTGACTTAAACCCATGGAAAAAGAGGGTTTGTGGGAATTTAAGGGTCAATAGGAATAACAATGCTAGGGTAACTCAAAATAATCCAACAAGGTTGACTGACCCTAATGTAAATCATAAAATGTCACCCAGAGCAGTTATGTTATGGTCTGGCATCAAAGCAGTTTCAACTGTTAGACCAGCAGTTCCAACTGCTAGACCAAACAAATGGTTCAACAACAGACAATCTGTTACAAGTGCAAAACCACTTTCAAATCATGCACAAACAGTTAAAAGGCCCTTTTATCAGAAAACATCTTTGAGTAATCAAAAATGGGTGCCTAAAGTTAAACCAGCAGTTCCAACTGCTAAGCCAGCAGCTCCTACTGCTAGGCATGTGAGTGTTAAGGGTCAAAGGGGCAATGCTGTGAAGGCCTCAGCACGTTGGGTTAGGAAACCTATCAAACCCAATGGTGCATCAATGATTTTCAATAAATATTCCTATATTGATGCACGAGGCAGATCCAAGTCAGTGATGGCTTGGGTCCCCAAAAGAAACTAACACCTTTATATTGTGTGTAGGAACATCCTACAAATGGTGAAGAAGATAGAGGATACTCAGACAGTGGATGTTCAAGGCACATGACTAGCAACATGTCATACCTTTCAGACTTCATAGCCTTGGATGGTGGACCAGTTGTCTTTGGTGGTGGTGTTGGTGGTAGGATTACTGGTAAATGAGTAATTAAAACTGGTAATCTAGACTTTGAGACTGTGTATTTTGTACCAGAGCTAAAGTACAACCTTTTTAGTGTATTACAAATTTTTGATAAACAGAACAAGGTTTTATTCACTGATACTGATTGTCTTATTCTTTCTCCTGATTTCAAGCTACCTAATGAAAGTCAAGTATTGCTTAAAATCCCCAGAAAGGGTAACACATACAGTGTTGAGATGAATAAACTTGTTCCCAAAGAAGGTCTTACTTGCCTTGTTGCAAAAGCCACATTGGAGGAGTCAATGTTGTGGCACAGAAGGATTGGTCATGTTAATTTCAAAACCGTTAATAAAATTGCTAAAAATGGTTTGGTAAGAGGTTTACCTAACAAGACTTTTCAAAATGACCAAACCTGTGTTTCTTGCCTTAAAGGAAAGCAACACAGAGCTTCTTGTAAGCCAAAGATGCATAACTCTAATAATCAAGCTTTATACTTACTTCATATGGACTTGTTTGGTCTAACTTCTGTGAATAGCTTGAATTTTAAAAGATATTGTTTGGTTATCACTGATGATTATTCTAGGTTTACTTGGGTTTTCTTTTTGACAACTAAGGATGAGACTAGTAAGATCCTTAAGTCATTTATTGTTGAGGTAGAAAACCTAGTTGATAAGAAAGTAAAAATAATCAGATGTGATAATGGAACAAAATTCAAGAATAGGGTTATGGATGATTTTTGCAGAGAAAAAGGTATTAAAAGGGAATTTAGTGTGGCTAGAACCTCCCAGCAAAATGGAGTAGCTGAAAGGAAGAATAGGACCTTAATAGAGGCTGCTAGGACAATGTTAGCTGACTCTAAGTTTCCTATTTCATTTTGGGCTGGAGCAGTTAGTACTGCTTGCTATGTTCAGAATAGGGTTCTAGTAGTGCAACCTTACAATAAGACTCCTTATGAGCTTTTTAGAGGTAGATCTCTTGCCTTAAGCTTCATGAGACCTTTTGGTTGCCATGTCACTATCCTTAATACCAAAGACCAACTAGGAAAGTTTGATGAGAAATCTGAAGAAGGTTTCTTTGTTGGTTATTCTTTGAACAGCAAAGTTTTTAGGGTGTACAATAAAAACACCAAACATGTTGAAGAGAATCTGCACATTGAGTTTCAGGAAAATATACAAAATGTTGCAGGTGTTGGTCCAGATTGGTTATTTGATCTTGATATGCTTTTAGATTCTATGAACTATGTGCCTGTTACAGGTACAAATACTAACCATGATGCAGGTTCAGAAGAAGATGATGAAGAGTATATTTTGATGCCAATTTTGGAAGATAGTCCAGTAAATGATTCTTCCTCAAAGGATGCTAATGGAGAAAAGAATGATGGTGCCTACAATGGACAAGCTGGAAAAGAAACAGAAATTCCTGAGAGCAGTACAAATGGAATTAGTACTGCTGAGCCACATAATCATACTGCTGAGCCAAATGTCTCTACTGCTGAACCAAGTCAACCTATTCTTGATTCACCAGTTACTACTGCTCAACAAGATGATGATATTGATTTCTATGGAGCTGGTTTACACAATATGCCCAGTACCTATGACATTCCTTCTACTCCCCAAACAATAGTTCGCAGGAATCATCCACTTACCAATGTAATTGGAGATGTACAATCTGGAGTAAAGACAAGAAGACAGATTCAAGATCCAGATCACCATGGTTTTCTTAGTGTTGTGTATAAGAAAAAACATCATGAAGATGAGCATAAGTGTATATTTGTATGTTTCCTATCTCAGATAGAACCCCAAGAATGTGCTAAAGGCTTTAGAAGAATCAAGTTGGGTTGAGGCAATGCAAGAAGAACTGCTTTAATTCAAAATTCAGAAGGTTTGGGTTCTGGTTGATCTACCAAAGGGGATGAGAGTGATTGGCACTAAGTGGGTATTCAGGAACGAGAAGGATGAAAGGGGTATTGTGATAAAGAACAAAGCTAGACTTGTAGCTCAAGGCTATACTCAGGAAGAAGGGATTGATTATGAGGAGGTTTTTGCTCCTGTTGCTAGGCTTGAAGCAATAAGGTTATTTCTTGCTTATGCTTCTTTTATGGGATTCATGGTCTATCAAATGGATGTGAAAAGTGCCTTTCTGTATGGTACTATTGATGAGGAGGTTTATGTATCTCAACCTCCAGGTTTCATAGACCCAGACCATCCTGACAAAGTTTATAAGGTGGTTAAAGCCCTTTATGGATTGCATCAAGCTCCAAGAGCTTGGTATGGAACTCTTGCATCTTATCTTTTGAAGAATGGGTTTCATAGGGGAAAGATTGATCAAACTCTGTTTATCAAGAAGAACAAGGGTGATATACTACTGGTTCAATTTTATGTAGATGATATCATCTTTGGTTCTACAAAGAAGGAAATGTGTAAAGAGTTTGAAAAGCTAATGAAAGATCAGTTTCAGATGAGCTCTATGGGGGAGCTTACTTTCTTTCTAGGACTTCAAGTACAGCAAAAGTTAGATGGAATATTTATCTCTCAGGATAAATATGTTGGTGAAATTTTGAGGAAATTCCAATTCACAGATGCCAAAGTTGCTAGTACACCTATTGATAAGGAGACACATTTGTTATTAAAAGATCACAGTGGTGAAGATGTGGATGTGCACATATATAGATCTATGATTGGGTCTCTGATGTATCTCACATCATCCAGGCCTGACATTATGTTTGCAGTTTGTGCTTGTGCAAGATTCCAAGTCAATCCTAAGGTGTCTCATCTAACAGCTGTTAAGAGAATCTTTAGATACCTTAAAGGTCAACCTAACTTAGGTCTATGGTATCCTAAAGAGTCTGCATTTGATCTGGTAGCATTCTCAGACTCTGATTATGCTGGTGCTAGCATGGATAGAAAATCTACAACAGGTGGTTGTCAATTTTTGGGTTATAGATTGATCTCTTGGTAGTGTAAAAAGCAGACTATGGTGGCTACTTCTACTACTGAAGCAGAATATGTAGCAGTAGCAAGTTGTTGTGCTCAGGTTCTCTGGATTCAAAATCAGATGCTTGATTATGGGTACAATTTCTTAAATACAATTATATACATAGACAATAGCAGTACAATGTGTATCATTAAAAATCCTGTTCAACATTCAAAAACTAAACACATTGAAATTATACATCATTTTATAAGAGACTGTGCTGAAAAGAAATTGGTTCAGGTTGTCAAAATTTACACTGATGACAACTTTGCTGATTTATTAACCAAAGGTTTTGATGTAGGAAGGTTTCAGTACTTGGTAACAGGTATTGGAATGCTTAATCCTTCAAAAGATTAATGTCTAAGTGTTTTTGTTTGTGTACTGCTAGTTGTGCTATTTGTATAATTTGTACTGCTTGAGTATTTTTAGGTACTGCTTATGGAATTTGTTAGTCATTTGTGATAAATGTTAAAAGGAAAATATTGTGTATTGTGTTTTCTTTGGTTTTGGACTAACATTTCAGGTTAAGAAAGTATTTTAATATGGATTGTGCTTTGGAAAGTATGGTGGTTTGAAATGTAAGGTGTGAAAGCTTGTCACACAACAAATGGTAATTGGTTCACCATGTCTAATCCACATAAGAACCAACTAGTCCAGATCAAACGGTTTCTGGTAAAGACTACTCAAATCCGTTTATGGTTGACAATTTGCTAAAAATTATATGGTAATCAACTCACCATATCTTACAGTGAAGAGTTGACTAGTCCAAAGAAAACGGCTATTGGTAAAGACATATCAAATCCGTTGATAGCTGATAGTTTGCTAAAAACTATAAGTGGACAAAAATGTTTTCATATCCACATTGAGTTTATCCTCATGTCTGAAATTTTTTGGTAAACAGTTTGTACTGCTAGTTTCAACTAGTTTGTACTGATGGTTTAAACTTGGTTTCATACTGAGTTTATGCTCTATGATTCACCTCTCTCAAAAGGTTACACATCTGGAAGTGTTGAGAGCAGTTTGAAACTATACAACTGAATTGATGGAAACTTGTACACATTGTCATATTGGAAGCTGAGCTTAAATGTCATATGTTCTAGTTAATCTGATGGTGAAGATTCTTCCAAACAGGGGAGGAATTAAATTTTATTCAGTTGCTGTTAAAGATAATTATGTATCTCAGGGGAAGATATCAACTCAAAATCAAAGATGAGTGTGGAGTTTATATTGGAGTACTTACTGTTTTTGGTTCTTCAAAGATTTAAAGAGAAGATAATTCTGAAGTGATTCAAGATTGAAGATAAGTGTTTGAAAGAATCCACCCCATCATCAACATTGGAGTTTAATTCAAAAAACTTAATGATTTACACAGAAATCATAAGTTTAGCGGAGGATTGTTGGGAATTAAACTAACAGTTGGTACTGCTCATAAATAAATTAGTACTGCTGAAGATCGTTCAAGAATACACTATCAGTACTAAGCCAATTAGTACTGTTGGAACAAGAAGTTAGTACTGTTTATAAGATAAAGATAGAGTCGTGCATGGATAAATATAGAATTGATATGATGTATATCTTATTATTATAGATTGATACGTATGATAGTTTTACTTGTACAGAACTCCTTGTTCTATAAAAGGAGATTCTAATTAGGGGTTTCAATATACACACACATCCCTAAGTACGATTCATTGTAAGAGCTTCAAGGTTATCGAACCCTGGTGATATTGTAGATCATCCGTATTAATATATTGATGCTAATCGTTTGATTTAACATTGTGTTATTACTTTTACTGTTACACATTCATATCATCAAACACAAAATCTTCTAAGTGCTTTGTAGTAAATTCCGCGTGCTACATAGTATATACTCAAAGTATCTATCTAACACAAGGCGTGTGTTTAGATCCGGTCAGGAGCCGTACGAACGGTACGTTAAAATTGAAGTGTGAATGGAAAATCAATCGGGGACTAACAATGCGAATGTACGAACAGTACATCATAACAACTATTATATACAATTTAATTAAGCCTGCTCCGTAGATAAGGGAGGCTAAAATTTAAGTACGTGCAGTACATCATAAGTTCAAAACATTTCTTAAGTTCAATTCAAGTCATAAAGGTTCAGAATCAATTTCAAGGTTTCAAGTAAATGTACCAAAAGTTTCAAAGCAAGTAATGAGAATTTAAATAAAAACACGAGTCATGCATTCCACCCCAAAGATATTAAAAATAGTTAGAAAATGGGGTCCGTGAATACTCACCTCAATAAAGCAGTCTGAGTAAAGTCAAATAGTATGAGTGGGCGGCACCGACGCGCGACCTAGATTAATATGACAAGTGTTTAGATTCGTTGATCTATGAATCGATGTGAGCATTATTAAGTGTTAGATTGTCGATGCTTGCGTAGTAAATGCTTAAAGTTCAAAAATATAGTTTTCTAAGTATTATTCGTGTTGTGTGAATTTTATTGTTTGTCGTATATTTGATAGGGAATTATTATTATTCGTTGAGAGTAACGTTGATATTTATATCTCAATATTGATATTTAAAATCTTGACATAACTAGTGTGTAAATATATGTTTTCAAAGATATATTAAAGTTACAAAACTTACCCTAAGCTTATACAAAGGTTACATTTTTAACCCAATGTTTATACTATTTTCAATTTTAGTCGAAAACCTGCAAAATATCCTTTTCACCCACTTTCTGAAAATAACAGTTTTTACCCCTTTGTTTTACTCAAATTCATATTTTCTGTTTTGATCCGTTTCTTTCCAGATTTTACATTTTAAACCCATATTACGTAAACTTTGCATGTTTAGACCTAAATAAATAAATGGAAGTTTTACCCTTTTGTTTTTATTCCACATGATTTTTAGTCCTCATATTAATTTCCTATACTATTGCTTACCTCGAAAATTTTGTACACAATAGATCAATGGGCTTTAAGGCCCAACAAGGTGGTGCTTGGTTTGTAGTAAAAAGGAAGAACAATTCAGTTGAAGAAAAAGGAAATATATAATTCCCAATGTCACCACCTAGACTTGATCCTAGGTCTGCTGTGTAGTAGTGAACGACACTACCAAATGAGCCAAGGCTCCTTTGTGTTATGCTTTGTATTTCGTTCGTATATAAAAGGGTCTCGAAACTGGTTCAACATTTAGCCATACAACACAGTATGCTTGCATGGAATTTTTATTTGGTTGGACTATAATTTCATTTTCAAGTCCCCAACTGAGTTAGTATGTCGTTGTGCTAGCTTGTACTCCATGTTAGTGTATATTGCATGCATGGCTCGTCTTTACAATGTGTACGTGATTTTTTTATTAACGAAGGTTTGGATTTTGATTTATGTAGTTTGTTGAATACACTATAAATATATCCCATGAAAACTTATGTCACTCTAAATATATTAAAATGGGTTCGAGACTTACTACACCAAGAATGGTGGTGAAGAGGATCGAATGGAAAGTGACAATGAGAACCCAAGATGACAAGAAAACCATAGCCTTGAACTTGTACTCGACCTAAACCCTTGTGAATCGTTATAAGACTTGTAGTTTTACCAAAGTTTCTTTCTTTTTTCTTCCTTCTCGACAGTGATTAAAAGGGTGAGTAAGATAGGTTTGTTTGTGTGTTTGTGTTTGAATTTTTGTAGTGAAAAATGTTTAAGAGTTAGGTTTCTTAAATAGAGGTGTTTGTAGGAGATTAGAAGATAAACCTAGTCCATGTTGTCCTTGTTCTGTCGACTTGCTTTGGGAAAGAGAAGAAAGCTGTGATTTCCATAATGGTTGACTTTTGCTTCCTAATATGATCGACTGTGTATAGCATGGGAAAACAAAATGGGTTGTGATGAATTCCATACAATCTGACAATATAAAGATTATTTGGTTTACACAAGGGTTAAAGATATTAGGAGGGGATAAGAAGTGATGGTGGTACCACATGATGGGATTAGGATCTTCTATTCCTTGAACTTGTGCTTTTTAGAACCTTAGTCGAGTACATATATGCAAAAAAAATTCCGGGTGCTCCTTGGTTAGATCGAATGACATGAGAAAGGGGTAAGAAGAGTTTTGTAACTTCCATATTAGTTGACTTATGTGGATATAGTGTTTGTACATTGGATCAAGGGTATAACAATGATATGATTAGCATCTTATAAGTCTTCCAAGGATAAAGAAAATGTGGGTGTACATATGTTAGGCAGTCGATACATAGGGACCAAGTAGAAGGGTGATGACATTTAGGGAAGTTGACATTCTTGTGGGTAATGTGTTTATCCAAGGGTTGAAGGTTAAATGGGAGACAAGGAAATGACTAAAGGTACTATAAGATGTGATTAGAATCCATGAAAAAGAGGTTAAGAAAAAAGAGAAGAGGGGGGATGGCATATGGTAGTAAAAGAAGTGGGAGGTAATGTTTTTAATTTTATTCAGTGTATTTCATGTCCAGTTGAGCTTAAATGTGAGTCGCGGTGTCCCGGCTTGACACTTACAAGTAAAATTGTAAAAATACATTTTTGGAAGTGTTCTCATAAAAGTGATACAAAAACATTAATGTGTACTCGACATGAGTTTAATTAATTATTGCCATAACTATATGAATGTCGGTATGCATGTAGGTTGTTTTCCAGGGAAAGCGAGATAACCTCTAGTTTATAAATTTTAATCGTCAGTAAATGTCAGAAAATATATAATAAATATTTTCACTATTAAATAATAGTCCGAAAAATTACGGGTTGTTATAGTCTGCCATCCTTAAAAGAATTCAGTCCCTGAATTCAGTTTTTGTTCGCTCTACAAACGTACGTTTTCGTGATTATATTTGATGGACAAGCTTTCCCATCCTCGAGCTTAGCCCTCAAAAGACCTTTAACTGGTGCATTCTAACTTAATCTCACAACTTATCAAACAATAATTGTCATGAGATTACGTTGAATAGGTTGAGTAACAACGTGTTTCTAGCTTGATTTCCGCAATTCACCAAGCAAGAACTGTCACTGAATCAAGCTAGGAAACAAGTTTTCAGAGAGAAGGAGTTTGATATCCTTGAAGGATGCCTTTTGAAAGATTGGCCCGATTTTGGGATTGCTTAAACCAATCAAATCAATGAATAGTGATGGCTTAGATTAGCAAGAAGGCTTATGACGTTAGGTCTCACATTAGTCATTGTCATGAACTTGATAGGGAATGAAAGTAAGTTTTGCACTAGTATTAAATGATGCTGAAATAAAAGGGTTGTTCTAGAGAATGTACCCGTCACGATGTTTGGGTCCTAGAGGGCTTCCTTGGTGCCCAGAAAATATGCTCGGCCCCGAGCTGGGCTGATATTGCCTCCACGGTTTGGGTCATTTCCATCAACCGCTACAACGAGATTTAGGTTATCCTGCACTGGCCTCTGTGCCCGACTCAACCTAGGACATGTATTCCGGAGGTGATCCGGACTCCCATACTCGAAACATGTCAACCTTCGTTCGTGGTTCCCATTTCTGTTTGAGTAATTCCGACTAAGATGGCCTGTCTGTCGGCATTTGCTGCACCTTAGGCAGTCTCCCAAGTGATGGAGGTTACATGGAGTACACTTAGGATGTGGGCCTGCATACCCTCTGCGCTCCTGAGTTGTTGCTCCATAGTTTCTAGCTCCTCGTTGCCTCTTGTCCTGCTGGTCCTGGTCTCGGCTTCCCTGTTGATCCTCTTGTCGCTTTTGTCCACTATCGTTTCCTTTTATTAGCCAACTAGATCTGATCACATCATTTGTAAAACTGTATGTCATGCCTACAGTGTCTTGCAGCGTGTTTGGTTTAGATGAAGTGACATCCCTCCTGATTTCAGGGATCAAACCCCAAATATATCGATCAATCAGCTTCTCCACAGTGGAGACCATGTGAGGGACCATTCTGGTCAGCTCGTGGAAGCGGGCCGTATATTTGTCAACTTCCACTCCCACCATCAAATGGTTCCAAAATTCTTCTTCCAACTTCTGCACTTCATCTTTTCTGCAGAACTCCTCGATTAGTAACTTCCTGAATTCTACCCAAGATAACCCATTTGCAGCTTCTCTTCCTCTGGTCTGTAGCTAGTTGTTCCACCAAGTCAATGCTCGACCTTGGAGTAGACCGGATGAGAACTCAACCTTATCTCCTTCAGCACATTTAGTGATGCTGAGTTTAGACTCGACAATCAAGAACCATGATAGCAGGCCAATGGGACCCTCGGTGCCATAAAATACCTTTGGCTTGCGTGCCATAAAAGTCTTATAGCAGCATCCATGGCCGTTGGTCGAGGTACCAGCTCCTTCATTGGTTCGTCCTGCATCAATGTATGCAACGATCTGAGTTAGAAGATCTGCCAACCCAGCAGCACTGTCTCTTGGGGCTTCATTGTTGATGCTTCCTGAACGGGTGTTCCTTGTAGTCATGATTCTACTATAGGACAAAAAATTGGTTCTGTGAGTTATACATGGACGATGGCGGATGATGTGTGGAACAGCAACAGTTTTGGAGACGTAGTGAGTGTAGCATGACGGAAACAAAGACGTACTTAATCTATCAGGTTGTAATATATAGAAACGAGAAGGCATGTATATATATATATATATATAAACGTGAATGTACGAACATGTTATGCATACTAAATGCTAATCATTCCAGTGATACGAACTCTTAGAACCACATCCTAATGCAGTTCCAGTATCAACTCTAACCCAAACAAACTGCAGATTACCTCTCATTGCATGATTCTTTCTGAATTAGACATAGGTGATCAGGCTATGTATAATTTAGGATTAACGATGCAATGCTAGGACTAGTTGACTCGTATGATGTTCGGTGTTTTAAGAAAACTTTATTTTGGTTATAGTTGCGATTTTTATATTAGAAAAACCGGCATTCACTATAACAGCCTGGCTCTGATACCAATCTGTCACACCCCGCCAAAGGCGAAAACGCGAGGTGCAACCAAATTAATATACATCGCAGAGAGCTATAGTACAACACCATAATTAAGATTTAAGGAAATAATACTTGATTACAATATTGTTCTAGGCGATCTCGGCAATTGAAACATAAAGTTTGGTTTCCAAAAGATTACATAATGACCAAAGATGACACGTGAGGACTCCGTTATACAAAAGTCTTCATAAAATATGCTTACTGACGATCACCTAAATTGCATGAGAAAATGGGTCAACTATGAAAATAGTTGGTGAGTATATAGGTTTTATATAGGGCAAAAACCATTTTTGAGAAAGTCCGCCTCGCAAATGTCCTGTTAACTCACCATGTTACGAGTCCCGCCCATACAAGACTTGTGACATATAAGTTCACATACATTTCCATAATAAAAGTAGTACGCCTGGTAGTCAATACACACGTGGTCATAACAGTTCACAATATTAGCACCTCGTATATAATAAAGTATGCGGCAAAGCCCCAAAAATAAATAATATGCATTCCGTAGACAAGGGAACGAGAGGTTGGCCAAACTCTAATAGCGCTATCCATACTACCTACTGCTCCGTAGACAAAGGAGTCGTACGAACGGTACGTTAAAATTGAAGTGCGAACGACAATTCTATCGGGGACTAACAATGCGAATGTACGAACAGTACATCGTAACAACTATTATATACAATTTAATTAAACCTCCTCCATAGACAAAGGAGACTAAAATTTAAGTAAATACAGTACATCATAAGCTCAAAACAATTCTTAACCTCAATTCAAGTCATAAAGGTTCAGAATCAATTTCAAGGGTTCAAGTAAATTTACCAAAAGTTTCAAAGCAAGTAATGAGAATTTAAATAAAAACACGATGTTAGGAATATAAATATTCATGTGAAGACTCGGTCACCCCGAGTATCTATTTAGCATTTATGTAGCTCGTAGGATTATTAGTATTAATAGTATTAGTTTAGATATATTAGTATTTGTGGAGTGGGTCGGGTCTTTACACACTGTCAGCTCACTCTACAGCCCGCTAGGGGCACCTAAACATTGTTGTATATATACCCCTTCCCACACATGCGAAGGGTTGGAGCTTCTAATCATTCAACCATTTTCTTCCTTCACTCTCTCTCTCTAGAACTCCCATCTCTATCTCTCTCTTTCTCTCTCTAAAGATTCGGCCAAATCCACCATCATTTGTGTGTTATATGTTATTGAATATGCTACAATTGGTATCAGAGCCATGGTTAGGTTCTAGCTATTCATATTCACGGATTCGTGGTGAGATTTTGGCACTTTTGTGTGATTTTTGTGGGCCGTATTGTATTGACAAGAAAATCATTGGTTTGGCTTTGTTTGTGGTTCAAATCAATAGAATTAAGTGCTTTTGTGTTCACATAGCTATCTAGTTTAGTTTCTTGGTAATCTACGGTTGATTTAGTGTGTTTTGTGAAAGATTTAAGGTTTTTCTTGATAGCGATTTGTGTTGCGGACGGGCATTCTTGATTGCGGTTTGCCTCTCGGTAAAATCTTCATTGTAGCGGTTGGTATCTTTTTTGGGTAATTATTGCTAGCGGTTTGCCAAGAAATCCTGACAGCGGTTTGGAGCTTAACCAAAACGGGAAAGACAACAAAAAAGGACGGAAAGTGACATTTTTGTCCTTTGCTGCTGCTGTTTGTGCTTTTTGTCTAGTTGCGGTTTGTCCTTTTTTCCAGCGGTTTGACTTTAGGTGTTGCGGTTTGACTCACTGCGGTTCAAGTTTTAGCGGTTTGAATTCTAGCGGTATGGCAGTCTAGTTCTGCGGTTAGATCATAGCGGTTTATCTAGTATTCCAGCGGCTTGAGTCTTGCGGTTTAGCGTTCTGGTTCAGCAGTTTGGTCGTTGCGGTTTGAACTTCTAAGGTTTGAGTCTTCTGCGGTTTGCGGTCTTCTGCGGTTTGTAGTTTCTGCGTTTTGTGGTTTTTGCGGTTTGACCAAAGTTGACTTTTTACGTCAAAACTTCAAACGGCTATAACTTTTGAATCGTAACTCCGTTTTCAGCCTACGACCTGTCAAAACGACTGTGAGACCGAGCAGAAGGACATGTTGTACAAATTTATTCATTTAACCCAACTTTCGAAGCCTGAAAACGCTCCAAAATGATGTTATTGAGGTTTTAAGTTTTCAGACCATATTTTCACCGTAACAACTTGCATCAACCATTCCAAATCACAACTATACAACAGATCACCAAGTCTACCAAACTTATATCATAACACATTCAAGTAATCATTATCATTTCACAGTTTATTTCTTGATTTTTGTAAAATCCCGCGAAAGAATCTATTTCTCGATTTAAATCATAGAATTGTAAAATCCCGTGGACGTTTACATCATGTCTACTACTTCAGATTCCTTCATATCTGAGGTACTCAAGTTGTACGACACGTATGATAAACAAAAGACTTCCAATTCTGTACAACAAATAAACGTGTGTGATTTTGATAATGCTAATGTGGAATCTTCGTTCTCGAATTCGCAAGAGATAGAGTTGGTTCAGTCACTAATATTGCCTAATGCAAAGGAAAGTTGCATTGAATGTTTTAGATTACTTCATTCACATCTCAAGGTTCTCTTTGAAAAACCTGGATACTTGGGAGGATACACACGGGCTTTCGCAACACTCTTTGGTCAAGATGTTCAGGACTTCACTGTTAAAATGATTCTGTACTTAGATCAACTTGAACAACAGCTTGACAAAGAAGAATTCTCTGAAGTTAGATCCATGGCTGCCTTTTGTGTGATCAGCAACCAACTCCAAGTATTCTTTGACTCGCAATTCACTGAGGATTATGATTATGACAGTGAAATGACAAAAAAGTGTTTTGCTAACTACACTGGAACCGAGGTTGACGTGTTCAGAGCTACATTACTCCAACTTATGAGTAATGTTAAGGGGTTCATTAATGAAAGGACAAAACAGATGGGAAACGAGACAGAGTCAGATAAGCATGATGATTGCAACAGCTCAAGGACTGATATCACACATGGTGTGGATGCAGATCTCAGTCCAGTAAATCACCAAGTACCATCTGCTGAGGTACATCTGTCTGATCAACATAATGTTCTCTCTAATGAACAACAACATACTGATCAAATTATACCAACTTATGAAACTTATCGGTTGGAAAAGGCTGATAGCAATATCACCTCGGATTCAAAAAATATGAATCATAAGGGGGGAGAAATTGATCAAGATGCTGAACATGATGATGCGTCAAGTTCTTTGCTTATGGCTGAGTTTTCCAAATCAAATGATATGGCTGAAAAGGATGTTTATAATGAACTGTAATACCTCGTAAATTTCCCCTGTCATTTGTAAACAATTAACGAATAGTAATCCATAATCACAGTTTAATTAACCATTTTTACGGACTAAATTTTTTCTTTTATTCAACATTATTACTAAACGGGACATTGTATCGCAATTCGCATTCTTTGTATCAAACTCATACACATACCCCGACATTCCAATTCGGCCTAATCCAATCCAACCAGACCCTTAAATATTATTACAATGGGCCTAGTTATTTTTCCAGCCCACCAAGCCATATTTGGCTATATCAAAATCGATACACACTCTATCAAATCTCGATATGCTTTGCCTCATTTTAATGTAAATTGGCACACGGCATATATATTAAATCATGTCACACAAATCTTCACTATATCGAGAATCAAGAACAAGAAATACATTGAACATATTATATCGAATGATCAAGGAACAAGTGCTAAAGTGAATCGAATTCACCAAATATCAAATATATCAAAGTTACAAAAACTCATTCTAAATGAATTACATTGTACGTACATGTTAATCCACGAAATCACAAACATGTTTAAGAGTTCTTTGTGTCATTTTGAAACCAACTCGATCCAAAAACTCTCACTCGATCACCTCCTTATTTTGGTCACCTTTCTACAATTGCTTAACCCTTGGAGTACACCAACGAGCCAACAAAAGCCAACATCAAATCCATTTGTCTTCTTGTTTTTGATCCATAGCGTCGGCTAACACAACCACAAGCAACCATCATTGCCACTCTTGCAATAACTCACTTCTCAACTGTCACACTCCACCCCATGTGGACCTTTGTGAATTACAAACCAAACCGACCCTTGATATTGTTTCATATGGGAATCAATTCCTAGACAACAAGTAAAGACAATGGGTCATGATGATTTCTACACACCACACTCAAGCTTACTTACACACTCAAACTATCACACTTCACCTCAAATCATGATTACAACTTACAATATAAAAACTCCTTTTCTCTTCACCTCATACGTATACACACTCATTTGTCCCCTTCTTCTTGTCATCCCATGTTCTTGCTCCAAGATTCACCAAACTCAAGAGTGATTATTTTAGAAAGAAACATGTGCTCTTCCTCTTTAAATACCATGCACTCCATACTTGTTTTTCACCCAAACAAAAACAAAAACAAAAGCAAAACGCAAACAAAGCACAAATATCTCCCTTGTTTCTCTTGTAGTTCGACAGTATGCAAGCAAAGGAAAGACAGGAAAAGGGAGTTGGTATGTTAGTAAAATAGAAACATGGGTTTTCATAAACTTGAGTTAAATATTTTCCTTGCTTCTTTTCCTCTTGCTCAATCAAACTCAAACCCAGTGAAACTGAGAGAAATTACAACAAGGGTCTAAACTTGGAAAGCTTGGGGTGAACTTGGAGTAAGCTTTTGGAAACTTGGTCCCTTCTTGGTTTAGTCTTGCTCTCGCCACTCGACATCCACTCTTTCTCAGGCCCACTATAAGGAAACCAAGTTATGTTATAGTATATTGGTTGGGTCGTGATTCGAGTAGCAAAAGTCATTCATCAAACACCAAGTTCTAGGTCGTGTTTTACCCACCCCATATTGCTTCATCCCACACTCAAAACCACATCACACTCACTCAAACACAACCATTCTGATCCCAGAAACCCTCAAGACCAGAGATAACTCAGTTCAAGCTCACTCGAAACGCATTGCAAGTTTGGAGTTAAAACGTAATTGAGTTCATCCTTTTTGATCGAGCACAAGTTTTCTCAACCATCCAAGTCCTCTCCTATTCAGTCTCATCCAATTTTCAAGTGTTTGTAAGTTCCTTAAACTCATTTTCGATTCATTTCAACTCATATCTCAATATAATTCAATTCGAGTATATGTGTTGAACCTATACATTTGTTGATCGATTTATTTTTACGTGTACATTTGGTTTCTCTAGTTCGAACCATGTTTCATTCGGTGGGTAAGCCACCCAAGATCATGTATAAACGCACATGACACCCTCATGCACTCACTTGTTACGAAAACAATACCATTTTTGAACTAGCCTTGAACACGTGAAAATTCAAAACAAAAACACTTAGAAATTTTTCTAAGTGTTTTGAGTATTAAAAACGTCACAAACAGTCACCTTGGAGGCTTTGTATTTTTGAATATATACATATGACACACATATGTTTTTGCTCAGTTCGAATATCAACATGAAAAAATTTATTTTTCGTTTTAGAAACTTTTCACGAAAAGCTTTAAAAAGCTCTTAAAATCGTACAAAGCAAAAGCCCTTGACTGGCTTACAAAACTTAGGTAAATTTTGAGTTTTCAAGTTTTTTTTTTTCAAACCAAGCGAACCAGGCAACAAACACACATCATACCTTCGAAACTGTAAACGCGACCACACAATATTTTTGCACCATCTCATTAACGGCCTAGAACACTAAACTTTTCATGTTTTGTGTTTCTAAAAATAACGTGAACCCGTCACTCAAATATGACCATTTTGAACTGCCATCGCAAATGTAGTAACAGAATTAAATTAGAACAATCTTATATGTTTCGGACTGGGCTGAACAAAAGCCCAAGAAGAAATGGAGCTAGACCAGCCCACTGGGCCCATACAAAACATTTTTAGAATCACAAATATAGCCCAAGTCCAAGCCCAAAAGTATTTTCATGCCCTCGCCTCTAAATTTTGTAATGGGCCATTGTTCTACGCGTTTTAAGGCCCATTATATCAAAAATAGACATTCTGGTCAAACAAGCAGTTGACTTAAGCTTTAATAAGCCTAAATAAGCTTCGGAAATTTTTGTAGAATTTTTCCACAAGTTTTATGCAAAAAGGACTAACTTTGCAAACTAGTTTCACTTTGAGGGGCCAAAACTGCCAACTTTGTAAAAGCAGGTTCTGAAACAGTAAAAACAGTATCTTTGGGATAGAAAATGACTTTATAATAAAGTATAAACTCAGATTGTCAATTGGGTTAATTTTGGGTTGAAAATATAACTTTTATAAACCAAGGACTAACGGTGCAACGCAAACACCGTTAGGGTATAAAGGGTAAAAACAGTGAAAATTCAAGGGTAAACAGAAACATTATAACATCTTCATCCCCAATCCATAATTTACACAATACACCCTCACCTCTCACATTGTTTCAAACACAAACTTATTAACAATATGTTATATTTATATATAACGACTTTTAAACCACTCGACTCAACGTTTTGTCTCATCCAATTCGAGACGGCGATCATTATGATTTATGAATCATAACAACAAAATAATATTATTGATAATATTATTTTTGAACTTTAAAGTATATCACACTCGCATCACCGATCAAATCGTCATACGATTCCTCATATCACATTCGTTATTCATGCTAAGTCGAATACTCAAACGTTATTATTATCCAGGTTGTGTGTGAAACTGTTCTGAATTCTTTATCCAACCAACAACTCAACTCAATCATTGACAACTCAAGGTGAGTTCATGGCCCCTACTTTTACATGTTTTATAAACGTTTTGGGGGAGATACATGCTTAAACTACTTGCTATTATTTTTCAAGTACTCTACACTTTACATACTACTGTGAGTTCCATAGACCACTCTTTTACCTATTTTGAATTACTTATGGTGGAAATACATGCTTGTATTTCATATAAACTTTACTAGCTTACCTTTTACATTATACTCAGTTGATAAACCACTCTGCTTGTTATTGAAACGTAACACTTACTTTTATTTACAAGAACACTATAAACTTTTGCGGATTACTACGAACTCATGAATTCACATTTATACATTTTTATATCTCATGGAGAGATACCTACTATAAACATGATCACAAGTGATTTTCAACTGTATGCTGTACTTGCTTCACTATTGCCTAACTTTACCTTTATTGCCATGTTCGAAGTCCCTCATATCATGAACCTTAATCACTTGCGAGTGAACGTAAATAATTGTGAATAGATCTATTTGGGACTGACAATCCCCGTTTGGGTCTGCTAGGATGAGCCACCCAAGCGCACTTTATTTAAACAAACTTATAGGTTATTGGCAAATACCTATCCCGAGGGCTTATATATTTTACATCATTTTTTATGCCTGTTAAACGTTGAGTGTCATGAGGCTTAGGGCAATAGAACGATACTGTAGTCATGATACAGTATTGCCATTATTTTATCAAACTTGAACTTGTATTCACTATATAGCTGAAAATCACTACTTCGCAAACTATAACTAAATATTTTGTTGACCTATTTAGGGCAACCTAACAAACTATGGGTGTAAAACAACTTAACCCACCACTTACTTTATAACAAACCAACTATGGGTATATAATATCGTAACCCATCGCTTATTTTATTAATAATTGTATTTATTACAATTATTACCTAAACTTGGAACTATTGATAATCAACTGATTTTATGCAAACTCTATGGATTCACTCACACTTTAATTTTTGACAATCAACTGGTTTAACTATAAATACTATGGTATTACTCACTCTTTGACTTCGATAATCAACTGTTTATTTACAACTGTTATGGACTTACAAACTCTTTGATTTTGGAAATCAACTATTTTTACTTACAAACTCTATGAACTCACCAACCTTTGTGTTGACGCTTTTAGCATGTATTTATCTCAGGTCCATAATGAGCAGGGATGGCATGGAGGAGCACGAATACTTATGAAGGCTATAAATCTTACTATCATTCGAAAACCTATTTAATAAACTTTGAAACCACTGGGACCTCATTTTGTAAACTCTGATATTCGAATGATAAATCTTTTAAAACGACTGAAATGGTGATCGTTTTCTACTATTCAACTGTTGTGCCATAAAGTAACACCCAATTTGAATTTCGCTGTGTATCACGAAATTGGGGGTATTACAGATTGGTATGAGAGCTACAGTTATAGAGAAACGGGTCTAAATGAGGTCCAAACTATAACTACTTTTACAAACAAAACATTTTATAGCCTTACGCTCTCCGTGCTTTCCATCCGCCAGACGCTTATGTGACTTCTAGATAGTTTTGCTACACCAACACTCTAATATATTGATATATATACTCACCAACTATTTCGAGTACCATACCAACCATTCTTAATTATCTTACTCCCATCTTTATAGATGCGTGTGACATACTTTTCCCGTATTTCCGGAAAATCCGCGCATGAATTATTTTGTTGATTAGTATGAGTGTTAAATCAGAAATTCTTAAGTAGGATAGTTTACAATGTCTTTATTTGAATAATTGGGATGCCTTTTATTTAAATAAAGAAATTGTAAAGCGCCGAACCATAAGTTTATATTTCCTTATTTACATTGTTTGGGACGCCTCTCTATGTAAATAACGAATTATAAATAAGTGGGCTTATTTGTATCTGTAATGACACGAGTATGAAACCGATAATCACGAAAATTCATCAAATACACATCATAACTCTCATTAGAAACCATAAATATTGATACATAATGATATGATTAGCATTGGTAATGCTAAAATTACAAATATCACTAAGAAAGGCATAACATCACCAATCGGTTGACCCGCTATGCCAAAGGAAAACACCACTACACCAGCAAGAGCAAGAACCACGAATGGGTGCAACACCTTGAATATCCTGTACGACATGAATACACAAGTATTAACGCAATAAAACATTAATACATGGTGTTAGTATACGGATTCAAAGCAACACTCCTATCGAAATACTATTACTTACCCCCATATTTCATCCGCGCTGACGGCCAAAACCACGAGTGCTATGAGAAGCACTATGACCTCGGCCAGGGACTCCAGATCTTCATCCAGGACGTAAGCCAAGAAGATGGCTGCAGCAGTATACAAAATTAAGAGAATGGTGTATGTGTAAGACATTTCGAGAGTTTGGGAGGAGAGAAATTGTGTGGAGTGAAGAGTGAAAGCTGGCGTATATATAGGAGAAATAGACGGTAGGCTACTATCCTAGCCAATTGCGTTTACTATTCCTCACACAAGGACAAATAAGATTTCTCATCCCCTAAAGCTGGGATTCAGCAACTTTCTCTACATACACCAAATCCTCATCCGAATATTTATATGTAAGAATTTGTTATCAACAAAACTCTTTGTTTAACGGGTAGGTTACCCGCACAGATCCTTATAATTGGAAACCATGTGTAAATTCCAAACCATAAAAGAATAACGATAGTCATTCCAAAAGAAATTTTTCCAAGTTGTGTTAACTGTGGAAATAGTAAATTTCACATGAGATTACAATGGTTCCATCCACTATTAGGACATTATGAACTACACAATGGTCCTACTTATTCCTCTAACGTTGTGAATTTCACGATGCTCCCTCTAAAATCCCAGACATTGTATGTGATTACAATGGTCTCAAAATTATTTCATAACCTTAAGTCTTACCACTTTGAATTTATCACAAAATTCTAGTGGTCTCTATTTCCTTAGCAGACACTGTAAGTAAATACAGTGGCCTCTACTTTTCTTGGACACTGTAAGTGATACAGTGGTCCCTATATTTCAACCTCAGGCACTGTAAATCCTACAGTAATCTCACTTACATTCCAAACACTGTAAATGAAACAATGGGCGCATTTATCTAAGTATCATAACGTGTTCCCACATTCTTAATGTCACCCTCATTTGTACAAACCTTGATAGTCTAACAATCGCAAACAATATAAGCCAAGTACCATCTATAACTTTATGTATCGTGAAATAATGAAATGCGTGTGGTTAAACATTTCGGACTCACGAAAACCAAACCAAACACACCCTTGAAACATTGGTTCTCGGCCCATTGCTAACAGCAACCCAACGCACCTTTGTTTATCATTGGGCCTTTATCATAAAAACTCGAGCCCAACTCTATTTAAGCCCAAGGACTTAAGACTTAATTCTAATCTAACCGGCTCATGTCCGTTTACTTTGGGTCATTTTATGTATAAAAAAAAATTCACTTAACAACCTATCAATATTTTCACACGTCTCGATTAAGCACTTACCAAAGAATCATGTGTGACAAGTCTTTTCCAATTACTCGATCATGTGATGACCAAGTTATCATCAAAGCTCAGCCCAACTGTCATGTTCTCAAATTGCTTCAACTAGGCCAAAAATCATATATTGCCTAAGTACTTTGTTCCATTCAAGTTCCAAACAACCTCAGCAAACTCAAACGAACCCCCACCTAATTATTTGTTGTTGGATCCTTTGTGGACTCGACTACAACCAAAACAAATCAACTTTCGTGCTTCTCTTTGTCCCCAGCGACGGTTAACAACCCCAAGAAACAAAATGATTTTGAGCTACAACACATTTCATCTTATGACATAATGATTTCCCCTCCTAACTCCCATACCTATCTAACAACTTGAATATTTTGTACGATAGATACAAACAAATTATTAACGTAAGACACAGTTTTATATAAAGCAAACAAATTTTATTTCACATTCGTTAAAAAAAAAAAAAAAAAAAAAAAAAAATTGTGTATATTTTTTTTTACTCAGAAGCAAACTGATTCATCATCTACAAAAACTTGGAACCGATTCTGTGTTGTCACTTAAAACTTTATTTAACAAGTTTTTCTTTACAAAAGCTGAAGTTCAACAACTTTCTTTACAATTATCAAGTTATCATCCGAAACCCTCATTGTTAAAAATCTATTACTTACAAACTCTTTGTTTAACGGGTAGGTTACCCCTATAGATTTTTTATTTTCAAAAATTATGAACCATGTTTATTTTCAAAACACGGTAGAATAATAATCTTCATTC
Organism: Artemisia tridentata subsp. tridentata; assembly: GCA_021014915.2. Classification (NCBI taxonomy): domain Eukaryota; kingdom Viridiplantae; phylum Streptophyta; class Magnoliopsida; order Asterales; family Asteraceae; genus Artemisia; species Artemisia tridentata. The sequence continues at coordinate 278,933,100 of CP139504.1, forward strand.
AAAAATGAAATTTTTCTCAAGTCATGTTGACTATGGGAATAGTGATTTCCACATATACCCCAATAGATTCATCTCTTTCGAAAAGTGTATGGCTCCAACGCTTGAAATCCTTTAGTCATGCCTACACCCTTTCCAACACCTCGTATAGAGTGTTGCTCAACAGAAGATTTCATAACAACTTATCATGCTAGAGTCTTCATTCCAATGACTTCCACCAACTATTACTGAGTAATGTCAGTAGCAAAACAACCCTGACAACTATCTTAGACTGGAATTTCGGGAGGAATTCTATTTAACGGGTAGGTACTGTAATACCTCGTAAATTTCCCATGCCATTTGTAAACAATTAACGAATAGTAATCCATAATCACAGTTTAATTAACCATTTTTACGGACTAAATTTTTGCTTTTATTCAACATTATTACTAAACGGGACATTGTATCGCAATTCGCATTCTTTGTATCAAACTCATACACATACCCCGACATTCCAATTCGGCCTAATCCAATCCAACCGGACCCTTAAATATTATTACAATGGGCCTAGTTATTTTTCCAGCACACCAAGCCATATTTGGCTATATCAAAATCGATACACACTCTATCAAATCTCAATATGCTTTGCCTCATTTTAATGTAAATTGGCACACGACATATATATTAAATCATGTCACAGAAATCTTCACTATATCGAGAATCAAGAACAAGAAATACATTGAACATATTATATCGAATGATCAAGGAACAAGTGCTAAAGTGAATCGAATTCACCAAATATCAAATATATCAAAGTTACAAAAACTCATTCTAAATGAATTACATTGTACGTACATGTTAATCCACGAAATCACAAACATGTTTAAGAGTTCTTTGTGTCATTTTGAAACCAACTCGATCCAAAAACTCTCACTCGATCACCTCCTTATTTTGGTCACCTTTCTACAATTGCTTAACCCTTGGAGTACACCAACGAGCCAACAAAAGCCAACATCAAATCCATTTGTCTTCTTGTTTTTGATCCATAGCGTCGGCTAACACAACCACAAGCAACCATCATTGCCACTCTTGCAATAACTCACTTCTCAACTGTCACACTCCACCCCATGTGGACCTTTGTGAACTACAAACCAAACCGACCCTTGATATTGTTTCATATGGGAATCAATTCCTAGACAACAAGTAAAGATAATGGGTCATGATGATTTCTACACACCACACTCAAGCTTACTTACACACTCAAACTATCACACTTCACCTCAAATCATGATTACAACTTACAATATAAAAACTCCTTTTCTCTTCACCTCATACGTATACACACTCATTTGTCCCCTTCTTCTTGTTATCCCATGTTCTTGCTCCAAGATTCACCAAACTCAAGAGTGATTATTTTAGAAAGAAACATGTGCTCTTCCTCTTTAAATACCATGCACTCCATACTTGTTTTTCACCCAAACAAAAACACAAACAAAAGCAAAACGCAAACAAAGCACAAATATCTCCCTTGTTTCTCTTGTAGTTCGACAGTATGCAAGCAAAGGAAAGACAGGAAAAGGGAGTTGGTATGTTAGTAAAATAGAAACATGGGTTTTCATAAACTTGAGTTAAATATTGTCCTTGCTTCTTTTCCTCTTGCTCGATGAAACTCAAACCCACTGAAACTGAGAGAAATTACAACAAGGGTCTAAACTTGGAAAGCTTGGGGTGAACTTGGAGTAAGCTTTTGGAAGCTTGGTCCCGTCTTGGTTTAGTCTCGCTCTCGCCACTCGACGTCCACTCTTTCTCAGGCCCACTGTAAGGAAACCAAGTTATGTTATAGTATATTGGTTGGGTCGTGATTCGAGTAGCAAAAGTCATTCGTCAAACACCAAGTTCTATGTCGTGTTTTACCCACCCCATATTGCTTCATCCCACACTCAAAATCACGTCACACTCACTCAAACACAACCATTCTGATCCCAGAAACCCTCAAGACCAGAGATAACTCAGTTCAAGCTCACTCGAAACGCATTGCAAGTTTGGAGTTAAAACGTAATTGAGTTCATCCTTTTTGATCGAGCACAAGTTTTCTCAACCATCCAAGTCCTCTCCTATTCAGTCTCATCCAATTTTCAAGTGTTTGTAAGTTCCTTAAACTCAATTTCGATTCATTTCAACTCATATCTCAATATAATTCAATTCGAGTATATGTGTTGAACGTATACATTTGTTGATTTATTTTTACGTGTACATTTGGTTTCTCTAGTTCGAACCATGTTTCAATCGGTGGGTAAGCCACCCAAGATCATGTATAAACGCACATGACACCCTCATGCACTCACTTGTTGCGAAAACAAAACCATTTTTGAACTAGCCTTGAACACGTGAAAACTCAAAACAAAAACACTTAGAAATTTTTCTAAGTTTTTGAGTATTAAAAACGTCACAAACAGTCACCTTGGAGGCTTTGTATTTTCGAATATATACATATGACACACATATGTTTTTGCTCAGTTCGAATATCAACATGAAAAACTTTATTTTTCGTTTTAGAAACTTTTCACGAAAAGCTTTAAAAAGCTCTTAAAATCGTACAAAGCAAAAGCCCTTGACTGGCTTACAACACTTAGGTAAATTTTGAGTTTTCAGTTTTTTTTTTAAACCAAGCGAACCAGGCAACAAACACACATCATACCTTCGAAACTGTAAACGCGACCACACAATATTTTTGCACCATCTCATTAACGGCCTAGAACACTAAATTTTTCATGTTTTGAGTTTCTGAAAATAACGTGAACCCGTCACTCAAATATGACCATTTTGAACTGCCATCGCAAATGTAGTAACAGAATTAAATTAGAAAAATCTTATATCTTTCGGACTGGGCTGAACAAAAGCCCAAGAAGAAATGGAGCTAGACCAGCCCACTGGGCCCATACAAAAAATTTTTAGAATCACAAAAATAGCCTAAGTCCAAGCCCAAAAGTATTTTCATGCCCTCGCCTCTAAATTTTGTAATGGGCCATTGTTCTACGCGTTTTGAGGCCCATTATATCAAAAATAGACATTCTGGTCAAACAAGCAGTTGACTTAAGCTTTAATAAGCCTAAATAAGCTTCGGAAATTTTTGTAGAATTTTTCCACAAGTTTTATGCAAAAAGGACTTACTTTGCAAACTAGTTTCACTTTGAAGGGCCAAAACTGCCAACTTTGTAAAAGCAGTTTCTGAAACAGTAAAAATAGTATCTTTGGGATAGAAAATGACTTTATAATAAAGTATAAACTCAGATTGTCAATTGGGTTAATTTTGGGTTGAAAATATAACTTTTATAAACCAAGGACTAACGGTGCAACGCAAACACCGTTAGGGTATAAAGGGTAAAAACAGTGAAAATTCAAGGGTAAACAGAAACATTATAACATCTTTTTCCCCAATCCTTAATTTACACAATGCACCCTCACCTCTCACATTGTTTCAAACACAAACTTATTAACAATATGTTATATTTATATATAACGACTTTTAAACCACTCGACTCAACGTTTTGTCTCATCCAATTCGAGACGGCGATCATTATGATTTATGAATCATAACAACAAAATAATATTTTTGATAATATTATTTTTGAACTTTAAAGCATATCACACTCGCATCACCGATCAAATCGTCATACGATTCCTCATATCACATTCGTTATTCATGCTAAGTCGAATACTCAAACGTTATTATTATCCAGGTTATGTGTGAAACTGTTCTGAATTCTTTATCCAACCAACAACTCAACTCAATCGTTGACAACTCAAGGTGAGTTCATGGCCCCTACTTTTACATGTTTTATAAACGTTTTGGGGGAGATACATGCTTAAACTACTTGCTATTATTTTTCAAGTACTCTACACTTTACATACTACTGTGAGTTCCATAGACCACTCTTTTACCTATTTTGAATTACTTATGGTGGAAATACATGCTTGTATTTCATATAAACTTTACTAGCTTACCTTTAACATTATACTCAGTTGATAAACCACTCTGCTTGTTATTGAAACGTAACACTTACTTTTATTTACAAGAACACTATAAACTTTTGCGGATTACTACGAACTCATGAATTCACATTTATACATTTTTATATCTCATGGAGAGATACCTACTATAAACATGATCACAAGTGATTTTCAACTGTATGCTATACTTGCTTCACTATTGCCTAAGTTTACCTTTATTGCCATGTTCGAAGTCCCTCATATCATGAACCTTAATCACTTGCGAGTGAACGTAAATAATTGTGAATAGATCTATTTGGGACTGACAATCCCCGTTTGGGTCTGCTAGGATGAGCCACCCAAGCGCACTTTATTTAAACAAACTTATAGGTTATTGGCAAATACCTATCCCGAGGGCCTATATATTTTACATCATTTTTGATGCCTGTTAAACGTTGAGTGTCATGAGGCTTAGGGCAATAGAACGATACTGTAGTCATGATACAGTATTGCCATTATTTTATCAAACTTGAACTTGTATTCACTATATAGTAGAAAATCACTACTTGGCAAACTATAACTAAATATTTTGTTGACCTATTTAGGGCAATCCAACCAACTATGGATGTAAAACAACTTAACCCACCACTTACTTTATAACAAACCAACTATGGGTGTATAATATCGTAACCCATCGCTTATTTTATTAATAATTGTATTTATTACAATTATTACCTAAACTTGGAACTATTGATAATCAACTGATTTTGTGCAAACTCTATGGATTCACTCACACTTTGATTTTTGACAATCAACTGGTTTAACTATAAATACTATGGTATTACTCACTCTTTGACTTCGATAATCAACTGTTTATTTACAACTGTTATGGACTTACAAACTCTTTGATTTTGGAAATCAACTGTATTTATCTCAGGTCCATAATGAGCAGGGATGGCACGGAGGAGCACGAATACTTATGAAGGCTATAAATCTTACTATCATTCGAAAACCTATTTAATAAACTTTGAAACCACTGGGACCTCATTTTGTAAACTCTGATATTCGAATGATAAATCTTTTAAAACGACTAAATTGGTGATCGTTTTCTACTATTCAACTGTTGTGCCATGAAGTAACACCCAATTTGAATTCCGATGCGTATCACGAAATTGGGGGTGTTACATGAACTTTCAAAAAGATTTTTACAACTTGAAAAATATTGTATTTCTCTTGAAATCGCAATGCAACAAAAGGAAGAAAGGTCTCAAACTAAACTACCATGTGAAAATCCGAAACTTCCTGAATTTCGTGAATTCTTTATAATAAATGATTTGAAAGCTCAGCTAGAAGCCAAAAACTTGACGATCAAAAACCTAAAAAACAGTTTGGCTGAGATGCGTGACATGTGCAATGAAGTTAAGACTAAACATGACACTAAAGTGGCTGAATTACTTACTGAAAAAGAGACTTTGAAAATGCAATGTAAAAACCTGTGTGATTCAATCAAAGAAACGAAATCTAAGTTTAGAGATCAGACAACCTCTTTGATTGCCAAAAATGATGAATTCAAAGCTCAAATTCAAGAGAAAGGTTTCACAATCATTGCCCTTAAGAACGAATTGAGGAAATTAACTGGAAATAGTGTGAATATTAATTTTGCAACACCATCAATCTTGGAAACGCCAGTTTCACAACCTCTTAGAAAGCGAACAGTGGTTAGACAACCAAATGCGTTTAGATCTGAATGACCAAAATCTTCTAACCTGAGGTGTGCAACCCAAGTTGATGTGAAACAAGTTTTGTCAAAACCAGTCACTTCACAATCTAGACCAAATGTTCAGACAGTTAGTGGTCGTTCTAAGGGTGAACCTCATAAGTCTAAGACTATGGAAGTAAATGCACACCCTAAGGTTCGATCCCCTAAGACTAGAAGCCACAACAGGCCCGTAGGACCAAAGAGTCATGCTCAGAAACCTAGTGGGCAGATTGCTGTAGGACTAAAAGATTCTCCCAACAAGCATTCTAAGGGGTATAAGAAATCTAACAATCCAAGATCTTGCCTTAGGTGGTTACCGACGGGTATAATTTTTAAGATGGTTGGTCTTAGATGGATACCTATTAATACAGATAGCACTTCCAAGAATGATTGTGAAAATCCAAATGATCGGGATATCAATGTCACTAACCCATATAAATGTGAGCAAAATCGTCGTGTTAGTGCAGGGAATCCTTACTTAAGTGCAGGTACATCTATCATTTCCGTCAAGGAAAAACTCATGGTGTGGTGGCCAAAAAGATTGAAATCTCCTAATTTGGGGGATCAGAAAACTCAACAGTGATGTACGTGCATAATGACATCTGTTCACATCAGTTCAGGCCTCGTTCTTCATCGACAATGACGTTTGAACATATCAGTTCAAGCCTCGTTCTTCATCGACTATGACGTCTGTTCACATCAGTTCAGGCCTCGTTCTTCATCGACAATGACGTTTGAACACTGCAGTTCAAGCCTCGGGCCTCATTGTCAACATAATGGCGTCTGCTGACAACTCTTCAGGCCCAGTTCCTTAAAGAAAAGAAAGGCGTACGCTTGAGTGTGCTTTATCTTCGGAAGAAGAGAAATCTTCTTGTTTCTGACTATTCTCATCAACAAGCTTCATACTTGCTCCATGCTTGTTCAGTCATCAAGTGGATCTACTTTCATTAGATTGGACGTTTATTCACTCGATCCAAAATGGCAACTTCAAATGCAATTTTTGAGGGGGAGAAGTGTGAACAGTGGATCAACCTTATATACACTTGTTCAATCAAAAATGGCATTCTCATATGCAATTTTTGAGGGGAAGAAGTGTGAACAAGTGGATCGACATACATTTGATTTTTTGTCCACTCACTTGTTGGGCATCTAATGGTGACTACGGAGTTGATCAGGTATCACTTATTTGAGGTTGAAGTTGACTTTCTCAAAGGTGTGATCTTATCTTATCTTGAAGTCGAGGTTGGTTGGATGCATGATTTTCAATGATAACTTGCTCGTGCTTAAGATTTAAGTTGAAGACTTGGTTTATCTAGTTACCAGCAGTCGGGGTGGATGGTTGAAGACCTGGTTAACCATCACTTAAAGGAGTTATGTTGTAATACTCAGTGTCACACGCCGATGACGTTGTGGATGATCGCAAGAGGTGTTAATGTCTCATACTTTGGTTGAGTATTGAGTACTTAGAGATTTGATTGGAGCATAAATTCTCTACACCGTTCTTCCAATATTAGTGCAAGCTTAAGTCACGAGAACGGGAAATTCTACTTCAGTTTCAAGTTTGGTATATTGGGTTTGCTCCATCAGTCATCACCTCAAATAGCCTAATTAAGGGTTGGTAAAGATAGTCAGGAAAAGTTTCAGTAGTGGTTGATTCTCACTTGATACATTTAAGCTAATTTTGTTCTTCTCACAAGATTTCAAGTATTTGTGCATAAAATGTGTTGCTGATTCTGAGGTATCAAAACCAGCAAGGGGGAAGGAGACATACATCTGAACGCACAACGAGTACACGTGATAAATTTTGTACCTCTTCTGAGTTGGGGTTATTCTGGGAAGACAAATGTCATAACCGCAGAGAAAATTAGTGTTTTAACTCGTTCCTTATGGTGTATCATTCCAACTACGTGGGGGAAGAGATGTATGAAATAGTTTCTGATGATTAAAGAGGTACACAATGGTATGATGATTCCTCTAGTTAGTCTGTATCATTTCGACTACATACGGGATAAATTGCCTACACTCGGGACTTAGTTGACTTGGGTGTAATAATTCTCATCTGTAATTTCCTGAAGGGAGAAAAGTGCATCTCCAAGTCTTAATTGATTTTGATGTTACGTTTTCAACTTCATGAATGGGATTGAGTGTGTACTTCGGGTTTTTGGGCTTCATACAATGAGACTGATTGCGTCAATTCAACTACTAGGGGGAAGTGGACTCTGGATATTTTCGGTATGCATTCCTTCAGACTTCAGCGGGAAGTAATGTGAGAAGAATTATTCAAGTGTGAGATGATACACTGCTGATCTATTTGAGGATCCCCCGATCAGAGAATCATGATGATTATTCTTAAAAGGAGCAGCAATTTTTAATGTGGTTTGCTACGGTTTCCTCTGTACACTTACCTTTCATAAGCTTGAAAGAGAGCTTTGAAACTGCTCAAAGGAAGATTATCGGTTTAGGGGGAAGCTGTCAAAGCTTCAAATTGAGAAGGCTCGAGTTCAGTCTATTATTCAGAAGCCTCGAAAGCTTTGGTGGGGAAAGTTTAAGAGATGTTGACTACAGACTTCTAAAACGTACATAACGATATCCTTATTTCGGTATTCATGTCAACATCGTCTTAAATAGAGTAACATATTTTGTACATATCTTATACCAAAATTGTAAATAGAAAATTATAAATCCAGAAAATTGTAAATAGAAAAATATTAAAACCAATAAAAAGCCATAAAAAAATATATATAGAAAATACCAAAAATAGTTGTTCTAGGCATGTCTTCTGTTTATCGATAACATTTACGGACCTAGAAATGTCATTCAATAATGACACGGGTCTTTAAATGAAGCTCGAGCAGAAGTTTAAAAGGTTTATCAAAACATGTCATTATGGCTTGCTATTACTTCATATAGCAACCCGCGTTTCAAAATGGGAAAGGCACGTCGCCAAAAAGACGGCTGTTCCTTCTACTGGGTGATGTTCACCCAGGCATGGATTACTTTATATCCATGTTTCTTCGATTTAATGTACGGTTCAGTGCGTTATTTCCTGATTAAGAAAAGAAGTCTTCTTTGAATACAAATAGTTTTCATTCTATGATTCTTCTGAAAATTATTTGTGAGACACATGGTGGTAACGTGTTGGTTGAAATTCTTTCAGACTTGGATTGTTCATAAAATTTGTCACTCAATCAATGACTTCAACACCTTAACTAGAATACGAATCATTGATTGAGGGGGAGAGTGATTTCAAATTTTATATCATCAAACGGGTTTCTTGGTTATCTCATAATTGTTAGAAAAGGTTTTGAAGTTAATGGGGTATTAGTTGAAGAGGGTCTTGCTAAGCTTTATCTCAAATGGCCAAATGTGTTAGTTCTTAGAAAGATTAGGGCATTATGTGAAATTTGCTTATAGTATCCTAACTTTAGGTAACTATAAGGTTCATTTGTGTCACTCTGGAATCCTCGTTTAATCCCCTAAATACTTTAAAACTCAAAATCTAAAAGAAGTTAGAAAACCCATTGTGTTTGATGTTCTTGAATACTCCACAGGCATTTGTATGATCTGAATGAATGAATTTCAAATGTTGATTGATTTTTGTTAGTCGATAGCTGCTTAATTGTTGTTTATTCAGTGCATGTGCACTCAGGATATGCTTAGGTGTGTAGCTATCATGTTAGAATCATGTCCCTAAGATCCTGTGAAATATGTGTGAATTGCCATGTTCATGATTGCTGATTGCTCTTCATGCTAGATAGCAGTTTGATGTATTTTTTGACTATGGTTTGATTATGAGATGAATATGGTATTATGAGTTGACAAGTTGTTATGTGGTAGCTATTAATGAAAAGTGAATCCGTATGTATGTATATCTATGTTGATATTCTTATGCAGATTCCATGGCCAATATGAATGTGCCAGTTCCCGCTCTAACCATTTGATCAGATGTTCAAACTCTATTAACTGGCTCTGAATTCACCACAACAACAACATCAGCAACAACAACAACACTGTCATCACCACCACCACCTTCATTTCAACAAAGCAATACTTATTCTGGTCTCGCCAAGTGGGGATCTACAACATTTGGGAAATTTTTTATAGGTGGATGGATAATTGATGTTGACTACTGACTCCCTCAAAGAAGCGGATGATTACATCGTCTGCGCAAAAAGGTCAATATTATTTGTGTCATAACGATTATCATTGTACATAATAAGTAGTGAATAAACATTTGTTGTTATGTGTCAGTGTATGATTGTTTTAATTCAAAATCTTTCAAACCTATCATACCTGAAACTAACATTCTCCCTCATTGATTGAAGGGGAGCATCGTAATGTCTCATTATCAGAATATATTAAACCTGACCACATTTTCTCCCATAATTTTCTAACTTATTTAAATCAATTGGGATCATAAATCTCAAAAGGTTTGAAATTTTTGATCGGGGGAGAGAATGTGATTTAAATATGAAATATGATAAAATGTGATCTTTTGAACTCATGTGTAGGCTCCCAAATATGTGCTAAACTCTTTCGTATATCGATGCACATATTGAGGGGGAGCGAATGATTTGTGATGGCAATTGTGGAAGAATACCAAAGACCGACCATGTTACTTAATGTACTGGAGTTATAAGGATGGTGAGGTTAGGTATTAGTTCCCATGATCCAGCCAGAATCGGAGGGATCTTCCCAGGGAAAATCCTCTAGTTAGAATAGAAGTCCTTAGGAATGATTAAAAAGGAGAAAAGTGGATAAAGGAAGAGTGCCGACTGAGATTGAGCTAGTACTTGAACAAACCCAACAAGGTACTAGTGATGAAGGCTCGGTAAGCGCTGAAGGGGTTGAAGAATGAAAAAGAAATGTAAAGATAAAGGGGGAAAAGAAAGAAGCCCTCCTTACACTTTAGGCAGAAACCGGGTCAATACATATGCTGTCAGAATCACTAAGTTGATTGCTGGCATTGAAGACAAAGTATCATGGACCCAGTGATACGCTGCACAACCCTCCCTAGCTACTCAAGGTCCCTCAAAGGATTCTTGTTTCATTTGTCACAGAGATCAATACATGTCTATCGTCTATCTCACTCCGAGTTAGATGATATTGAAAAGATGGCAGTCCTCTCCAGCCTCCGATCACTAAATCAAAGCGCACTATTGAGTCTAGAGCCAAGAGATCATCCATTAATCTCATTAGACACATTTCCAATATACTTGCTGTTTCATACACCGTGAAAAGCAAGAAAATATATATGAAGAGTCCTACGCATTATCCTTGTGGTATTGCCAGAACATCCGAGTGATACGTAAAGTATTCACAATGAAGATGGAAATCCTTCTAGAGCCAACATCAAACAAGCTCTTGGTGGGTGACATGTGAGATCCTTCATGGATCAAGCTTGTGACAACTGGAAAGAAACGATGGGGCGATTCAAATTCTAGCACATTGATTGTGAAAATTTTCAAAAAAAAGTATTTTTGACAGAAATGTGATTCAATTTATAAAACCCTTGTCGTGTTGCACAAAATGTTTATCCAGTGACACGCAAGTGATTTTTCTAATCAATTTCTCGTCAATCAGTGGGTATTTAATTCACTGATTCACTCTACCGTGCTGTCTGCTTTGAGACGTTCCGGTATGAGAACATGCTTAGTATGATGATTCTGACATTAATTTGTTGGAAGACTCATTACTACAAGCTGGAAATTCCTGTCAAGGAGAATCCTCTTTAAAGGGGATTCTACCTGATCACAGGTCGGTCTTCACAGAACCGAAGGTTAAATCCAACCACCACATCGAACGAATGACAAAGCTATATTCGTTCTCCAACTTTATTGCTAACTGTTTTATTTCAGATTCATATAAAGATAGCGATGGTGGTTCCTGATTCCAGCAGAAATGTGTCAATCCACACTCCATGCTCACACTTCCAATTCATTATCAAAGACATCATGATAGATGAAAGACCTACAACACGGCTTCTGCAACTCTAATGATAACTATCATGATCCAGAAAAGTGTGTGCATGTGAGTCCAACGGTCACAACATATCACATGGAGGCAATATTACAACGGATAAGCTTGGAGATTTACGGTGACTGATGATCTCAAAGAATGCTCAAAGATCACAACTTCACATGGAGACGATGCTGCAAGATGACTTGAAGACATATGTTGGATGATAACCTCAAAGAATACTCGAAGATCATCCAAGTCAAAAGATCAGTCATCAAAAGTTCGCTGCTGAACGCACAAAGATCAATGACATTGAAGAATCAAAGACTACGAGCTATAAAGTCAAACTCATATGAAAGAATGCTAGAATTCAAAATATTATTTCCGGGGTGACCGCCCTTAGGGGGAGATTGTTAGGAATATAAATATTCATGTGAAGACTCGGTCACCCCGAGTATCTATTTAGCATTTATGTAGCTCGTAGGATTATTAGTATGAATAGTATTAGTTTAGATATATTAGTATTTGTGGAGTGGGACGGGTCTTTACCCACTGTCAGCTCACTCTATAGCCTGCTAGGGGCACCTAAACACTGTAGTATCTATACCCCTTCCCATACTTGGGAAGGGTTAGAGCTTCTAATCATTCAACCATTTTCTTCCTTTACTCTCTCTCTCTAGAACTCCCATCTCTATCTCTCTCTTTCTCTCTCTAAAGATTTGGCCAAATCAACCATCATTTGTGTGTTATATGTTATTGAATATGCTACACACGAGTCATGCATTCCACCCCAAAGATATTAAAATAGTTAGAAAAGGAGGGTCCGTGAATACTCACCTCAGTAAAGCAGTCTGAGTAAAGTCAAATAGTATGAGTGGGCGGCACCGACACGCGACCTAGATTAATATGACAAGTGTTTAGATTCATTGGTCTATGACTCAATGTGAGCATTATTAAGTGTTAGATTGCCGATGCTTGCATGGTAAATGCTTAAAGTTCAAAAATATAGTTTTCTAAGTATTATTCGTGTTGTGTGAATTTTATTATTTGTCGTATATTTGATAGGGAATTATTATTATTCGTTGAGAGTAACGTTGATATTTAAATCTCAATTTTCTTGTATAAAATCTAGACATAACTATTGTGTAAATATAGGTTTTCAAAGATATCATAAAGTTACAAAACTTACCCTTAACTTATACAAAGGTTACATTTTTAACCCAATGTTTATACTATTTTCAATTGTAGTCCAAAACCTTCAAAACATCCTTTTCACCCACTTTCTGAAAATGACAGTTTTTACCCCTTTGTTTTACTCAAATTCATATTTTTTGTTTTGATCCGTTTCTTTCCATATTTTACATTTTAAACCCATATTACGTAAACTTTGCATGTTTAGACCTAAATGAATAAATGGAAGTTTTACCCTTTTGTTTTTATTCCACATGATTTTTAGTCCTCATATTAATTTCCTATACTATTGCTTGCCTCAAAAATTTTGTACACAATAGATCAGTGGGCTTTAAGGCCCAACAAGGTGGAGCTTGGTTTGTAGTAAAAAGGAAGAACAATGTAGTTGAAGAAAAAGGAAATATATAGTTCCCAATGTCACCACCTAGGCTCGATCCTAGGTCTGCTGTGTAGTAGTGAACGAAACAACCAAATGAGCCAAGGCACCTTTGTGTTATGCTTTGTATTTCATTCGTATATAAAAGGGTCTCGAAACTGGTTCAACATTTAGCCATACAACACAGTATGCTTGCATGGAATTTTTATTTGGTTCAACAATAATTTCATTTTCAAGTCCCAACTGAGATAGTGTGTCGTTGTGCTAGCTTTTACTCCATGTTAGTGTATATTTCATGCATGGCTCGTATTTACAATGTGTACATGATTTTTTTGTTAACGAAGGTTTGGATTTTGATTTATGTAGTGTGTCGAATACACTATAAATATAGCCCATGAAAACTTATGTCAGTCTAAATATATTTAAATGGGTTCGAGACTTACTACACCAAGAATGGTGGTGAAGAGGATCAAATGGAAAGTGATAACGAGAACCCAAGATGACAAGAAAACCCTAGCCTTGAACTTGTACTCGAACTAAACCCTTGTGAATCGTTATAAGACTTGTAGTTTTACCAAAGTTTCTTTCTTCTTTCTTCCTTCTCGACAGTGATTAAAAGAGTACAACAATGATATGATTAGCATCTTATACATCTTCCAAGGTTAAAGAAAATGTGGGTGTACATATGTTAGGCAGTCGATACACAGGGACCAAGTAGAAGGGTGATGACATTTAGGGAAGTTGACATTCTTGTGGGTCATGTGTTTATCCAAGGGTTGAAGGTTAAATGGGAGACAAGGAAATGACTAAAGGTACTATAAGATGTGATTATAATCCATGAAAAAGAGATTAAGAAAAAAGAGAAGAGGGGGGACGGCATATGGTAGTAAAAGAAGTGGGAGGTAATGTTTTTAATTTTATTCAGTGTATTTCGTGTCCAGTTGAGCTTAAATGTGAGTCGCGGTGTCCCGGCATGACACTTACAAGTAAAATTGTAAAAATACATTTTTGGAAGTGTTCTCATAAAAGTGATACAAAAACATTAATGTGTACTCGACATGAGTTTAATTAATTATTGCCATAACTATATGAATGTCGGTACGCGTGTGAGTTGTTTTCCAGGGAAAGCGAGATAACCTCTAGTTTATAAATTTTAATCGTCTGCAAATGTCAAAAAATATATAATAAATATTTTCACTATTAAATAATAGTCTGAAAAATTACGGGTTGTTATAATATTTATCATCACAACCTCTTACATAAAACCAAAAAACCCACATCTGAATGTTGCATAAGACGACACAAACATACATGTGGTCATGTAGTCAGGAAACACATTGACAAACAAAGTACAATTATCCTTTTTTGTCTAAAAATCTATCATTTTCATCTAACTTTTTATGTAACCCTAAATTTATTCCCATTGATAACATCCAAATATATTTTGTCTCTTGTCCAAAAAGGTAAGTAACATAATGATCTGTAAACTTCCATAACAAGTACTAGAGTCTATTACCTAGAACTATAAATGATACCTTTGGATTTCAATCTTCGTTCACAATAACAGATATCATGTTATCTATCCTAAAGCAATAACACATAAATTTCCGAGTTCTCAATCCTTATTACAAGGAAAAAGTCTTCCCCAATTGGAGAATCAAAAGGCTCCTACTAGGTTTTCGAGTTTGGTACCAAGTGGACCACAAACATCATAATATATGACTCCATGAGCCTTAAGACCGAAAAATATGGAAAAGTCCGTATTACAATTAAGTAGTTTATTCAACACAACCACAACAATAAAATTATGATAACATAAGCAGTTAAAAAAGAAGCAATGCAAACAAAAAAACTAAAAGAACATAAACGAGGTTTTAAAAATTTACCATTTTATTGAATGATCATGTTTTAAAACCCTAAAAGAATAAGCATCTACGATATCATCAAATCATACTTACAACCAAACATACAAAATAAGCAAATGATAAAGGCCACGGAAACAACACAAACATAAATTAGAAGCAATACAAACAAAACCCTAAAAGAACATAATATGACGTTTAAAAAATTTTAATGATAATAAAACCCACAACATATAGGGTTTCGTAATATATTATCCAAAAAGTATGATACTAAAAAAGAAAGGTCGCATAGCGTTTTGTAAAATACGAAAAAACATACCTTATAAAATATTTTTAAGATAGATCAGTCAGAGTTAAACGTCGAAGAAGATGAATAGTTACTGCATGTCTAGACGAAGAAAATGAACAGCGATTGTGATGTATGGGTGTGTAGATGAAGAAGATTAACAGTTAATGAGTTGCGCTTTCGATCTTCCCTTTCTGTGTGATTAGGTTAGATCTTTTCTTGTGTGTGTTTGAGTTAGATCTAGTGTGTGTCTAGATCTGGAGTTGTTGTAATGTGTTAGATACGCTAATTGATTTGAATTTCCAATGGTGTGTTGGATACGTTAACTTAAACAAGTTGCATGCGTGTGTTTGATTAATAAGAAAATATGTATTTGTGTATTTGTGTAATAAAATTAACAATACATAATTTTTGAGGTAGATATCACGGTATTTTAGAAAGGTGGATCAGAAAAGTACACTTTTCTACCAACAGGTTGCCCAACATATTAAATGCAAGTAGCCCAAGACACGGGTCGACCAATTATACTATATCAATATTTTATTGATTTTTTAAGTTTGACCTTTTTCACTAAACGACAAAAATTGGGTTGCCCCAGGTCCTAGTAGCCCCGATAGAACAGTAGTAGCCCAACACACACATAGGGGACAAGTCTTACACATAGCTTACACACTTGTACTTTATGTACTTTTTGTTGGGTCCGTCAGTACCCAAGCATCCTGAAAACAGGATTTGGACATAAAATAGCCAACTGTTAATCAACCTTAAACACTCTCAAGTCACTGAGTGAACTGTCACTCAGTGAGTTACCTTCAAGATGCTTAGGACGAGTCTAAGAAGAAAGATTCACCATTCAGTGAGGCGGAACTCCCTGAGTGTCACTTAAGCCAAAGAAGAAGGTAATGGGTTCAGCGAGTATTTGACAAGAACTCACTGAACCCCAGTCTCCTCAACAACAATAAATGATTGAAGACTGAAGACTGAAGACCTAGACTGAAGAATCAGAAGTTTGAAAGAAAGGCGGAATTAGGCGGGAAGAGTTTGAGAAGATAAGCAGAAGTATTATCGGGCCAGAAACAAACCTTCCCTAAAACGGTTTAAAGTCAAGAAGTGTCAGACCTGACACTCGGAAAGACTTTTAGCCTATTCCTATTGGTTCTTGGAAATGACAAATACTGTTGTAGTTGTCAGACACGCTAGGTTATTCTTTTTGTATTTTTTAATCAAAGGTGCTCTTTTATACTTGTGTATAAATAGGACCAGAAAGGAGAAAAGTGGGTTAAGTTTTGTGCATTAAAAGCTTAGACTTTCACAAAACCACTTTTCTCCTACAAAGAGTAACCAAGTCCCTGAGATAGCTCAGTGGATCGATATTGTTACCACTTAAGAATAACTTGAGTTTAGATAGGAGAACAAACCATACCTTGTCTATTCAATCCCAAGTGTTTTCCGCAAACACTTGGGTAATAGATTCTTTTGATTCATTTCTAATAAGAATTTAAACGTTGAAAAACTTGTGTTTTTTTATTTACGTTTTACTTATTTGTTATAATTAATCATTACATTAAACTCAATCATAAACTCAATTAGATTAACTTTGTAGTTACTTCTAAGTGTGTAAAGAGAACAACAAGTGGTATCAGAGCCTCTGGTTTATAAAATCTTTTCAAAAACTAAGAGTGCTCAAGGTTTTTAAAACCAAGATCCTACTATGGCTGATATTAATGTGCCCCAGCTCATCGATAAAAAGGGTGGTAGCTTTTCAGCTGTTGCCTCCAGATTTGAAGCTGGAAAATTTAGCAAATGGAAAAGGCGAATGCTTTGCTACTTGACTGGTATGGAACCATACTACATCACTTGTATCAATGAAGTTCCTTATGTCCCTAAGACTGCTGAGGGGTTAAACAAACCTGAAGCTCAGTGAACTATTGATGAGAGAAGGGTGGTCAATCAAGACCAACGCCTGAAAAGCATAATTATATCTTGTCTTCCTGACGATATAATGGAATCAGTCATTAACTGTGCTACAGCCAAACAAACTTGGGTTGACTTGATTAATAGCTTTGAAGGTCCCTCAGATACCAAGGAAAATAGGATCATGGACCTGAAACTTGAGTACAACACTTTCAGGGCAAAGGAATCTGAAAGTCTCTCTCAGACATATACCAGATACAAGACCCTGATAAATGAATTGTCAAATGATGGTGTAGTTTTGTCTAAGCATGAGATCAATATTGGCTTTGTCAACAGTCTCCCTGAGAAATGGCTAAACTTCTCACAGGGCCTCAGGAATGCTAATCACATTCAGAACCTTGAGCTCCCTGAGATCTATGGGAAATTTGTCTATGAAGACAACTTAATCTCTAGGAGATACCCTGACTCAAAGAAAGCTCTTGAGACCAAAAAGGCCCTGACTTCCTCACCCACATCAACTGCCTTTTATTCTAATGGTGTTGTGCCGGATTTTCAAGAGGATTCTGATGATGAGATTGATGAAATAACTAGTGATGAGTACCTAAATGATTTAAACTTGGAATTCCAAGAAAGGGCACTCCTTGCTAATTCAAAACGTTTTATCAAAAGAAATCAATCAAACTTTTCAAAAGCTAAAGCAAATGAAACCACTGAATGTTTCAGATGTGGTAAAAAGGGTCATTTTGCTAAAGACTGTTATTCAAAAACCATCTCAGAACCCTCTTATAAATTTTCTAGAAACAGTTTCTCAGGAACTAGCAAGTTTCAACCTAAAATGCTTCAGTCGACCCAACATTTTCAAAACGATAATGTTCAAAAGGGTCAAAAAGACTTTGAGGCTAAATATAGGAAAGCTAAGGCTAAACTTTCCCTCCTTGAAACTAATCCCTCAATGTCTCAGGCTGCTCAAACTTCCAAACTTGTTCAGACAAAGAACAAGGTTCTTGTAGCAGAATCTTATGACTGGGATGAAGAAGAGGTCTCCTCAGAATATGAAAAAATTAGAGTAAATGCAATGATGGCACTTTCTGAAGGTGATCAGTTGGCTGTTGGAAAAAGCCATGCAAGAAATGGAGAATGGGTGAACATAACCATGAAGAAGGTAAATATTTTACTTTCAATGGATGATGATTCTGACTGGCAGTCTTATATGAATTACATTTGTGTAGATCTTAAATTTGTAGAAGAACAAAGGCTTAATTTGCTTTTAAAATATAACAATCTTGTGTTAGAATTAAATAAGTGTAGAGATGAGTTTCTTGTATTAAAACAAGCCAAGTTAGAAACTATTACACTACAAATTCAAAACACTGAAATTTTGAAACAAAATCAAGCTCTTCAAAATGAACTTAATGAAGAAAAGGCTGTCATTGAAGGCTGGACTAAAAAGAACCCCAAAGACTATGAAACTGTGAGTCTAACTCCTAGTGAAAACAAGAAAGTTATAGGAATAGACCAACTCACTTAAACCCCTAGTGATAGTCACAAAGAAAAGACTTTCATTCCAGCTGGCATATCTTTTGAGCAGGAAATGGAACCCAAGTAAAATGACTAGATCGTCAGGGACAACCCAGTCAGTAAGTTACCAAACTTTGAGAATGGAAAAATCTTGCTTACTGAAAGTCAGGCTATGAAAAATATGCTTGGACTCACTGACCAACCCAGTAGTACTGAGTGAGTCAATGAGTCTGAATCAGAATCATTTACACCACTCCCACCTCTGAAAGTCCTTCAGGGAGATGCACCAAGCTCAGACCTCACACCATTGGTCTACTCTCAGCATTCTCCAAAGGAGAAGCCAGAAATGGGAAAAACCATACTGAAAAGACAAACCCCTAAAGTCTCAGTTCATACTGATGACTCATCAACTTCAGTTCCTTCTGAAGTAAAAACAGAAAGCCCTGACTCAAAAATTGATCAGTTGGCTGAGCTTGTCAGGAAGCTGAGTGAGAAGAATGAATCTTCTGAGAAGCCTTCTCAATCTAAGATGAAGGAACCCAAATCAGCTTCCTCAAGCACCAAACCTCTGCAAAGGTGTGAGCTGTGTCACTATACCAATCATTCCACTGATGATTGTTTTAGAATCCTTTACTGCATGATATGCAAAAAGGAATATCACAGGACCTCTGATCACCAATCATACACAGCCACTTCAAAGATGGCAAACTTTAATGCACAGGATTTAAAGTATCCCTCTGATTCTAAGTAGAAACCGAAACAAAAGGCTAAACCTTTTGCACCTTACCCTCACTGTGGCTTCAATGACTACCTTCCTAAGGATTGTCTAATGGACAACAGTTGTGAAATTTGTAGAGATCCCACTCATGACACCTCAGGACATGAGAAGGTCATTCAGACCAGAAGAGGTATAACTAAGTCATCCTCTCAGTCTACTGAGTCTACCTCTGTAATCAAATGCAAAATCTGTGGTAGCTCAGTCCACTCAACCTCTGACCATGAATCAATTGCTACTTTTAAGAAGGCTACTAAAGCCAAGCCCTCCAAGAAGAGGGGTCCTAGAAAGAACTAACTCAGTTTACCATTTGTGCAGAGACATGCCAGGGAGCCAGTTTGGCATCTAGATAGTGGATGTTCAAGGAGCATGACTGGTGTGAAAGAGTATCTGCACAAATATGTAGAAGAACCAGGACCCAAGGTGGTATTTTCTGATAATTCATCATGTCACACTGAAGGTTATGGTTCAGTAAACTGTAGTGGTATAGTCTTTACTGTGATAGCTTATGTCAATGGTCTTAAGTACAATTTGATCAGTGTCAGTCAACTATGTGATGCAAAGTACATAGTTCAATTTGATGATAAACAAGGAACCATCTTCAATGCAAATAAGGAAGTTGTCCTTATTGCACCAAGAAGGCAAGATGTTTATGTGTTAGACATGTCCAGTCTAACTCAGAATGGAACTTGTATCTTTCCTAAGGCTACTGAAACCCTCAACTAGCTTTGGCATAAGAGACTCTCCCATCTGAACTTCAAAAACATAAACAATCTTGTGAAACAAAACAAGGTATTTGGCTTACCATCACTTGTGTTTTCAAAGGATAAACCATGCTCTGCCTGTGAAAAGGGGAAACATCATAGAGCATCCTTTAAAACCAAAACAAACTTTTCCATTAGGAACTGCCTTCATCTTCTCTATATGGATCTCTTTGGGCCCATCAATCCTAGATCCATTAACCATGAGAAGTACACTCTGGTCATTGTGGATGAATACTCAAGATACACTTGGGTTTACTTCCTGATCAAAAAGAGTCGGGCAGCTGAAACAATCATGTCCTTTGTCAGGAACATTGAAAATCAAAATGACATTAAAGTCAAACAGATTAGGACTGACAATGGGACAGAGTTCAGAAACTATGAACTTGAATATTTCTGTGATGAGAAAGGAATTTCCCAAAAATTTTCCTCTCCATACACACATGAACAAAATGGTGTTGCTGAAAGGAAAAATAGAACACTCATTGAAGCAGCTAGGACAATGCTAAATGGATAGTCCTTTCCAAACACTTCTGGACTGAAGCAGTAAAAACTGCCTGTTACACACAAAACAGATCCATCATTGTCAAGAGACATAGCAAAACCCCTTATGAGTTATTCAAGGGAAGGATCCCTAACATCAGCTACTTTTATGTCTTTGGGTGTCCTGTGTTTATTCATAATCACAAGGATCACTTAGGAAAATTTGATGCCAAAGCTGATGATGGATACTTCCTAGAATACTCTCTTGTCTCAAAGGCCTTTAGGGTGTTCAACACTAGGAGACAGCAAACTGAGGAAACATTCCATGTTACATTTGATGAGAGAACTGATGCAATCAGTGTCTCTAACACCTCAGTGGAAGAGATAGGTATTGATGATTCATCAAGATACCCTCCTGATGAACATCATTCTAACAAAGATCCTTCCACTCATTACCAAGCAAATGCTGACATCTCCTACTATATCATCCCTCACAACCTTCCTTACCCAACCATCACTGAGTTTGTTGAAGCAAAAAGAAGTACTGATGCAATCAATCAGTCTGAACAAACTGCTCAGGAACCAAACAATCTCAGTGATCAGCCAACCCTGTCAGACACTCAAAATTCTGAAATCATCAGGTGTCTACACCAGACCATACCAATCAGGCCTCCACAAGTTCTAATCAGTATCCTAGACCTCAGGACAGTTGGACTAGGTCTCAAGATATAGAACTTGTCAATATAATTGGAGAGCCTACTGAAGGCATGCTCACCAGAAGCATGGCTGCTAAACTAACAGCAGCCTCAGCCAATGAATGCCTATTTGTGGACTTCATCTCCACAATTGAACCCAAAATTGTCAAAGAAGCACTTAAACATCCAAGTTGGGTTCAGGCCATGCATGATGAACTGGAACAATTTGACAGAAACAAGGTAATGACCTTGGTCAAATGTCCTGAAGATGTTTTAGTCATTGGCATGAAATGGGTGTTCAAAAACAAATCTGATGAAAATGGCATAGTCATTAAAAACAAGGTCAGACTTGTAGCCAAAGGCTATAATCAACAAGAAGGCATTGACTATGAAGAAACATTTGCACCAGTGGCAAGGATAGAAGCCATCAGGATCTTCCTTGCATTTGCAACCTACATGAACTTCAAAGTGTACCAAATGGATGTAAAAAGTGCATTCTTAAATGGCTCACTGAAAGAAGAAGTTTATGTTCAGCAACCTTCTGGATTTGAAAGCAGTGAGTTTCCTGACTATGTCTGCAAGCTTAACAAAGCCCTTTATGGACTGAAACAAGCACCCAGGGCATGGTATGAAACTCTCTCAGCCTTCCTGATCCAAAACAAATTTGTCAGAGGCCAGATAGACAACACATTGTTTATCTATAGGACAAATGGTGATGTCATCCTTGTACAAGTATATGTGGATGATATCATATTTGGCTCAACAAGTTATAAACTTTGCAAACAGTTTGAAAAACTGATGGCAAAGAAATTTGAAATGAGCATGATAGGAGAACTGACTTACTTCCTTGGACTGCAAATCAAGCAGACTGATAAAGGAACATCTATCAGTCAAGAGAAGTATGTCAGAAGCCTACTGAAGAAGTATGAGCTCAGTGACTGTTCCTCAGTCAAAACTCCCATGGTTCCCCCCAACAACCTTGGTCCGGACCTTACTGGTAAACCAATCAATCAAACTCTATTCAGAGGAATGATTGGGTCACTGATGTATCTACTTGCATCAAGGCCTGACATCCAATTCTCAGTATGTTTGTGTGCCAGATATCAATCTGACCTAAGAGAATCTCATCTCACAGCTGTGAAAAGGATACTCAGGTACCTGAAAGGTACTCCAAACCTTGGATTATACTATCCAAAATATTCAGGCTTTGATCTCAAAGGATACTCAGACTTTGACTATGCTGGATGCAACATGGACAGAAAAAGCACCTCAGGCTCCTGCCAAATTCTTGGTGGAAAATTAGCCTGTTGGAGTGCTAAGAAGCAACAATCAGTTGTCATGTCCTCAGCAGAAGCTGAATATGTTACAGCAGCCAGTTGTTGTGCAAATGTACTCTGGATGAAAAGTTAACTCAGTGACTATGGAATCCAGTATAAGATGGTTCCCATCTTTTGTGATAACACAAGTGCAATTGCCATCTCAAACAACCCTGTTCTTCATCAGAGAACAAAACACATTGATATTAGATATCACTTCATCAGGGACCATGTCATGAATGGTGACATTGAATTACACTTTATTCCTACTGAATATCAGCTAGCTGATATATTCACCAAACCTTTGAATGAACCAACTTTCACAAGACTGAAAGCTGAATTAGGAATGTTGGATATTGAGAATCAGTCCACTGATTGAATCCATACAACTAAGTGTAAATTATGAAAACCTCAGGTCCCTGACTCAATGTGTTCCTCAGTGAAAAAGATCACTAAATCACCTTCCCTGAACCCCTCACTGAATGAAAAGTCATTCAGGGCCCTCAAATGATATTCAATGCTAACTTAAATGCTCTAAGTATCTAGTTAGTAAATGTCCGAGGTTGTTAACTGAATACCTATTTAATATAGGAATATATGTTCCTTTGCCTTCTGGCATACACCTCTTGGGCCCCCACTTACCCACTTGGCATTTAATGCCTCTTCTTACACATCATATATGTGTGATGATGTAAACTCTGCAAATTACACTTTTTGTAGATGGCACAACTGTTCACCTTGACTGTTGCGCAAAACCCGAGAAAGTAGAGTGGTGGCATTTAATGAGAATCCCAAACGTTTTATACAAAACGGTTTTTAAATTTTTGAGAATAATTCTGCTTAATGCCTAAACCACCCCTCTCCACTTCCCAATAAATACCCCCAAACAAATCAACACACACACGTTTTAGAAAATCTTTAAGCGAAACTCTTGCCCTTTTTTTCTCTAAAAAATTAGTGTGTGTGTTGTTCATCTTTAGACCCAGACCATCCTTTTCTTGCAACACCAAGACTTTTCAAAAGAATGGCTGCTTCTAAAGCTATCACCTACGCCCCAAATGTGGAATTCACAATGGAGGGTGTGGACATGACCAAAAATAACATTGTAGGAAATTTTGCCTACCCTGAAAATTTTTGGGCGTACAAGAATGTAGTCAAATATCTTCAAAATTGCTTTCTTGCTACGGAGTTTACAAAACACCCCTCAGTCATATATCATGACTATCTGAGGGAATTCTGGTGTACAGTAGTGGCAACAAGCCCTGAGGACACCAAAGACTCCATAATCACGTTCTTAGTGATGAATGGGAGAAGGACCCTCTCACTAGATTACCCAACCTTCATCAAGGCCACAGGTCTTGATTTCACTGAGAACTTTGAGCCTCACCCCACTAACGCAGAAGTAAAGGCCAAATTGCTTTTACTAGGGCCACATGATGAAATACATTCTGAAGTGGCCCCAGGAACCCTTTTGGCCAAAGCGCCTATCATTAAGACCTGGTTCCCTGTTGTCTGGAGGATCCTGATGACCTTTGTCATTCAGGTCCTTAGAGGCAATAAATCATCCACGGAGCAATTGAATGCATCACAACAATTGATGGTGTTCAGCCTCCTAAAGGGTAGAAAGATAGACATCGGAGGAATAATCTTCTGAGACCTCGTAGCCAAGCTATCAGGTAAATCTAGGCAAAGACACATGTCTTAACCTAGGTTCATTTCCTGTGTGCTTCAGGACTTACTAGGCTCTGAATATGTTAGGCCAAACGTTGAGGGATCTAAACCTGACGTCTTACACAAAGCCAACTATTCAAGAGACCTTACTAAGGTACAACCAGTCCCCCCGACCAACTACATGCTAATAGTTATTCAGGGGGAAAATGTTGTCTCACCAGTACCTTCCCTTACAAAAAAAGAGAAGAAGAAGAAGAAGGCAGGGTCCAAGAAGGTGGTTAAACCCAAACCACTCACCCTTGAGACTTCTGCCTCAGAGCCTAAAGAAAGGCAAACAATGGCCAAGACCTCTGAGATACCCACTCCTGAGACCCTCTTGACCTTAAAACAAACGCCAACGGAGGGTACTGAGAAATCATCCTCAGTATCCTCGGGCAAAACCTTTCCTCATGGCTCTACTGACATGAACAAGTCAGTTGGGTCTGGAACCTTTACCCTTTCACATCCTGATGAAGGCATTAGTCAATCACAACCTTTTCCTAAGGGAGTACAGGGTCCTATACCCTCGGTAGAGCAGCACTACTCTACTGAGAAGGGGACCCATACCCATTCACATCCCGCTTACGGCTCTGGTATATCACAACCAAAGTCTCAGGGAGGAACGGTCTCTAAATCCTCATCAGGGCAGTACAACCCTGCTGAGAAGGGGGACCTCAACATCTCATTGGCTCATGATAGTACTGGAGAACACCCACCAGTCCTTGAAGGTAATCATGGGGACAAAGACTCAGGGGGCATAGGACCACCCACTGATACGGAACCACAACCCCCTCATGGCGAATCCAGTCTCTCAGGAACTGACCCTGCAGACCAAGCTGAGAAAACCTACTCAGTTCTTCTTGAAGGGTCAGAACCGGGCCACAAAAAAGGTGAGCCCTCTTCTGAGGGGGATCCGGAATTCCCACAAGGTTCCTACTCTGGCAGACCTTGAAAGACCGCTGGACGATTTGTCAGAGGAGGAAATGGTCGATTTTGGCGATGAAGACGTTTTTGGTGCTGGGGAGGAAATGGAGACTGAAACATACAACTCTCCTCAGCACACTGAACAACAACAATCATCTCCTCCTCCTGAGGATCAACCAGAACCCCAACCACAACCAACATCATCATCATCAGGAACCTCATCTGCTCCTGCTACTCCTCAGTGGTTGCAGAAGTATGATAATGTACTTCCGCTCACTGAAAGGAAGCTGGTAATGTTTCTCCGCAAAGCCAACCATGCTCTCTTTCATGAACTTACTGAAGAACAATGGGAACAGCATACTAAAGCAGCAGCCAACTATGCTGACTTCAGGGCTACTGTCGAAGAATCTTAGGGTAAAGTGCTTCAGGTCGCCAAACTCACTGACAAACAACTCGGTGACCTAAGGGAATCTCTTGATTGTATGGGTACTGAACAGGACAAGCAGCTCACCAATATCCTGAAGACTCTTGATTCCATTCAGGAGGAAATGAGAGATGACCCAACCCTGATCACAAAGCTGAAAGAGTACATGGATACTCAGAAGACCACCTCCACCAACATTGCTGAGATTCTAAAGCTTCTTCCGGGGGTGGATCTTAAAACCATAAGGTCTTAGCAAGATTCTATTCAACAGTCAGTCACTGATTCCAAAGAGTGCCTGACCAAGTTATCCTCAGCCTTTGATCAGCTCTCCACCAAACATAATGAGCTGATTACCCATTACACCACAAAGGTAACTGAACTCGCTGACACTCAGGCTACAATGGCAGCAGACATCTCCGCCCTGAAGAATGAGACCACTGACATAAAGAAGATGGTCTCCAGCATCCTGTCTATTCTTCAGGCCTCTCTGGTTACCCCACCTCCTCAGTCAATAGATGCGTACACTGAAGTTCCTGCATCTGTTGAGGGGGAGAAACTTGATGATCCAACTCCTGAACCTTCAACTTCTGCACTTGTTGTTGCTGCAAACCCTGTACAACCTGAAGCAGTAACAACAAAAATCCCTGAGACCTCCACCAGTCAACCCCCTCCTACTGACAAAGGGAAGGGAATCATGGTGACTGAAGATCTTCCCCAACTGCAATTGGTTCCGGCATCAACTGAAAGGCGTCCAGACCCTGATGCACCATTTATGGTTGAATTGGATAGTGGAAGGAAGTTCTTTGGAACTCTAGCGGAAGTGGTCGTAGTCTTGCATGAACATGACATAAGAATGGCCAAAGAAAAAGTTGAACAACTCAACAGACCTATAATTGTTGAGGTTGCCAAGGATGTAATCCAGGTGATTGACAAGGTCATCAAAGGGGAAGATTTCCTCAAGCTTCAGGCTAACCTCATTCAAGAACACAATCAGCAGGCCAAGCTTAGAGAAGAAAGGAGGCAGAAAACCTATGAGAGGTATATGTGGCACATGACAAAGACCAAGGGAGAAGGCACCATCACTGATATGACCATTCACCTAACCAAGCCTATAAGTGTAACGGTTCACAGGGGACCAAGAAAGTCTGAGGTAAATAAGCCCTTCAAGTTCTCAGACTATGGGATAAGGGAATGGGACATGATGATGCCCATCCTGAGGAAGAAGCAAGGAAAGATCGTTCCAAGTCTTCTAAAAACCCTGAACTCCAAATAAGAAGAACTGGAAAAGGTAGCAAAGAGTTTAGGAATAGATCATGAGAAGGCGCTTGCTTCTCAGGGACTGTCAATCCCTGAGCCTACTCAGAAGACCGGGAGGAAAAGAAAAGTTGTAGGTCAGGAGCCTGAAATATTCATAGCAGCTCTTCACTGCGACACGATTCCTCCTCAAGGAGTCAAGTTTGTTCCCAACCTGGTCATCAAGGAGCCTGAGTATGGTATCTTCTTTGTCGATGAGTTTGACCAACCGGCCTTCAAGTAAGTCAGTGATATAAACCTTGTGGAAATGACAACTCTTCTAGCATACAAGCTAATGGCACTTCAATTGAAGGGTCCTGAAAATGAAGAGTTTGTCAAGCTGTTGGATAGGATGATGAATGAGCGACCTGACAAAGAAGTGTTAGTGTCGAAGAAAGCTAAACTGGAACACTTGGGTATCTTGGAAGGCGGAGTACAAGAACCCTGAGTATTATGTTATATGTTAGGACTTTGTAATGATATTAATAAAATGATGGCCCATGTTTTTTGTTATATCAGTATCCTTTCATTGCTTTCAAGTATATTCAGTAAGAAAAGAAGCCCATTTGCTCACTCATAACTGATCAAAACACTTAGGCATAATTTATATCCAAATAGGGGGATATTGTTGGGTCTGTCAGTACCCAAGCGTCCTGAAAACAGGATTTTGACACAAATTAGCCAAGTGTTAATCAACCTTAAACACTCTCAAGTCACTGAGTGAACAGTCACTCAGCGAGTTACCTTCAAGATGCTTAGGACGAGTCTAAGAAGAAAGATTCACCATTCAGTGAGGCGGAACTCCCTGAGTGTTACTTAAGCCAAAGAAGAAGGTAATGGGTTCAGTGAGTATTTAACAAGAACTCACTGAACCCCAGTCTCCTCAACAACGATAAATGATTGAAGACTGAACTGAAGACCTAGACTGAAGAATCAGAAGTTTGAAAGAAAGGCGGAATTAGGCGGGAAGAGTTTGAGAAGATAAGCAGAAGTATTATCGGGCCAGAAACAAACCTTCCCTAAAACGGTTTAAAGTCAAGAAGTGTCAGACCTGACACTCGGAAAGACTTTTAGCCTATTCCTATTGGTTCTTGGAAATGACAAATACTGTTGTAGTTGTCAGACATGCTAGGTTATTCTTTTTGTATTTTTTAATCAAAGGTGCTCTTTTATACTTGTGTATAAATAGGAACAGAAAGGAGAAAAGTGGGTTAAGTTTTGTGTATTAAAAGCTTAGATTTTCACAAAACCACTTTTCTCCTACAAAGAGTAACCAAGTCCCTGAGATAGCTCAATGGGTCGATAATGTTACCACTCAAGAATAACTTGAGTTTAGGTAGGAGAACAAACCATACCTTGTCTATTCAATCCCAAGTGTTTTCCGTAAACACTTGGGTAATAGATTCTTTTGATTGATTTCTAATAAGAATTTAAACGTTGAAAAACTTTTTTTTTTAATTTACGTTTTACTTATTTGTTATAATTAATCATTACATTAATCTCAGTCATAAACATAACTAGATTAACTTTGTAGTTACTTCTAAGTGTGTAAAGGGAACAACACTTTTAAAAGTGGACACGTGTCATGATTTTAACTATGGTAGCCCAAATCCAAAGTACCCCATGTCTATTTCTCGAAAAACAATCGTGACTAGAAAAGGTTAACTCGTTGGGCTACCAGGCTACTCCAAAATTAACTCTCGTTCGTATTGTAGAGTTGAATACGAATTGGAGAGTAGGATACCATTTTAGGCTATACAAATGTTGATAAATTTGTGTACTTATGTGTTTTATTATCTTTTTTTAACGGTATTTTATCATCATTTATGTACAATACTTATGATATAAATTTTACAAGCTTCCATCCATTATACAACTGCAATTCTGCAAATAGTCGAGTTCTTAGACCTAATAACGATTGGTTTACAAGGTTCCTTTGGTTGCTTATTTTGAGGATGGTTTGAGCTTGATTGCTTCACAAGTAGGGAAACCTATTATGTTAGATACTTTTACAAGCTCTATGTGTGTCGAGTCTTGGGGCCGTTTTAGTTTTGCTCATGCTTTAGTTGAATTAAGTGCGGATTCAAAACTAAAAATCAATGTTACAATGGTAATTCCAAATGTAGAAGGTAATGGTTTTACTACTAAAATTATTAATGTCGAATATGAATGGAAACCTCCTCATTGTGGTGAATGTAAAACTTTTGGACATGCTTTGATTGAATGCCCAAATCGTGCTAAGGAGATTGTTCGTAGTAGTGCTATTGTGGCAGCTAAGGATTCTGAAGCTTCTACTACTTTGGATAAGAATGATGATGGTTTCACTGGGGTAAGGAATCGTAAGGATAAAAGAAAGAAGGTTGGGGTTCAAATGCCTCAGAAACGTGGTATGTATGTAGGTAAAAGGGCTAAATTTAGCCCTTCAAAACCTAAGCAGAAGTATGTGCCTGTCTCGAAGAAACTGGATGCTACTAATGAGAAAATCACTAAAAAGGCAAGTACGAGTGGGACGAATATTGCTACATCGAACCCATTTGATGCCTTTGATATGGCTGATACAGATGATATTGGTATTCCTTGTGCAACAAGTGTTTCTCCTAAGGTTGGGGCTGATTTAGAATTTAGTAGTAATAAGGAAACTAAGGTGGCTGAAGAAGAAAGTGATGATGAGGTTCTTGATTGCAATAACGATATGGATAGTTTTTTTTAGCATCTGGATGTTGTTGCTAGTTCTTCTAAGGGTGGAAATGGAGGTGGTGGGAAGAAGAGTTTATTAGAAAGTTGGAGAGAGAGAGTTATGGTGATGACCCCTATGGTAGCACTAGTACTACTCCTATTATTGATAAAATTTTGGGAAGCTTGAAAAGCTAATTGTTGAGGGTTAAGCGACTCTTGTGGATGATGATAGTAAACCTCTAAAAAAGGTTGATTCTTATTCAACCAAGTTGGGTAACCCATTCTCTAAGGAGGGTAATGTGGTTGTTACTGATAGTGATGATGATGAAGTTATGAAATATCCTAACATGACTAATTATTTCGGTAGTGGAGAGAACAATAGGAGTATTTTGGAGCAATGGAAAGATGGTACATGTGACTACAATGATTATGATGATGCTTACTTTGATAATTGTAGTCTAACTGCGGCCCAATTAAAGGTTGCTGCCATCCATGACATTAGACTTGGTTAGGTTATTTTTCCTTTGGTTAGCATAAAGGTTGATGTGTCTTAGTTTATTCTTGGTTTTGTTTTGGTTTTCTAGTTGTGTATAGCTAGTTGGATCATTAATGGCCTTTCATGAATGATTTAGTAGTTGTTCAAGCGGTTGCTTAAGGTTAATGTGATATTTCAGCCACATTCCGTTGTACTTAACTGTTTTATGGAGTAATATATTTTGCCGGGTGGAAGCCCTTTACCAAAAAAAAACAACAATTGGTTTAAGATCCAAAGTAACAAGATCTTACATCTTTTTAATTAGTTGATAGACGGACGTAGAATCGTTATTGTTTATTTTTTTATTTTATTTTATTTTTTATTTTTTTGAAAGATAGGTAAGTATTTCACAATATTTAATCAATCTTACAATGTGCTAAGTTAGACTTGAACCACAAGCATTTGGTTGGAGAATATTCTCACACATGAAGTATTACTAGGACCCAAGCCATTTGTTCGTCTTTTATTTATTAGACCTTGCCATGGAAATAAAAGAAGCATAAAAGAGAAATGATATTTCCTCCTATTACTTATTCCTACTCACACGATTCTAACAAATGTTAGAATTGACAGTGTGGATGCAGAGAGAGAATAAGTGGAGAAAAAACGTATAATATTATTGTATGTGTAGACGGATATGTAGAAATATATTGTAGGAGGATATAGCAAAACTCAGCATAAAAATGCTCACTTAGTGATATATTTCACATTATTCTTAAACTGTCAACTCGTATTTTACCTACACGTCAAACCCTTTTAATCTTTTATTGTTCCTATTATAAAGTAAGACAGGGTCGTTATAGAGCTTTGATGGCTTTACGAAGAAAGAAACCAACTTAAGACTAAACTCACTAAAGTTAGTGGTCACACTCACTCATTTTCTACATCAGCATCATATCAGCTTTTTTTATTTTTTTCACACCCCTTAATCTTTTACCCGTAATGGTTACACAACTCCTCACATTTTATTAAAATACTCACTTTATACAAACATATCTCACAAAATACCCACACACACTCACAAACCAAATAAACAATAATAGAACACAAACAATTGGCACAAATGCTAAGAGGTGAGGCAACTCACCATAATATGCCTGGTTTGAGGTGGTCACGTGTGAGATAGGAGCCAGTAGTAGGGGTGGTGTGTGAGGTGGTAGTTTTGATGTGAGGGCTCACACCCATTACCTCTAGTCTAAAAACAAATAAAAAGAAACATCCAAGGTTTGTCACTGTTAAAAACAAGAGTAAATTACACCGTTGGTCCCTAAACTTATGCCAAATTTCATACGACATCCAAAAAAGCTAATCATTGCCTTTTTGATCCACGATCGAGAATATATTACGCCACTAGTCCAAAAATCTAACGCTCGTTAGTTTTGCCAACTAAGTCGGTCCTTATGTGCAGGTCACACGAGGGCACTTTCGTCTGATCGCTTTTTGGTACTTTTCCAGCTACCATCTGACTACTTGTCATGTCAGTGTTCCCGCCCATTAAATCTTCCATTTTCAATACATTTTCACATAATTTCTCTCACAAAAAACATCTCACAACTTCTCTCAATTGCACACAGTTAAACCCCAATCTTTTCCCCAAATTTTGTTTCGTAATTTTGTTATGCTTTTTTCACAAAATGGGTACTATTAAATGGAAGATACAGGGTACAGACTTAGAATTTGATGATGAAGATCTGCATGAGAAAGCAAAGGAGGATTATAGTAAGTGTCGTATGTCGGTTGTTTTTTTTGTTTTAATTTTGTTCGATTAGGTATAAAATGGTTGACATTTTTATTGATTAGGTTCTAATTATGGTTTGACTTTTTGAAGAAGATCTTCCTACTGTCTCTACAACGAGGATACACCATGGTGGTCAGTTTCACTTTTTCCTGGAAGAAAATACCGTGAGGGTAGGAAAAGTATTGTTGATATGGTCGATAGTGAAACCTTTTGGATTCACAAGTTAGATGATATGGTTCAGGACCTGGGTTGGACAGATAGAAAGATAATGTTTTATAACTTTCTTGAACCTGGTAAAAATCTTGGTGTTGGCTTGCATTCATTATGTAGTGATGATGTACGTTATTTAAGTCCGTTTATAGGTAAGCATAAGGTCATTGAAGTGTGCATAGAACATGTGGTGTCCAAAGTAGGAACTTACTTCAAGCCAAAGCAGGCAATGAGTCTTGTTCTTAATGAAATGGATGAGGACAATGATGTTGGTCCTAGTAACCCTAGTCGTAATGGTAGTAGTACTTCTAGAAGAAATCAATCTAAGAGGCTACTATTGGAATATGTTATATTTGAGGAGGCAGAAGTAAGTGATGAAATTAGTAGGTTTACTGAGTTACCTAATGAAGAGCCAAGGGTAAATGAAATACCTACTCAAGAGTCTAGGTTTACTGAGTTACCTAATGAAGAGCCAAGGGTGAATGAAATACCTACTCAAGAGTATAGGTTTACTGAGTTACCTACTGAAGATTGCAAGGGTAAATGAAATACCTACACAAGAGTCTAAGTTTACATAGTTACCTGTTAAAGAGTCTTATTTTCCAGCTTTAGATGCAGAACTAGATGAGCTCGATGGGGTATTTGGTAGTATTAACTTAAGTCAATTTGAAGATAATGTTAGTCAGGAACATGTAGTTGAAGATTCTTTGAGGGTAGAGGATTATGACCTAAATGATATGGTTGTTGATGATAACGTGAGGGTAGTACAAAATGAAGAAAACATTGATAATGTGGATCATATGGTTGTTGATGGTCATGCTAGATTAGAGAAAACTAATGAGCAAGTGAATGCTAATAATGTAGGTGTTGATTTTGTGGGTTTAGATAGAACTAATGATCAAATGAATGCTAATGTAGGTGGTGATCATATGAATGCTAACGTAGGTGGTGAGGAAATGAATGATACTGAAACTTTAGAGCTTATTATTAATGATGTGTATTCACCACGTGGTCCTCTTGAGAATAACGATGATGATGAGAGTTATGTTTATGATGAAGATAGAGAGGAGGATACTGAAAGTGAGGAGGATAATGAGGTCTTTTATGATGAGAATAACGTTATCCATGAACCTTATGTTGATACACGTTATTGTTTTGGTTCACTTGATAATGAAGCTCCTGATCATTTGGCCAGTTTAAATAAACAAGTCCCAGATTCTAGGTTTGTTGATACTGAGTTTGATGTTGTTGATAACGAAAAATTTGATAGTGAATATGAGGATGACCTAGATACTGATTTACAACAGAAATTTAGGCAGTTAAGAAAGGACAAAGAGAAAGATGAGTTTATAGTTAAGAAGTTTGGGTTTTTTACAAGACAAAGATTTGGTACAAGTAAGGAGATAAAAGATAGAGTTTACATGCACTCCATAGAAACTAGAAGAAAACTCAAATTGGTATGGAATGACAAAGTTAGAGTTAGGGCGAAATATGTTGGTAGCATCCCTGTTTTTTACCTTAATGATGGGCCTGTTAATGATGGGCCTTCTGTGGATGGCCCATCAAAGGAAAGTCCAAGTCAGTCCAGTGGTCAAGAACTAGGTCTAAGTCAAAAGTTGGTTCTGCAGACAAAGACAAAGGAAAGGGAATAATTGAAGATGCTAGAAATCAGTGTTGTCCATGGGAACTTTATTGCACTAAAGAGTTATGTTGGGATTTAAGATGCTGCTACTTTAGATTGGATAATACTGCTCATGGATCTTAATGGAAAATACACTAAGTATGATTCTACTGCTAGGCTTAATCATACTACTGCTGGTGTATTTATTCTACTGCTGGAGTATTCGAGATGATCAAGAAAATAAGCTAAGTGGATACTACTGCTAGGCATCGAAGATTCTACTGCTAGAGTTAGTATTCTGCTGCTTATTAGATAACTATGTATAGTATGTTTGGATAATTATAGAATAGATACGAAAAGATTATTCTTGAATAGAAAGCTATTGTAAACCGACTAGGACTCCTTAGTCTATAAAAGGAGGATCTAGGGTTAGAGTTTAGCATACGGATTATTGCTAAGTCGAATCACTTCAAGGTTTTTGTAACCCTGTTACTTTTGAGTAACCGTATAAATATATTGAAGTGTTTATTGAGAATTTGATTGTTCATTAATAATTCTTCTTAAGATTAAACATTAGATTCCACATAGTGTTTAATAATCATTCAAAAATAGTATCTATACTTATTATTTTAGATTTATATCTAAGATAATTAACAAGATCAATAGCTCAACTAGGATCAACAAGTGGTATCAGAGCTTGTGATCTAGAAATTGATATCAAGAAGAATTTTTGAAAAACTCAGATCTGTTTAACATCTGCTAAAGCAATGGATTCTAAATCTACTCATATGGTGACTGCTTCTAAAGTTCCCATGCTCAAGCCAGGAGAGTATGAACTCTAGAAGATGAGAATTAAGCAGTATATCAAGATGCTTGACTACTTCATGTGGGAAGTCATTCAGAATGGAGATATACTACTTGCTAAAGCTGCAGATGGGCATTAAAACTAATGAGGAGAAGGCTCAAAGGAGATTGGAAATCAAGACTCATAGTATTCTCATGATGGGGATACCTAATGAGTATCAACTGAGCTTCAATCACATTCAGACTGCTAAGGCTTTGATGGAAGCCATTGAATTAATATTTGGTGGGAATGAGGCCACTAAAAAGTCAAGGAAGAATCTGCTCAAGCATCAATTTGAGACTTTTGTTGCCTCAGGTTCAGAAAACATTGATGCTACCTATGATAGACTTCAGAAGTTGGTGAGTCAACTACAACTTATGAAGGTCTCAGTGCCTCAAGAAGACATTAATCTGAAGTTTCTAACGAGTTTACCATCTGAATGGAATACCCATACAGTGGTCTGGAGGAACAAGACTGATTTTGATACAATGAGCTTGGATGATTTATACAACAATCTAAAGGTGTATGAATATGAAGTCAAGGGATCATCTAGTTCATCTTCTGGTAGACAAAACCTAGCATTTATGTCCTCAAACAACAAGGGTCTGGTAGCTCTCAAGAAAACTATTCTGCTGCTGGGCATGTAGTTTCTGTTGTTGGTTCTGCTGCTAGCTCAAATAGTGACAACATTAGTGATGCTGCTATTTGTGCCTTCTTGGCTGATCTCACCACAAGTACTTCTATTACTGATCAGGACTTGAAACAAACAAATCCTGATGATCTTGAGGAGATTGATTTAAAGTGGCAGATGGCTATGCTAACCATGAGGGCTAGGAGATTTCTAAAGAAGACTGGTAGGGAACTCAAGTACAGAGGACAAACCAATGTGGGGTTTGATAAGTCAAAGGTTGAGTGCTACAATTGTCAGAGAAAGGGACATTTTGCAAGGGAGTGCAGAGCACCCAAGAAGAATAAAGAGAATGTAAGAAAGGTTCCTATTCAAGAGGTCAAGACTACATCAGCTCTGGTTTCTTGTGATGGCTTGGGAGAGTATGATTGGAGTGATTAAGCTGAAGAAGGACCAAATGCTGCTTTTATGGCTGAAGAAGGATAGAAGGGACACAATTTTGCTTTGATGGCTTATGCTTCTTCATCATCCGATTCAGACTCTGAGGTATCTAATGAGTCTACTTGTTCATTTAAATCATGCTTAGATACTGTAAAGGAACTCAAGTCTAGGAATGAGAGTCTAAGAGTTGAAGTAGAGAAGTTAAAACTTGATAATTTATGTTATAAATATGGCCTAAAATCAATAGAAGATAAACTTGACTTTCTTAAGCAAAATGTGTTAGAGTATGTTGATAGGATCCACATTCTAGAAGGTGAGCTTTTTAAGAAAATTTGTGAGATTAACGCTCTAAATAAAAGGCTAGAGGAAGCAGAACAAGCTAAAGATATAGCCTTATCTGAGAAAGAGAAACATGTTGTTAGGATTGAGAAACAAAAATTTGCTTCTGACCTAGTCAATAAGTCAATTAAAAGTCAATTAATGAGAAAAGGGAGTGGCTTAGGGTACAATGAAGTAGCTCCTCCTGTCAAAAGTGCCTTTGCACCTCCTAGAAAGGAATTGTCTTTCATAACTGAGATAGATGCAAAACCTGTAGGTGAAACCAGTGAATTAAATAAAGAATAACCTAAGGTACATAAGATGTGTTCTGCTACACCAATCATTGAAGATTGGGTGCCAGATAGTGAGGATGAAGAGACTGAGTCAACACCTAAGCTTAAAAGGGAAGAAATTCCTAAAGTTGTTAAATCTTAAGTCAATCAGGTTAAAACAGTTGAATCAAAAGCTAAACATGTTAAGTTTATAAACCATGTGTTAGGTAGTAGTATCTCTAGGAAAATGGCTGAATTTGATGAGAAACCTAGAGAATATCCTAGGAAAACTATTAACTTGCCCAGAGGAAACCAAAGAAATTGGAACAGCCTAATTTCACAAAAATTAGGTAGTGATTTTCAGTTACTTAAGAAGGCTTGTTATAGTTGTGGTAGTTTTAAGCATCTTCAAGAAGATTGTTACTACTACCAAAAACCTGTATGGAACCAACACACTAGGGTGAACCATAAGAATTTTGCTAAAAAGACTCACCACATCCTAAGAGAGACATGGTTCCTAGGGAAGTTTTACTGAGGAATGGTGCTACTAGGATAATTACTACTGCTGCACCAAAAAGGCCCATTGAAAAGAACACAGGTGTTTCTACTGCTAAGGCAAAATTAGTTTGACCGGATCTACACACACTCCTTTAATTAGATAGATACTTTGAATGATGTCTAGTCTAGCACGTGGAATTTACTAGCTAGCACTTAGAAGATTTATTTGTTTGTGTTTTGTATGATTTGTATGTAACAGTGAATGAACAATAATTCAACTTCAACGATTCAATATTATTAAAGAATAATACGAGTACTCTTAATTAGTACTAGGGTTTACAACCTTGAATCTTAACAAAAACTCTATCTCTCTTAATTCTCTAAAATTGTATATAACCTTAAACCTAGGAGATCCTTTTATAGACTAAGGATTCCTTTACAAGATAACTATCACCTAATCGTATAAGATATACACAATATCTTTTCTATAATTATCTTTTACAAAAACATAAACAGTACTAACTTCTTCATATAACCGTACTAACTGTTCTTGTCTTCAAAACTCATTAGCAGTACTAACTTCCACATTCAGCCGTACTAACTGCTTAAGCTTAATTCCTAACAATCCTCCCCTAAACTTATGATTTCTTCCCAAATCACTAAGTTTCTTCAAATTAAGCTTCATCTCCTATATGAGGGGGATTCTTCCAAACACCTATCATAACTGTCTCTTACTACTGATCTTTCTTTGTTCTGCAAGGTTGAAAATCTTTGTTACCAACAAATCTGCCATTTCAGAATCTTCTTCAACCCTCAGTTTTGTATACAACATAGACATTAAAACACTTGATCTGAGTGGATAATCCTTTTCCACTAATATATAGATTTCTATGCCATCCTTAGTAGAAACTCTGTGCACTCCACATGTTTCAAATAACTTCCAAGAGACATCTTCGATTTGTACTTGAAATCTCCACATTGATTCTCCTCTATCAGGTTCATAAATCCTTTTTAGCTGTACCCATAACTCTTTATCTTTGTCTTCAAGTGGATCTTGAACTCTGAATCTTTCTTTTACTAAGCTCCACAACTGATTAAGATCTTCTCTATCAAAACCTTTTAGTAGATCTTCAAACAGCTTGTATCTCTCAGTAATACCTCCAAGTCTTATGATCTTCCATCCCATCATCCTTCCATCAGTGAAAACTTCCCAGCCAATGATAGGATATTTGACTTCTAATGGTTTGATATTTGTAGACTTTGGAACTATCACCATCATATTCTTGATTTGCTCATTGGTCAAACCTTCTTCACCAGACTTCAACTTCTTTGCAACATCAGATTCCAGAACTTGTGGTTCTCTTTTCTTTTTCCTTGTGATATCCTCCTTGATTGAAGTATTCAGTCTTGCATATGTTTCAAAGAAAGTCTTTTCAATCTCAGCATCTGACCTTCCAGTGAAGTCACTCATCTTGTAACTTGCTTGATTCTTCAAATAATGTTTCATGAAACTGACTTTTTCTTTCTTGGTAGGCAACTTTGTCTTGTATCCTGACTCTTGCCTTTCTCTAATTCTCTGCACTAAGTCATTCCAAGTAACTTCTTTGTTCTTTGACAAGATGAACTCTTTGAGTTTCTCTGACTTTTCTTCTTCACTTAACTCCTTGTCTTTAAGAATCATAACAGCATGAGCTCTCATAATCCAATCAGAATCCAACAAGTATTGTAGTTGCTCATTGAACTCCTCTTGATTAACTTCTTCAGATCTTATTCTATCCATGAATTCAGCTATATCCCTTACATCATCTGCAGCTATCTTCCTTGCTAATTCTGCATCTTGAGCTATCTGAGCTTGTTCATCAGCTAAA
Organism: Artemisia tridentata subsp. tridentata; assembly: GCA_021014915.2. NCBI lineage: Eukaryota > Viridiplantae > Streptophyta > Magnoliopsida > Asterales > Asteraceae > Artemisia > Artemisia tridentata. The sequence goes on from CP139504.1 coordinate 278,971,960, forward strand.
TCCTTGTCTAGAATCTCTCTTGCTACTTCTGCATCAAAGTCTATTTGAGCCTGAGTTCTTGGTTTTGTTTTCTTTGAGCCTTTATAGTACTTGAGCAGCTTATTGTTCTTGAGTAGCTTCTTCTAGTGTCATAGGCTTTTTACCCTTATCTTCCCTTTTTCTAGCATATTCCTCTTCAGCCGTAGTATCACCAGTTGGAACTGTCTCATGCTCTGTATCAGCAGTTGGAACTGTTTCAACAGTTGGAACTTCTTCAGCTTCTTGAGTACCAGTCTGAACTGCTTCATGTGTCTGTTCTTCTACTTCTATATCTACATTACCAGAACCCATATCAAATTTTTCTTCTTCTTCTTCTTCATTTTGCCTCCCCTGAAAACCTGATCCATCTCCCTTGCCTTTATCTGATTTCCTCCCCTGTTTGGGAGAATCACCATCATCACCATCAAAATCATCTGAGTCATCATCATCAGAAGAATCCAAAACTACCTTTGCCTTTTTCTTCTTTAACTGCTCTTCAAGTTTCTTCACCCTAAGAGTCAATTTGGAGTAGACCTTGGCAAAATTCTTTTTGTGAGCTTTGAGTTCCTCATTGTTCTTCTTTAGCTCCTCCTCCAAAGTTTCTACCTTCTCAACTAGTTTGGTACACAATTCCATCAATTTAGTATGTGAAGTACTACCCTCATCACTTCTAGCTGTGTTACCTGCTAGGAGAGGTGAATCATGGGGAAAGGATCTAGGAATCACTCTGGGTGTTTCCCTTCTCCTATAAGTGATGTGAATTTGGGATGTTTGGGTCCTTTCAGGAGCTGAAGTAGATGTGTGATAGGGATCAGTTGGTGGTACTGAACCTTCACCCACTTCAGTTTGAAGCATTTCAGGAAACAATGGAACTACTACTCCTTGAAAAAACCTACTAGCCATAGCCATGTTTTGAAAAACTTTTGATTGAAGGCTAGGAGTAGCAAAAGTTTCTGTTGGTTTTGTAAGCATGTATGTCTTTTTATTCAAAAGAGTTTGAACAAATCTTGGATACATTAGAAACTTGGTTTTGCTGTTTACATTAGATGCCATACCCTCAAAAATAAATTTTGAAAAGTTAAAAACCTTGTTTGTAGACAAACAAATGAGAGCAATAGCAATATTGCTACTGAACTGCTCCCAAGCAGTCTTTTTAGGACTTAAACAATGTAAAAGGGTATGTATCAAAAATCTCCATTGAGGTGAGAAACATCCTTTTTGAAAAGTTAATTTGTGTTCGGATGTATCATACCCCATTTTGGTAAGTTCTTGCCATATTTCAGTGTTGTGCATAGTGTTGATACCATTTGAGTCTTTTAATTTAAGATGTCTCTTAAGTATAGACTTGGTAACAACAAAAGATACACCATCCACTTCAGAATGAATTTCTAAGTCCCCATCTTCACTAGTCAAGATAGTAGCATTCTGCCAGAACTGTGTGATGTGATAGACATATAGAGTAGGAGAAACGGTTAGAGCATACCTTATGTGTGAGTGGTTTAGAAAGTCCACAATCTTATAAAATTTTGGTCCATCTCCTTCCTCTGTTTTCTCTAGAAACGCAACCTGATTGTGACGCTTAACAAATTCCAAATTAGCCATTTTTATTGATGAAGAGTGAAAGATTATAGCAATAAGATGATCGTTTAGAGTGAAATTGATGTTTTATGCAGCCAATTGGGTTTTTATAGATACTGTTAGGGTTTTGAGAATTTTGGGAACGAGATAAATTATCTTGGGAAATATATTAAATCAATTTATGGTAAAAAGATAATTATCTCAAGAAAAGTCCCTATAAGTATGCTTCAAAATAACGGTTTTACCCCAACGGCTAGAAATTAATTACTGACAGATTTTTACAACAGCTAGTTGAGCCGTACCAACTTTTAACGAACAGTACAAACTGCTGGAAAACTTTTATTGAGCCGTATGAACTAATTGAAAAGATTTAAAATACCATGGCTCAAATATAGTTTTTAGCAAACTATCAGCTATCAACGGATTTGATATGTCTTTACCAATAGCCGTTTGCTTTGGACTAGCCAACTCTTCACAGTTAGATATGGTGAGCTGATAACCATACAATTTTTGGTAAATTGTCAACCATCAACGGATTTGAGAAGTCTTTACCAAAGACCGTTTGCTCTGGACTAGTTGATTCTTATGTGGGTTAGACATGGTGAACCAATTACCATTTGTTGTGTGCACAGATAACACACTCAGCTCCATATCACCATATAGTCCAAAACATATTAACTCCTTGGTGCTTTTCATCCAAATCCTGCAAGTGTTAGTCCAAAAACAAAGAAACAAGCCACAAAGAACTTGTCTCATAATATAAAAGTATATGACTAACATTGCACTCAAAAAGAAAAATCAATTTCCTTGTGGAACCCAAGCCAAAACAGACTTAGGCTTTCCTCTTGCATCAAAATAATTCATTCTTTTCAAAACAATTTTAGCACCATTGGGTTTGATGGGTCTCCAAACCCAACATGCTGATGCATTCACTCCAGTACCCATATTTCCCTTAGCAGTGTTTTTATTAACACCAGTACCAATTACTCTGCTAGCAGTTGGAACTGCTGGCTTGGTAGTTGTTACCTTGGGTTTCTAAACTTGGTTTTTCACTACTTCTCTGTGATAAAAGGTTCTGTTGCCAATCTTTTGTGCTGGTTTAAAAACTAATTGTGCACCTTGAATTGTTGGCCTTAGGTGAACAGGTCTAATAGGTCTGACAGTTTGAACTGCAGGTCTATCAGTATGAACTTCTCTTGGTCCAGAACTCAAAAGAACTGACCTGGGTATCATCTTAGCATTTGTAGGGTGAGAGGGAGGTCTTACTGAGTTCACCCTAGGGGTTGAATACCTGGTTACCCATTTATCACAAAAGGCTGCAAGATGGTCAAAGCTACCACAAGAGTAACAAGCTTTCCTATAGCAGACAAAATCATCACCTAGTTGGTGAGATTTGAGATCATTCCAATTCCTTTGGTTACCTCTGGGCTTGTTTGTGGTTCTATACATTTCTGCATACCTAACTGTTGGTCTAAAAGTTTTAGCATTTGATCTAGGCCTAACAGTCTCAGTTTTAACCATCTTTGGAACTTTTGGTTACTCCACCTTAACACTAATAGGCTTAACTTCAGCCTGATCATCCTCATCATCAGAAGTCCAGTCCTCAATGGTTGGAGCATCTGAGTCCTTAGCTGAGGACACCTTATCCTCAGAAAGTGAGGCATCACTTGCACTCTTATACACAGGTTTATCAACTACATTCTCTTTAGGTTGAGGACCATACTTAAGCTCAGGTAGTTGAAATTCAGGAATTCCTGTGTGTTCTAGGTCTATGCCTGGTGGTGTTGGAATTCCTCTATAGGGAGGTGGAACTGACTTATAACCTAGGCCTGACTTAGCTTTATCGAGGATCTGACACTCAACAACCTTACTAACACCCTGAGTTGCAAATTCTAGTGTGTCAACAGTCATTTGAATGTTCTGATTTGCTTTCTTAGCCTGATCCAGCTCATGTTTTAACACACTAATCTCATTTTCTCTAAACATTAAATCTCTCTTAAGAACAGCTACAGTATCACTAAAGGTAGACTCATTTTCCTTAAAGTGTACTATCTGTTCTTTTAATACCGCTAAATCCCTCTTATGATTAGCTAAATAAAAACTGGTTTGGGTTAGCTCTATTCTCTGTGCATCATATCAATTCTTAAGGGTTTCTAGATCTTTTAATGCTTCACAAGATTTAGAACACTTAGAAACTTGTACCTCAGAGTCTGAAAATGCCATGAGAGCAATCTCTGTAGATGCTTCTGCTTCCTCCTCTGCAATGTAACTCCAGTCAAACCCTAAGCCATCAATGGCAACCATGGCTTTTGAGCTTGAATCAGTAACTTCCACAACCCTTGACTTGCTTCCATATCCTCTGCTCTTTCCATCTTGTTGTCTTGGCAGTCTGCACTCCCTTGAATAGTGACCTTTCTTGTGACAATTAAAGCACTCAATCTTGGACTTGTCATACCCTGCAACATCATTGCTGTTTATGACAATCTTCTTGCCAGTCTTCTTCAAAAATCTCTTAGCCCTCATGCTAAGAAGGGAGAGCTGCCACTTGATATCCATCTCTTCAATGTCATCTTCATCAATCTCTTGAAGATCTCCATGAGTCAACATAGTACCATTGTGCTGTGTAGTAAGGATAGCACAATAAGTGTCTTCAGTCAAAAGTCCATTAGTACTGCTAACAGTACCACTGTTAGAGTTAGTAGTACCAACTGCTCCAGCAACTTGCACTTCATCTGCTTGACTTGATGTACTGGGAGTTGACACAAAGGCCAAATTTCCAGAACTTGAGCTTGAGCTTGATCCAGCAGACTTCTTCACTTCATGTTCTACTATTTTGAAGTTGCTATAAAGGTCCATCAGATCCATAGAATCAATATCTGGCTTATTCTTCCATACAACCACATGCATGGCCCATTCTGATGGTAGACTCCTTAGGAATTTTGAGTTGAGATCTTCTTGTGGCATCTCAATTCCTAGAACAGCAAGCTGACTCACTAGTTTCTGCAGTCTATTAAACATATGATCTAGTGACTCATTGCTTGTAGCAGAAAAGTTCTCAAATTGTTGCTTAAGAAGAGTCTTCTGAGTTTTCTTGGTGGCATCATTCCCACCATATCTTGCAACAATGGCTTCAAAGAGAGTTTTAGCACACTTGTATTTACTGAAGTTTAGTAATTGATCATTGGGGATTGACATCAGCAGCATGCTCCTTGCTTTAACATCATTCTTATGCTGAGCCTTCTCTTCAGTAGTCACTGGCTTGGTCTGCACAGTTGTCTCAGTCTTACCGTCAACTGTAGTGGAAGTGGATGGAGGTTTGAACGAGTTCCCATCTTCTATGATCTCCCAAAGTGCATAATCCTGCACTTGAAAGAATTGTTCAACTCTTAGTCTCCACATATTAAACTCATTGGGTTTAAGCATTGGTAGCTTAGCAGCAATGTTGGTTTGACTTGTAGTTGTCTCCATGTCTATCTTCTTCTTAAACAAATTCGTTTGGATCTTCTAAAACAAAGTATCAGCAACCTGTCTCTGATACCACTTGACCGGATCTACACACACTCCTTGTGTTAGATAGATACTTTGAATGATGTCTAGTCTAGCACGCGGAATTTACTAGCTAGCACTTAGAAGATTTATTTGTTTGTGTTTTGTATGATTTGTATGTAACAGTGAATGAACAATAATTCAACTTCAACGATTCAATATTATTAAAGAATAATACGAGTACTCTTAATTAGTACTAGGGTTTACAACCTTGAATCTTAACAAAAGCTCTATCTCTCTTAATTCTCTAAAATCGTATATAACCTTAAACCTAGGAGATCCTTTTATAGACTAAGGATTCCTTTACAAGATAACTATCACCAAATCCTATAAGATATACACAATATCTTTTCTATAATTATCTTTTACAAAAACATAAACAGTACTAACTTCTTCATATAACCGTACTAACTGTTCTTGTCTTCAAAACTCATTACCAGTACTAACTTCCACATTAAGTCGTACTAACTGCTTAAGCTTAATTCCTAACACAGTTTCTACTACTGAGCCAAAAGTAATAACAGACACTATTGTGGGCAATCACTTTTATGTTGTTAAGGCCTCAGCTTGCTGGGTCTGGAAACCTAAAATCAAGGTTTTAGATCATGTTCTCAGACACAGCAGGGCATCAATGGACATGAAGAAATTTGATTATGTTGATGCACAAGTCAAATCCAAGTCAGTGATGGCTTGGGTCCCCAAGAGAAACTAACTCTCTTACTTTATGTGCAGGGCAATCTACAAGATGAGCTAAAGGATAAATGCATTTTTTATAGTGGATGCTCTGGACATATGACTGGAGACCAAAGCAACCTTGAAGATTTTGAAGCTTTTGATGGTGGCTATGTTGCTTTTGGTAATGATCCTAAAGGTGGAAAGATTGTTGGTAAAGGTACTATTAGAAAAGGGAAATTGGATTTTGAAAAGGTATACTTTGTAAAAGGGTTTAAGTTCAATCTTTTTAGTGTCTCACAAATGTGTGACAAAAAGAATTATGTTCTTTTACAGACACTGAATGTCTTGTCTTATCTCCTGATTTTAAGTTGCCAGATGATCAATCTGTGCTACTTAGAGTCCCTAGAACAGACAATATATACAGTGTAGACATAAAGAACATAATTCCCAAAAGAGATTTAACTTGCCTATTTGCAAAGGCCACCAATGATGAATCCAAACTTTGGCATAGAAGGCTTGGCCATTTAAATTTCAAAACTATAAATAAATTGGTTAAGGGAAACCTTGTCAGAGGTTTACCTTCAAAAGTTTTTGAAAAACCTGAAACCTGTGTTGCTTGTCAGATGGGAAAGCAACACAAAGCTTCTTGTAAGTCCAAAGTGGTGAACTCTATTTCTGAGCCCTTATATATGTTGCATATGAATCTGTTTGGGCCAACTTATGTGAAAAGTTTGAATAAGAAAATGTATTGCCTAGTTGTCACAGATGACTATAGTAGATTTACTTGGGTTTTCTTTCTAGCAACTAAGGATGAGACTTTTGGCATTCTTAAGGCTTCCATAACAAGATTAGAAAACCTAGTTAATCACAAAGTTAAGGTAATCAGATGTGACAATGGAACTGAGTGTAAGAATAATGTGATGAATCAGTTCTGTGTGGAAAAAGGTATTTTAAGACAGTTTAGTATGGCTAGAACTCCTCAACAAAATGGTGTTGCTGAGAGGAGGAATAGGAAATTAATTGAGGCTGCTAGGACTATGTTGTCTGAGTCAAAATTACCCACTACTTTTTGGGCTGAAGCAGTTAACACTGCTTGTTTTGTGCAAAATAGGAGTGAGGTAGTTAAGCCTCATAACAAGACCCCTTATGAGTTGTTGCATGGTAGGAAACCTATGATAGATTTCTTAAAACCATTTAGGTGTCCTGTTACTATCTTAGATACAATTGATAACCTAGGCAAGTTTGATGAGAAAACAGATGAAGGTTTCTTTGTTGGATACTCAACCAATAGTAAAGCTTTTAGGGTATTCAATAAAAGAACTAGGCATATAGAAGAAAACCTGCATGTTAGGTTTAGTGAAACAACATCTAATGTTGCAGGGATTGGACCTGAATGGCTGTTTGACATTGATTCATTAACCAAAAGTATGAATTATGAGCCAGTGATTGCAGGTACAACTAACACATCTGCAGGTACATAAGATAATTCCAATCCAGGTACACAAGCTAAGGTGGATGAATCTGCAAAGGAGTTTGTCTTAATTGAGAAATGGAAGCTTAATCAAACTTTCACACCCAAAGAGAAAGAGGGCAAGAGTTCACAAGATGATGCTATTCATAAAGATGTAGAAGGTGGGGATAAACCTTCTAATGCTGAAGAGGTGGTTAATGAAGGACCACAAGTTGTTGATGAAGTGCAGAACAAGATTAGCAGTAGTAACTTTGATTCTGCTGTTAAGCCAAAAGAGACTACTGCTAAGCCTTTTGATCCTACTATTGCACCAAGATTTTCTACTGCTGACACAGATGAAAGATCTTTTGCTGATGATGACTATCCAGAAGATCCCAATATACCTGGTTTGGTCAACATCTATGAAGACACTGATGATGAGGCTTTGGATGGGTTTGGTGCAGAGGCTGACTTAAACAATATGGAGAATGCAATTCCAGTCAGTCCTATTCCAACCACCAGAATACACAAGAATCATCCAAAGGAGCAAATTATTGGAGATGTTCATTCTGCTCTTCAAACAAGAAGTAAAACAAAAGGTTTCAGAGATTTGTTTGATCAAGGGTTATTTGCTCAATCTCTTCATCAGAGAAATAGCCACAAGGATCTACAGAATTGTATGTATGGTTGTTTTCTATCACAAGTGGAACCCAAGGATGCCTACAAAGCTTTACAAGATGAAAGTTGGGTTGAAGCTATGCAAGAGGAGTTGTTGCAGTTCAAGCTTCAAGAAGTCTGGACATTGGTTGATTTGCCTTCTGGGAAAAAGGCAATTGGTACTAAATAGGTGTTCAGATGCAAGAGAGATGAAAGAGGAATAGTGATCAGAAACAAAGCAAGATTGGTGGCTCAAGGATACACTCAGGAAGAGGGAATTGATTATGATGAAGTATTTGCACCTGTAGCAAGAGTAGAGGCTATCAGACTATTCTTGGCATTTGCTTCATTCAAGAACTTCATTGTGTATCAAATGGATGTGAAGAGTGCTTTCTTATATGGGACAATTGATGAGGAAGTATATGTCTCCCAACCACCTGGTTTTGAAGACCCTAATTATCTTGATAGGGTTTACAAGGTGGAGAAAGCATTGTATGGTTTACATCAAGCTCCTAGAGCTTGGTATGACACCTTATCAAAGTTCTTGTTAAACAATGGTTTCAGCAGGGAAACAATTGACAAGACTTTGTTCATCAAGAAAGACAAAAAGGATATCTTATTAGTTCAAGTATATGTGGATGATATCATTTTTGGGTCTACAAACAAGGTGTTATGTGAGAAATTTGAGAAGCTCATGCATAGCAGATTTCAGATGAGTTCTATGGGGGAACTCACTTTCTTTCTGGGGCTTCAAGTTAAGCAGAAGGAAGATGGGATATTCATCAGTCAAGACAAGTATGTGACTGATATTTTAAAGAAATTTGGCTTTTCTAATGTGAAACCAGCAAAGACAACCATGGAGTCCAACAAACCTCTGATCAAGGATGAAGATAGGGAAGAAGTTGATGTGCACTTATACAGATCAATGATTGGTTCATTGATGTATCTAACTGCTTCAAGGCAAGACATTATGTTTCCTGTGTGTCCTTGTGCCAGATTTCAAGTGACCCCTAAAGTTTCTCACTTGAATGCTGTGACGAGGATTTTAAGGTACTTAAGGAGTCAACCTAGGTTGGGCCTTTGGTATCCTAAAGATTCACCTTTTGATCTGGTGGCATACTCAGATAGTGATTATGTTGGAGCATGTTTGGATAGGAAATCAACTACTGGAGGTTGTCAATTTCTTGGACATAGGTTGATCTCATGGCAATGCAAGAAACAGACTGTGGTGGCTAATTCAACAACTGAAGCTGAGTATGTAGCTGCTTCTAGTTGCTGTGGACAAGTGCTCTGGATTCAAAATTAATTGTTGGATTATGGGTACAACTTTATGAACACCAAAATTTACATTGATAATAATAGTACAATGTGTATTATTAAAAATCCTGTTTTTCATTCAAAAACAAAACATATTGAGATAAGACATCACTTTATAAGAGATTCTTTTGAAAAGAAACTAATTCAAATTGTTAAAATCCATACTGACAATAATGTTGCAGATTTACTCACAAAAGGTTTTGATGTGGGTAGATTTCAATTTTTAATTGCTAGTATTGGAATGATCAATATTTGAAAATTCTTATCTCTTTTTGTTTTTGTAATGTTTTGTAAGGATTTGTACTTTTATTAGACAATAAGTTGTTTCTACTGCTTGCTATGATATGTGTTTGGTTCTGTTGTTAGTTATATTTAGCCTGCTGCTAGTCGTTTATTCAACTGCTAAGTATAACTATGGATTGTGATTGTTGTGAAATATTGTTTCTTGTGTTTTTGAGGTTCTGGACTAATCTTTTGCAGGATAAGTCAAAGGGGATTGCTTATTTGATGAGAAAAAGATGTTTGGAAGGATCGGCAGACATTCTACTGCTAGCTACAAAGTTTCTGCTGCTAGGCAAAACTTTCTACTGCTGGGGTTCTGCTGCTCGCTTTATAACTTCTGGGATTCTACTGCTTGGTTTGAAAGTGTAGGGTCAGTTTTGTAAATTTGGCGCGAATAAAACCTAATTCAATCCGAACGGCTTAAAAACCTAATTGGGTCTCATAATTAACTTTGTGCGCCCAAAATTCAATTTTATTCAAACCCTGACACACTTTTAAACATCTTATTTGAAAACCCCCCAAAAATAAAACCCTAATTAACAATGGCAACAAGAACCTTTTCTGATAACCACAATCAGGTTGCCTTTCTTCAAAAGCCGCAAGAAGCTGAAGGTTTTGCTGAGGTAATCGACTTTCTTAATGCTACTCATATAAGGCATGCATTAACAGCAAACCCTCCTATATACATTTCCTACATGAAACAGTTCTGGTCTACTACTAAGATCAAAACTAGAAATGGGGAAGAATATTTAAAGGCTAAGGTAGATGGCCAAAGGATAATTATCTCTGAATCATCTATAAGAGAAGTTCTTCACTTTTCAGATGATGATGAAATAACTTGCCTTGAAAATTCTATCATTTTTCAAGAACTTGAAACCATGGGATATGAGAAGAAAAATGAAGGTTTAAAGTTTTACAAAGGTCTTCTTTGTCCTCAATGGAAATTTTTACTTCACACCATTCTCCATTGTCTGAGTCCTAAAACTACAGGTTGGAATGAATTCAGTACAACTCAAGCATCTGCTTTGATTTGTCTGGCCAAAGGACAACCCTTTAATTTTTCAGCAATGATAATGGATGGTTTGAAAAAGAATGTTTCTGGAAAATACTACATTTACCCAAGGTTTTTGCAACTAATTTTGAATAATCAATTTTCAGAACCTAAGGTACATAAAGATAAATTTCCTTGCCCTGTGCTTCAAAAGAAATTATTTTCTTACCTGAAAAAGGATGGTAAAGGTTTTTCTGGGTCTGTCACTCCATTATTCCCAAATATGTTGTTAATGGCTCATGGTCAGGGTGAAGGTGCTGAAACCACAACAGCTACCTATCACACACCCACCTCTGAAACTTCATCTCCACAAACTGAAAAGACCCAAAACCCTAGGGATTCACTCAATAAGAACACTGAGCACCCTCAGGCCAGTGTTAGGATGGATGCAGATGAGGTTGTCACAGGTGTGGGTGGTGACATGATGGAAGAGGCTAACACTACTGCTTCTGGATTAGTAGCTGGGCAGGAAAGTGTTAACATAAGTAAGACCTCAACCATGGCAACATCTAATGTTGAAGGTTCTCATGAACCAGAAACATATGATGGAAACCCCAGCCAAATGGCAAATAAAGGGGGCTCAGTTGATCAAACTAGGTTTGATACTGAGTTTCAATCCAATGATTCACCTCTCAGGGAAGGTCACACATCCCGAAGTGATGAGGATAAAACTGAAACAAATGAATTGATGGACTCTCATGTACAAAATGCCAAATCCAGTGATCCACCTCTCGGGTTAGGTAACACATACCGAAGTGGTGAGGATAGTATGAAACTTATAAATGAATTGATGACAAAATGTACCAACTTGGAAACACAGGTTCTTGACCTTCAAGCTACAGTTAAAAATTTGAAGTTGAGGGTAAAATACTTGTAAGGTCAGAAGAGGTCACGAACCAAGGCATTTAGAAGATTGAAAAAGGTGGGAGCAACACAAAGGGTTAGCTCTTCTGAAGACCAAGGTTTGGAGGAGGATGCTCCCAAACAGGGGAGGAAAGAGACAAAGACTTCAGGGGAGGCTGAGCCAAATGTTGAAAGTGTTGTTCATGATGAAGGTGTTGCTGATATGGATTTGGATGGTTCAGATAATGCAAATGGTGATTTTGTGGTTAAAGACAAAGATGGAAATGAGGTGGTGCTTGAAAAAGGCAAAAAGGAGCAGATTGGTGATAAATTGAAGAGTTTGAATGAAGAGCAGCTGATTAAACATACTGAAGTGATGGTGGAAACCATTAAAGGTTTAGGTAATGCTGCTGCTAGTGTTCAAGAACATTCTACTCCTGGTGAGAGTGGAAATATTGCTAAGAGTGATTCTGCTGCTGGATCAGAACATTCTGCTAGTAAGGTTAAAGAAGCTACTGCTGAGCCACAGAAGGATTCTACTACAGAATTGGATGATGATATAAGCTTAGCAGAAGCAATAATCCAATTGAAACAATCACAACCATCTAAAACACAATCACCTAAACCAAAACCAACAAAACCAACACCTGAACCACAACCACAACCACAACCGGAACAACAACCACAATAACCACCAAAACTACCTCCAAAAGTTCCTGTGAAAGGAGTAACCATTTGTCACACCCCCAAAATCGGGTCCAGCGGAAACTTACATGTCGCTGGGGTGTAACTCAATTGGTATCACAACACAAGCGTAAAGAACGGTTTTTCATCTCAACCGTTTAGAATAAAATTGCTGAACAAAAATGTTGAATTTACATTGTTAAAAGTGGTGCGGAATTAGGCCCTTTAAAATAAGTAAAACGGTCCCAAATGTTTATCAGAGTCTTCTATGACCATGCCATGCCCTGCCAAAACCTCCAGTAGCGTGCCTTTGCTAAAACCTGAAAATACATGCTAAAACGTCAACACGAGGTTGGTGAGTTCATAGAGTTTAATGAAAAGCATTGAAATTGGACCATAAGTAATGTATATGAATAGTTCATCGAACTAAATTTCTGTACAACAAGTTAGAAACCAAAGTATTATGATTTGCCCTAAGTTCAAGACACCGAAAAGGTTTTTCTAGCTGTAGGAGATCACACTCCTATGAAATGTAGGCATCGTCATACCGATGTACTGCAGGTGATCAAACACACCCGTGAAATTGTAGGTATCCTGTACCTAGGTATTGCAGGTGATCAAACACACCCGTGAAATGGTAGGTATCCTGTACCTAGGTATTGCAGGTGATCAAACACACCCGTGAAATGGTAGGTATCCTGTACCTAGGTATTGCAGGTGATCAAACACACCAGTGAAATGGTAGGTAAATCCATACCCTGATTGTAGGTGGTTACGCACCTTGAATGTGGGTAATTACGTACCCTGATATGCTAGCTACCGGTTCTTAACTTAGGCAATTTGTAAACTGATAAAAGTTATGCACTTATGTCCATGAAAATGAATCAAGTCTGAAATGGGTAAACAATGCTCCTATCGAAGGATACACTAGTAATAAAGCAACGCATAACTATTTTGAAAGCAAGTAATGAAAATACTTTGTAATTGAGCATGTATCTCCCCCAAAGAGATTATAAAACGTATAAAAGGAGGGGCTATGAAACTCACCTGGTGCGATAGCTACGATGACAAGAGTAGATACACGAAATGAGGCACGATCTCTAATCGCAACCTAATATGAATGATGGAATCTAATGTAAGCAATGAAATGATGTTACACATGCAAATACGTATGTTATCGATACCACTTGATGATTTTGGAAAATAACGTTTATCGTCGAAAAATACATTTTTGACGTCTCGTTAAGTTAATAAACACTTTTCGTGTAAATATGTTGAAACGGTACTCCACGATCCTTGTTTGGTGTTATATTGGTTAATATAATGTTTTCGTCGCACAATAGCTCTTTTTACAACTTGTGAAAATATGCCAAAACGGCCTCGTAAAACTAGTCGTGAAATATAGCTCGATAAGTGTTAGTGACAAAACTCGATGTTTTTGTAAACCTTGTAACAATATCTAAATATCGTTATATTCAACTTTTGACCAATTATGTCTCGATCAATTAGATAATCGGCTATCAACTTAGTGACTTGTAAAAATACTAGTTTTCATACTAAAAACTCCTTTAAAAAGTGAGCTGTCAAAAACAATATAGTTCGTCGGATCTTCAACAATTCGTATCTCGGTCGTTACAAGCTTGTTTTAAACGTTCTTTATATCCGCGGGTTCGTATAAACATAAACTAACATATTTTCAATGTCTCGGTTCATCTAGATCACGACTAACGACTCATTTTCCCCTTTAAAGTTCGGCCAACAGCACACTATTTTCTGAAAATTATAGTTTTCGTCGCGTAACTTTAATAATTCATAACTTCTTCGTTATAATTCGGATTTTAGTGATTCTTGCGGCCACGGTTTCGTTTTTGAAAGTACTTTCTAAATATGAAGGCCAAAATGACCCATCAGTTACTGAAAATTCCAGATCTGCCGATTAAGGACAGACCCTTATCTATAATGTTTAAAATCCATTTTTAAAGTTCTAAACCTACTCAAATCTCTTCAAATCAACTCCACAAGTTCGCAAATCCTACCATACACCTTCTTAGGGTGTCATGGGGTCCTAAACATCACCAATCATGGTGGATTTCATGAGATCATTAGGGAAAACTTATGGATCTAGTGATTTAGGAAGTTTATGTTCAAAAGTGGTATGTATAACTTTAGTATCTTGCATGGATGATCAATAAAACTTGTAAATACATGAACATATACATCAAATGAAAGGATAAAAATGATCAAAACATAACTTTGAAACTTACTTGATGATTGGATGAGATTTGCTAAGAAATGAGTAGAAATCTTGAAGTATGATCACAAATACATAACTAGGAATGTAAAGGGAGTATGATTATACATTGTTCTTGAAAAAAATTTATGGATTTGGTTGATGTTCTTGGAGTGGCCGGTTCTTGGTGATGATGGTGGAGAGGGTTTTGATCTTATTTCACCTAAATGTTTTGTGTTGTATGTGTTATAGTTAGTGGAAGTTCTAATTAAATCTTACAAATTCAATTAATGCATTTGGCACATGGGATATAGGAGGGGGGGGCGGCACACATGGTTAAATAAGGAAGGATTGGTTGTAATCTTGACAAGCGTCCACTTAGTATAAGAGTTTAGTTAATTTGTGTATACATTGGGTGTTATCGGGTACCGAGTTATCTTGAAATAAATCGTGACGAGGTGAAATAAAATATGACGAAGTTGTAAAAATTATGAAATTGTATTCCTGATGAGAATCGGGTGTTAAAATAATTATCGAGTTGAAAATTCGCAAACCGACGCTGTTATAGGCGTTTTCCGGAAAATATAGCAAATGGTTTTAAAACACCGGGTAAATTAATAATATAATTTTTATTCATTATATTGAATAGGAAAACATATTGGGATCACTGTCGGGAGTATCGGGTATATTATTAGTAGTAAAAACTGAGTGGTAACGTTAATTACAAATTAAGCATACGTAAATTGAAATAATGCATATCCGTGCATGACCTAGGATACTGAAGATGTTACTGATGATATGTAGACTACTTCTAGTCTATATGACGGGTCCTTAATGATGATGTATGAATACGCCGCTAAACCTCACCGGTTACGCGTATTTGAATACCCGTAAATCCAGTTTACGAAGTGATGAACGATAACCATGAATAGAGAATTTTCTCCGGGAATGAATAGTGTCATGTGAATAGTAAAATTTCTGAACGCTTCTCAGAATCTCAAATTGATTCCGAAAATGATGAATAGTAAAATGATGAATAGTGATCGGTGAATAGTAAATGATGAATAGTGATTTCCCGAGATGAATAGTAAATATGGAAAATATCCTGAAAATGCGGGTTGTGACAGTCTTTCCCCCTAAAAGGAACTTCGTCCCGAAGTTCAGTTTGCGTTGGTCTCGGAAGTGGTGTTGGTGAAAAAGTGATGATATCCTAGTCACATCTAGTCTTCCCGCTCCCAGGTAAACTCAGGATTCCTTCCGGAATTCAGGGAACTTCATGATAGTAATCCGACTTTGTTTCAACTGTTTGACCTCACGGTCCATGATTCATTGGTTTCTCCACCAGGTTAAACTTATGGTCGGGTTGAACTTCCTCTAATGGAATGGTATGAAGTATGCTACGAGTGGTTCACTGGGAAGGCACTTCTTGAGGTTTGAAATGTGAGATGAGATATACATGTGATGCTAAACTCTGATGGAAACTCAAGTCTGAATGTCAGCTGGCCAATTCTAAAATGAATCTCAAATGGTCCAATGTATCTCGGGTTTGTTTCTCATGCTTTGGTGAATTACGTTTCAAATGGTGTTGTTCTTGGGACCTTGTGATGGCTATTGTTGTAAGTGAGTTCGATTTATAGCAAATGGTTAGCCCAACCATTTCCCGGATTATTCACACCCGCCTTGGGCATATTTTCCTACGTTTGAATTGTTCTCTAATTCTGACCATTGGTCCGAAGATGATAGGTGGTGTAGTTCCAAAGGAATCTTAAAGAAATTGTCAAAAGTTTGAGGTGAATCGAATCTTCCTATTAGGTATGATTGGAATAGGTATCATGGATCTTGTGGAAAAAGTCTTACAAGGTTAAATCCGTCAAAGGACGTTATTGGGAATACTAGGTTAGGATATGGTTGTGATCCTTCGCAAGAATATCATGAATCGAGTCTTTCTCCACCTACGGTGCTTAGTTTCCATCACTAATGTTTTCCCCAAGTTCTATGTCGTCAAATCACAAAACCCTAAATGTATAAGTGTTGCAATATAGTGATTGATCTTCAAGGTTTGTTTTGAGATGGTGTGTTTGGTTCAAAGACCTTTCCTGAATAAATGAATTTACAATTTTAAGCAAACGGCTTTCTAAGTAACGTTTTTCTTGATGTTTCAAAATTTAGTAGTCATGCATGATAGGACTATTTTCAACATGAGGTGAATGGTATGGTTTGCCACAGATTAATGTTTAAAATTTCTTAACATTCAATAGTTTTGTAAAGAATTAACCAAAAGGAATTTGCTTGTCAAAACGAGTGCCTCAGAAAAGTATTTCTTACAGGATATATGTTTTGTGTAACTGTGGTTTGAAGAAAAAATACATTTGAAAGTGAAAGTATTAAGGGGATGAAATAATCGGGTAGGTAGGTCTGCACAAATGTGTAGGTGTCTAACATGTTTGAATAATGCCTATTGGTAAGGTCATGTTCAATTGAATGTTCTATAATCTTGGTTAGGAGGTTGGATTTATCTCTGTAGTGTTGCTTAGAGAGCATTCGTACCGAAACGAATCTTGAAATTTTTTTTTGGGTCAAGCCAATACTTTCTAGATGATAGAAATTCGGCGATCAGGCCAGTGATAGCGGTTCGGACTGTTTAGTGATACTTTGAGATTTCTGTTGAGTCTGAATGGTCTTAATGTATCGAGGAATCCTCCTCATAGATGGTATGGAAAGTCTTTCCTAAGAAGGTCGTTGATAATATCCACTTATCAACATTGGGAGTAGGGAGTGATGAGTAACCTAGGAATCCATAGAGTGTCGTCTAATCCTTGTATATGGGACTGGAAAGGGGAATGATAGTGATGGTGAGAAGGGAAATGACTGTAACAACCGCTATATGAACAATGGTGAGGAAGCCAAATAACAATGATGAGGAAATCACACAACAATGATGAAAGAGAGTACGGTGATGTAAATGTATGGTGCACAATGGGAACGTTCATGAGATGCAATGAGTTATCGGCGTACTTCCATTCAGTGGTAAATGAAGTGGTGTAGGTGCGAAATGTTCTTGCAACGTTTGAGTACGCACACATGAATGAAACATTTGGAAGTTGGGTAGAGAACTGATCTGGACAAAATTTTATTATAACTATTCTCAGTATTCCAAAATTCATTTCTGAGTCGGATATAGGTGGTCAGCCTATGTCCCACTGTCCCGGGTCGAATGTAGATGACCAGTCTACATTCCACCGAGGTTCCATGAATCTTGAAACACTCAGCTCAGTTATACTAATACCAAGTCCTTCACATATGAAAAGGTGTTCTGAAAGACTAATGCAAATGACCAAACTCGAGGTCGAATAATGAAACTACGCAAGGAAAAGGCGTAACAATGAAACGCATATGATATGTAAGCATGCTAATATAGAATACAAGTATGGTAATCAACTAGAATAAGTGAGTATAATCTATCTGATAATGAGATACAAATATCATCAATTATGTCAGCAACAAACCACAAATGAGGCATCAGCTTGGCAGGCAGGCACGTGGCGGTCATAGGGTTAAGTTTTCGTGAATGTAGCTATAGTCTAGGTTTTAAAAACACTCAGTTCTCTATAGCCGAGGCTCTGATACCAATCTGTCACACCCCCAAAATCGGGTCCAGCGGAAACTTACATGTCGCTGGGGTGTAACTCAATTGGTATCACAACACAAGCGTAAAGAACGGTTTTTCATCTCAACCGTTTAGAATAAAATTGCTTAACAAAAATGTTGAATTTACATTGTTAAATGTAGTGCGGAAGTAGGCCCTTTAAAATAAGTAAAACGGTCCCAAATGTTTATCAGAGTCTTCTATGACCATGCCATGCCCTGCCAAAGCCTCCAGTAGCGTGCCTTTGCTAAAAACCTGAAAATACATGCTAAAACGTCAACACGAGGTTGGTGAGTTCATAGAGTTTAATGAAAAGCATTGAAATTGGACCATAAGTAATGTATATGAATAGTTCATCGAACTAAATTTCTGTACAACAAGTTAGAAACCAAAGTATTATGATTTGCCCTAAGTTCAAGACACCGAAAAGGTTTTTCTAGCTGTAGGAGATCACACTCCTATGAAATGTAGGCATCGTCATACCGATGTACTGCAGGTGATCAAACACACCCGTGAAATTGTAGGTATCCTGTACCTAGGTATTGCAGGTGATCAAACACACCCGTGAAATGGTAGGTATCCTGTACCTAGGTATTGCAGGTGATCAAACACACCCGTGAAATGGTAGGTATCCTGTACCTAGGTATTGCAGGTGATCAAACACACCAGTGAAATGGTAGGTAAATCCATACCCTGATTGTAGGTGGTTACGCACCTTGAATGTGGGTAATTACGTACCCTGATATGCTAGCTACCGGTTCTTAACTTAGGCAATTTGTAAACTGATAAAAGTTATGCACTTATGTCCATGAAAATGAATCAAGTCTGAAATGGGTAAACAATGCTCCTATCGAAGGATACACTAGTAATAAAGCAACGCATAACTATTTTGAAAGCAAGTAATGAAAATACTTTGTAATTGAGCATGTATCTCCCCCAAAGAGATTATAAAACGTATAAAAGGAGGGGCTATGAAACTCACCTGGTGCGATAGCTACGATGACAAGAGTAGATACACGAAATGAGGCACGATCTCTAATCGCAACCTAATATGAATGATGGAATCTAATGTAAGCAATGAAATGATGTTACACATGCAAATACGTATGTTATCGATACCACTTGATGATTTTGGAAAATAACGTTTATCGTCGAAAAATACATTTTTGACGTCTCGTTAAGTTAATAAACACTTTTCGTGTAAATATGTTGAAACGGTACTCCACGATCCTTGTTTGGTGTTATATTGGTTAATATAATGTTTTCGTCGCACAATAGCTCTTTTTACAACTTGTGAAAATATGCCAAAACGGCCTCGTAAAACTAGTCGTGAAATATAGCTCGATAAGTGTTAGTGACAAAACTCGATGTTTTTGTAAACCTTGTAACAATATCTAAATATCGTTATATTCAACTTTTGACCAATTATGTCTCGATCAATTAGATAATCGGCTATCAACTTAGTGACTTGTAAAAATACTAGTTTTCATACTAAAAACTCCTTTAAAAAGTGAGCTGTCAAAAACAATATAGTTCGTCGGATCTTCAACAATTCGTATCTCGGTCGTTACAAGCTTGTTTTAAACGTTCTTTATATCCGCGGGTTCGTATAAAACTAAACTAACATATTTTCAATGTCTCGGTTCATCTAGATCACGACTAACGACTCATTTTCCCCTTTAAAGTTCGGCCAACAGCACACTATTTTCTGAAAATTATAGTTTTCGTCGCGTAACTTTAATAATTCATAACTTCTTCGTTATAATTCGGATTTTAGTGATTCTTGCGGCCACGGTTTCGTTTTTGAAAGTACTTTCTAAATATGAAGGCCAAAATGACCCATCAGTTACTGAAAATTCCAGATCTGCCGATTAAGGACAGACCCTTATCTATAATGTTTAAAATCCATTTTTAAAGTTCTAAACCTACTCAAATCTCTTCAAATCAACTCCACAAGTTCGCAAATCCTACCATACACCTTCTTAGGGTGTCATGGGGTCCTAAACATCACCAATCATGGTGGATTTCATGAGATCATTAGGGAAAACTTATGGATCTAGTGATTTAGGAAGTTTATGTTCAAAAGTGGTATGTATAACTTTAGTATCTTGCATGGATGATCAATAAAACTTGTAAATACATGAACATATACATCAAATGAAAGGATAAAAATGATCAAAACATAACTTTGAAACTTACTTGATGATTGGATGAGATTTGCTAAGAAATGAGTAGAAATCTTGAAGTATGATCACAAATACATAACTAGGAATGTAAAGGGAGTATGATTATACATTGTTCTTGAAAAAAATTTATGGATTTGGTTGATGTTCTTGGAGTGGCCGGTTCTTGGTGATGATGGTGGAGAGGGTTTTGATCTTATTTCACCTAAATGTTTTGTGTTGTATGTGTTATAGTTAGTGGAAGTTCTAATTAAATCTTACAAATTCAATTAATGCATTTGGCACATGGGATATAGGAGGGGGGGGCGGCACACATGGTTAAATAAGGAAGGATTGGTTGTAATCTTGACAAGCGTCCACTTAGTATAAGAGTTTAGTTAATTTGTGTATACATTGGGTGTTATCGGGTACCGAGTTATCTTGAAATAAATCGTGACGAGGTGAAATAAAATATGACGAAGTTGTAAAAATTATGAAATTGTATTCCTGATGAGAATCGGGTGTTAAAATAATTATCGAGTTGAAAATTCGCAAACCGACGCTGTTATAGGCGTTTTCCGGAAAATATAGCAAATGGTTTTAAAACACCGGGTAAATTAATAATATAATTTTTATATCATTATATTGAATAGGAAAACATATTGGGATCACTGTCGGGAGTATCGGGTATATTATTAGTAGTAAAAACTGAGTGGTAACGTTAATTACAAATTAAGCATACGTAAATTGAAATAATGCATATCCGTGCATGACCTAGGATACTGAAGATGTTACTGATGATATGTAGACTACTTCTAGTCTATATGACGGGTCCTTAATGATGATGTATGAATACGCCGCTAAACCTCACCGGTTACGCGTATTTGAATACCCGTAAATCCAGTTTACGAAGTGATGAACGATAACCATGAATAGAGAATTTTCTCCGGGAATGAATAGTGTCATGTGAATAGTAAAATTTCTGAACGCTTCTCAGAATCTCAAATTGATTCCGAAAACGATGAATAGTAAAATGATGAATAGTGATCGGTGAATAGTAAATGATGAATAGTGATTTCCCGAGATGAATAGTAAATATGGAAAATATCCTGAAAATGCGGGTTGTGAAAGGAGTCACCATTAGAGAACCTATCCCCTCCAAGAAACCTGTTCATACACATACATACACAGGAAAGGGTAAAGAGAAAATGGTTGAAGAATCTGAATCTTATTCTGCTGAAGTTCCCTTTGAGTTCTGGCCAAGAGAGCTTCAAGAAAAGTATAATGAAGAAGCTGCAAAGAAAATTCAAGCTGATTATGAGGAAGAAAATCTAGCAGAACTTGAAAGACAAAGAAAACATGCTGAAGATAAGGCCAAAACAAAAGTTGTATTGGATGCTTGGGATGAGGAGAGGATAAGGTGTGAAGCAGACATGGAGTTGTTGAAGCAAGTTAAGGAGGAAATACATGTAACCATTGTGAAAATCCCACATTTAAAATAAACTATATCTTAGAATACTTATCCTTTTCTACGTGTAAAAAATTTTTTTTTATTTATTATTATTATCTGATCATAACTATTATCTTATGTGACGTAGATCACATCCTCAATAAACGTGCTCGCATGCAATCTAACCTCAACATACTTAATGTTTATTCTATATAAACATTTTTATATAAAACCTTAGGATATCTCATTTGACATTTTACGTTAAATTGTTAACATACGTATAAAATAAACGTTCCTCATCAATTAGAGTTTCTATAAAACCCTAAACTATTATAATAACAAATGCAAGTAACAAAACCCTAAAATTACTAAAGTACAACTCATTCAACTAAGGTACAAGTATCTAAAGCCCAAAAACCCTAATTCCATATTAACTCCCGGTAAAACCCTAAATCTCATAAAACTATGATTTTATGTACATAATTTAAAAACCCTAATTTATTTATAAGAGATTTTTACAAAATATAAAGGTACAAGTCCTTTAAGCCAAAGTACAAGTCTTTTATGCATAAAAACCATATATTAATAAAAACCTTATTAAAACCCTAATTATATTTATTTAAAAGCACAATTTACATGTTTTTCATGCATAAACCATACAATTAAATTTTCCTAAATTTATTAAATATAAGTACAAGTGCCTAATGCACAAAATCCAAAAATGTCATTTATATACATTTAACTTAATAAAAATAAATATATAATTACTAAAAACTAACCTAACAGTTAAAAGTATAATTTCTATATTTTCTAAACCCTAGTACAACCCTCTTAAGCCTATGGTACAGCTCATTTGAGCATAACATAATTTTCTTTACCAATATACATAATTCGACATAGGTAGCTTAAAAATAAAACTTAATTATTTTTCTATTTAACAATTATTTAAAGTAAACCCTAGAAACTAATTTAGTTATATCCTAACCCTAGAGTACAACACAATAAAGCCCTTGGTACTACCCTACAAAGCCTAGTCGAATCTCATTTCTAAACCCTAGTTCGAATCAAATAAAAACTAAACCAAACTCATTCATTTTCCATTTCCTAAATATAACCTACACCGAATTCCCCCTCCTCCACATCATCAAGTAGGATACTTGTATGGTTTGTAAAGAAACCACATCACCCCATTCCCATATTACACGTCCAACCCCCCCTCCTCCATCCACTTGTCTTCTAACCAAATCAATCCACCTCATCGTGTTTCATTTATACCACATAAAATATCTAGAAAACCCTAATGCATCCCTTCCTATAAATAACAACTAAACTTACCTAAAAACTTCAAACCCATTCGATCAACCTCCAAAAATAGCCAAACCATCATCTCCTACGGATCAAACAATCTCTTTAGAAGATAAATAAAATACTTAGAAGCCTAGGATCAAGAGGAAGCATTGGTGTTCAAGGAATAAACCCATTCGACACACATATAACCCTAATTCAACATAATAGCCAAGTAAGTAATCCAACTCTTTTTCATTCATTGTATATACTTCAAATACTCTCAAAATCATTATTACATAATCTCTAATAAAAGCTAAAACCAAGAACTAGTTTATCTTTCTTTTCTTTTTCTCCTGTTCGAACAGAAAACCAAACGTGCCCTATTTATATTTAAACCACAAAAATAAAATCAAGAAATCCTAAAAACATGTAAAGGATGGATTAGATGAGTTAATAATAATGTTGATATGCAATAAAAACTAATTTATACATTTAAAGACCAAAAACCAATCGGATTTCTTCTTTCTGGTTACTGTCGCTAAACAGCTTCAGTGACCCAAATTTGAGCCTAATTCTTGACCCCTAAACGACCATGATAAAATCTGAATTTTGGTCAATAGCAAGACCACCTAGCTAACTAATTTTAGAAAGAAGAACATCGTAAAAAGATCAAGACATCACAAAGTTATTGAGTCCTAAAGATTCTGTCTTATCGCTAAAAACTTTGTATTCATTTCAGTTTCTAAATTTTTTTTCCAGTAGCCCAACTTTGGACCTAGTTTTCGACCGCTAAATGATCTTCATAAAATATGAGTTTTTGCCACGTTATAAACCACCTAGCTAACTAAATTTAGGAAGAAGAACGATGTAAAATGATTAAACGGTTATTAAGTTATTTGAATCCAAAATTCTGCCTATCGCTAGACTAAAAATCATATTTCCAGATTTGTTAAAATCTTGTTCAACTCGACCAACTTTGGAAATAAAATTCGACCATCATTTGATCTCTAAAAATTCCGAAATTTTGCCACATAAGAGACCACCCAGCTAGCTAACCATAGGAAAAAGAATTTCATAAAAATATTGAATGGTTAAAAAGTTATTTGAGTCCAAAACTGCCCTATCGAACCCAATTTTTTTTTTAATTTTTCAATTTTGTTAAACTATTGTTCTACTCGACTAACTTTAGGAAATTATTTTGACTATCAAAAGACTTTTAAAATTTATGAAACTTGGCCAGTAATGAGATCACCTAGCTAACTTCATGCAGGAAAAAGAATAACTAAAAACCATGCCCTCGCCTCACTTTTATTTCGTCCCAAAACTGCCCATTTAGTCACTGTTTTGAACGTAACAATTATATTTGATTCGAGTTTATAAAACTCGAATCATGAACTAATAATTAGAAAAAACAATGTTTATTAACTTATTACAACTTTTATAAAAGTACCGTGACGAGTCGTGCTTTTTTCCGAATTTTTAAAACGTATTTTATAAAACAAGGACATCGGCTGTAACGGTCTAGAAGTCTCAAGGGTGTTTTATGTCAAAACTCTAAATGAATTTATAACATGGATTTAATTTGTTGTCGACTTACAGAAAGTGTCATTTTTGAAACTATAGGGTAGAAACTGTCATTTGACCAAAGTTTAGGGGTAAAAGTTGTAATTTTAAGAAAGTTCAAGGGTATAAACTGTCAACATATGAAACTTTAAGGGTAAAAGCATAACCTTTCATAAATATTATTATTGTTATTATTTATATATATTCGATTAATAGAAATAAATAAACGTAATATGATTATTCCAATAACTAACGAACGAAAGATATATTTAACGAACAAACGGAATGGAAACATAAAAATGAAGAAATAAGATAAAATCTTATCCAACTTTTGAAGAGACTTCATGTTGTCTCAAATAAACATTTAACCAAGAACAGAACGAAATGAACAATAAACTTATATATATTCGGAAAAGATTACTGAAAACTTGACATAACGAACCAGGTTGCGTACCAGAGACGTTTATCAACTCTATTTAACTTTGTTTTCCATCCAGACTGTCCAGGTGAGTTCGTAGTCCCACTTTTCTTTATATGTTTTCTAAACTTGTGGGGAGATACATGCTACCAAACCGAACACAAGTATTTTCCTGATTGTTATTGCACTAAGTTAACTATTCCCTATTTATATTTATTATTTAAAAGACCCTCGTATCATGCACCATTAGTCACCTGCTGGGTGAGCGCGAATATGTGAATAGATCTATTGGCCTGACGACCCATTTGTACTAATCGGATGGAAATCTTCGTGGTAGCCGACTTAACTGGCAAAACTTACGAGCGTTCAATTTTTGGACTAGCGGCATAATATATTCTCGATCGTGGATCAAAAAGGCAACGATTAGCATTTTTGGATGTCGTATGAAATCCGGCATAAGTTTAGTGACCAACGGTGTAATTATACTATATACTAAAAGGGGGAAGTGACACTGTAGCAAAGCACTGTAGCTGCTATAGTGGACTAAACAGTACCCCTGCTACAGTGGACTAAACAGTACCCGTTACTAACTAATTTAACAACTCACAATCATATCCGGATCTTATCTGAAACCCTCCTCCCAATCCGAAAAACACACACCTTCAATCAATTATTTTTATGATCATCCACAATTACCGCTTTACAAACCAACAACACCAGGAAAAAACACCAATCTTGAATCAAATTATTTCTTTTATCATCAAAGATCATACATAAAGATGATTAAATACACCCCAAAAAAACACCGGATCTGAGAGAAACCAAACACACACCACCATGGTTTGAGTTTTATTGGTAAGATTTATCTTCTTTTTTTAGGCTTTTTAATTTCATTGATTTTGGGTGTTTTGATTAACTCTTATGTTTTCTTGAAATTAGGGTTCAATTCGTGTATCAATGAAGTTCATCATCTAATGGATGTAATTTCTCAATTTTGGTAAGTTTGGGTCGAATTGCAAGTTTAATCATCCTTTAAGAAAGAAGAATCAGGTTTGGAATTGATGATTTGGCTGTTTATGAGTGTTGGTATTGTGATTTTTTTCAGTTAAGGCTGTGCAGATGGACTGAAATACGTTAGAACACAAGGAGATGTTTCGATGTATAGAGCACGGAAAACAAGTTTTCGCCGCACCTGATGTAGACTGCAACAAACCTCGAAACTGAGCCAGCATAACATCAGGTACAACTCCTTGCATTAAATTTTGATTCGCTTAATTTGTCATAATTTTAGACAAAAAAATTCATCCGTTGTCACGGTATAACTCATGTAGTTTTCCTGCTGGTAGAAACTTAGGGCGATTAAATCTAAAAAAGACCATATTTATAACTAAATAATGCTCTATATTTCAGGTTATTCGAGATGTAGAGAAAGCGAAGAATCTGAAAAAGAACGCATTACAATAGCTTGGGGGAGCCTAATACTATCAATTACCTTCACTTCCAGGTTAACTTTTTCGTAGGTTCATTTTCAACAAATTAAGAAAAAGTTGGGATTAGAAGTTTTTGCGGGTCCTATTTGAGCTTATAAACGATAACTTTTCACATGATCTATTACCCTTCAAAAACAAATATGGACACCCAAAAAGATTGTAGTAAGCATGTCCATATTAAGTATCATTTAAGTGAATTTTGAGCCTTTACAAATAAATTCGACAATAAAAGAAAGCTGTTGCGTGAAGCTTTAGATACCCTGTTTCCCCATACTTACATTTGAATTTTGGTGTGCAGTTGGTTTTTTCATCTTCTGCTACCGTTTATGGGCAACCTAAGAAAATTACATGTGTTGAGGACTTTGAACTGAAGGCAATGAATCCTTATGGGCGCGCCAAGGTATCATATTACTACCCTTAAAGATGCTCTATCTGTCAAGTGTTATGCCTTTTTCTAACCAGAGTAACCTTTTATTTAGTTGTAGACAAATTGAGCTTCTTGAAAACCGATAAATAACATTTCCTAAGATTGTCTGATTTTAGGAGAAAGGTACTTAAAAAACAATAAGCACACCTGCTTATTATTAAAATTCTAAACACCTTCTTAATAGGGTCTTTTGAAAGTCTACTAGAACATATATTCTATAAAGCGTCAGGCCACACGGTATATTGAAAATGCATTTTTAGAATGTTTTTGAAATTGGAGTTGTGAAATATTATGACCTGTTTTGCAATGCTTGTGTATACTAATAGCCAAAATTGAGGGGGCAATTAGGGTACAATTAATATTTTTAATCTCTAACTCTCTTGGCCCATATTAGGCTTTGCTAAAATAATTTGGCACAAACAGTATCCACTTAAATACATGGCCAAGTTGTGTTGGCCGAATTGTGTTACCAAGATAACTGTTCACCATCATTTATCATCTAATCCTCACCTCATCTCTCTAGAAAAATCCAACCCTTTCATTTATCTTCTCTATCTCAGACTATCATCATCCATAGTCCATTTATATCACCAAATTTGGTGACCCAAATATTCAACACTAGCCGGAGGGTCATACAAATCCTTTGCGGGTATGTGGTTTTGTAAGATTCATATTTTCTTTAAAGAGATTATAATTGGTCAAACTTCTGGGTTTCGTTTATTATTTGTGGCTATGAATTACAGATGCATTTATGTTACTAGATCAGATAAAACACAAGCAGAAGAAGAAGGAACATACTCAGAGCCAACAGAAGATGAGGAGGTACGAGAAAGTTTTATTATAAATATACATTCCGTATTTAATTTTATATAAAAAAAATTAGGGATACTGAATAAAGTAGAGGGTTTGTTATGTAAAGTTCTTATTTTTTATGATTTCTATGGATGTAGGTTGATTTCTTATTTGTGTTGAAAAAGTCTTTATTTGATGTGTGGAATACCTAGGATTAGATAACTAGCTATCAGAAAATCTGGATACATATAACTAGCTATCAGAAAATCCGGATACATAGTTTTTGGTAGAGTGTTTGGGACTACCTACTTGCTTTAAAGCTGCAAAGAAGCAGTTTCTGATGTGGTGTTCGGCATTTGCTCTAAGAGTATGCCATACATAGATAAGCAATTTTTAAGTTTATTTCCTGTTAGATCTATAAAAATATAGGGGGTGTTTGGATCAGCTTATTATTTGTGCTTATTTGAAGATTTGAAAAGTTTCGGCTTATTTAAATTCACATGCTCAACTTTAATTGTTGTTAGATCTATAAAAATGTAGGAGATGTTTGGATTAGCTTATTATTCAGACTTATGAGCTTATATGAAAATTGGAAAAAGCTTATGGCTTATTTAGATCCATTATCTCAAGTTGATACGCTCATAAGACAAAAAAAATAGGCTTTTACGATTTTCCCAATTGAAATAAGGCCATCAGTCTGGAAAAATAAGTTAATCCAAACACCCCCATAGTCTTTTCCATAAGTGCATGTAGGTGGAGAAATTCGTGAATAGGCAGAAAAAATTCCAAATTGAATTAGATTGCTTATCTTGCTGTGCAGGTGGAAGCTCCCATGAAGAAGGTCAAGAAATCAAACATACATGTGTTAGAGGTGGTTTATGGGGAAATGCTACCTGCAAATGTGCAGCGAGCAGTGGAAAGGAGTTTCACATGGTGCTGAAAAATCATGTTATGGAGAAACCAAGGACGAAAAGAATGTGTTGGAAGCCTATGTCTATGACATGAGAAACAAGGTATAAATCTAATTTACTTGCTTTATTACATGAGACATAGGCATCAATTGTCGCAATGTCACAATGTATCCTGCAGTTTGTCGACGTACTCACTCTTCCATTTTATGCATCACTGGATTTCCTTCATTTATAATAGTTATTTTACTTGGTTATTAATATTATATGAAACTACAGATTAATGCAACAGTGGTTGTCATACGCAACACAGACGGCTTATGCTGCCCACCTCAGTTGATCCACAATGGCGGATGCCAAGAGAACTGGAACCTCTTCATTGGCAAAAGTATAAGGTATTTTATAAGCCCTTATTTGTGAGCATTTAACTTATTTTTAGTCTGGGCCATAAAGTACGCCATTTGTAGGTCTAATGCAACAATCATAGTAATTCAGCATATATAGTTTCGAATCGTGAACACAAAGTTATATTAAAAAGTGTCTTAGGCAGTGCCTGTTAGATCTTATGTTTAGGTTTATCAGCTAATTTCATTTAGCTTATATAGCATAAGCCCGTAATTTCCAGGTTACATGATGCAAGGGTTGGCCGGTTGGGTAACAGAATGTGTCATTTTTTTGCAGGTCCTAAATCCTAATGGATTGGATTGACTAAACAGTCAAAACACCTTTTTCCTTGATTTTCTATTCATAGTTAATTTCATATTTGACCCGTTTGATTCTGTGAGACGAAATATAACAAAACCCAACCACGAAAATATGTCGAGCTTCCTTGACATTGTTTATGTAAAAATTAACAATTTTTCGGTTTGCAAAAAATTCTTTAACAAGTATGTGTTTTTTTTGTTTATAAATTTATGAATCGTGTTTATTTATGTTTGTTTTTGGGTTGTTTGATTTTGGGTTGTCAAACAACTGAAGATAACTAGGTTGTTTCGATAAGTTATGCAGATCAGGTCATTCAGATGCCGAATTCGTTTCAAGCTGTGGCCAGAAGTGACAAGGGTGCCGTTGCAATTGTCGAATACGTCCGGAGGCGGTTTTATGGGTTCCAATACCATCCTGAGGTATAATATTTCTGTGCGAAAATGTTAGTTTCTGTGACTAAGGGATCTTGGATTAATTGTTAAAATCTAAGGCATTATTTGTTAAGGTTATTTTTCTCTTATCAGGTAATTTGAATTGGGATATATTTCATGAGTTTATTTTTGTGTTATTCTGGGAAGATGGCAAACGGATATCCCATGTCGCATAGAAATAATTTACGAATGCATCTGCCATCTGAAGGTATGTTAAGTTACAAGTTTTATGTCTGTACAATTGGTGTATAGATACTATGTATGTAATACTTATGGTGACTGCAGTTTGTGGTTGTTTTTTTGCTTTAACCTATACTAATTTTGGACAGTTTGTTGTTGTAATAGGTATTAACAATGGTGTATAAAATGGTTACAGCACCTCGGGTACATGAAATACGAGACCACATTCTCTGGCCCAAGGTAATTTACACTCCTATTCTTTTTTTAATCTTTTGTTAAGAGGGTGTTTGGAATTGTGTTTTAATAACAATGAATATGTTATTGACTACTTAGTAACTTTAGATAATATACTCAATTTATTGGCAAACCGCTAACCATTAATTAGGGGGTACTTAATAGGTATTACATAGCTCTTAACATGCCACATGCGTTATTTTTGTTTATTGTGTTCTTATGTTTGCTACAAGGCCAATTACTCCCACTTAATAAGATTTTTATGAACTTTTTTTATACACTGTCCGGGTTACTTTTCTTTACCTTTGAAAGAATATACACGTGTTGATTCGAGTATATTTATTGTAAAAATAAAATGGACTATGTTGCTACGGGCCTGAGGTAGAACATATTTCTAATTGTTTGTATAGGCTATATACGAGTAAAACTTAACTACGACGTTTTAGTTGGTACTATTTTTTATCTCGGCTGCTACATAAGCGTGGCCTCTTGAAACGACAACTTGCCAAAACATTGAGATGAACCACACTAAATATAGGTAGAATGTTAGAAAGTTTGGTAATTCTTAATACTTTGGTTTTCGACATTCAGTTTAAGTATTCTAGAAAATATGCTCGCTGATTGGTGGTGTTGTCGTGACGGTGTTAGTGTTTTATAGCAAAGTATATAGACGACATAATAGCATTCATGTTCAATCAGGCTTTGTAGCATATACATATGAGTTGGTAGTAGTGATGTTGAATCAGCTTGGTGTTTTGATGTGTATGCTTTTGCAATTTATTGGTTTCTATTTTTATTAGTTATAATATGATTATTTTATTGCTGCTGATGATCTGTTGCACACGGATCTAATAGCTAAGTGAACCTTTTGTCTTACTTTGCAGATTCCTCACTCGACGCCTGCTGAATACAAACGGTCCAGCCTATCAACGAACGGGAGGACAGTTGACAGTGCTTATGATGGTGTGGTGTTGTGCGAGACAGGTTGGTGAACTTATCACGTCTAAATGGCAAGATAGGCGGGTAGGACATAATGGGTTTATGTTTTACGCACAGAGTAGCTTAGAAATGCCTGTACAAGGTATACATATTTTAAATCAATCAAATTGGATACTTATTGTAACTGATACTTTGCTTTTAAAGTTGCGTTTCAAGTTGCAGTGGATACTTCAGAAATAATTTACGAAAATAGTACTTGGGGTTATCGATCTTTTGCATATTTACTCCTTAATGACTAAATTACTATACGAAAGTAGTCTTCGGGTAATCGTTTTGTTTCAAATTTAGATTTACCACAGTATTCCCGCAGCAATGTGCGGGTTCCCCCACTCGTTTACTCTAAAAACAAAATGCATAATAAAAACACTTGTGGGCTTATTGCTCACTTATGATATGATAGATATATATCACATGTGACAAATTTTAATACTTTAAATACTCCGTAACATGGAGAGTTAGTTAATACACGACAAAATCTTGTAAATTGTATTTTTATAATATGAAAAACTAAAAGAATGGCTGAATAGTTTTGTTCTTTAAAATTTAGTTTCTAAACTTATTATGAACAAAGAATAAAGATATGTATGAATAACTGCAAGACAATAAGTAATGAAAAGATCAAATTAAACACAAGGATTTATAGTGGTTTGATCACGAAACTTCTTTTGGCCCTACTCCACTCCTCGAGTTTCCTGCTCGAGAGTTACTTCACTAATTGAACAAGCTCCCTTCTTGGCGGAGAAAACCGTACAGCGCAGCTTACAATTTTACCGATACTAAGCTAGATACCAAGTCCTAACTAGGTGGAACCAACATTTCTCTCAAAGTGTTTTAAGGCCTAAAACACTAACCTAACTCACTCTAGTTTGGTGTATAATGGTAGAACCAACATTTCTCTCGAAGTGCTTTAAGGCCTAAAAAACTAAACTAACTCACTCTAGTTTGGTGTATAATGGTGCATATGACTTTAGAGTATAATAGTGGAATATGATAAAACAACAATATTGCACATACAAACTATAACTACACAAAATACTCAAACTATTATTGTGTTCTTCCTTTGCAAAAAGTGGATCACTTTCAATGAATTAAATCAAGATAATGATTGATTGTACAATAAATTGGACGACCAGGCCTTCGATGATGATCAAAGGATTTATGGGGTGTTGAGGTTGCGCCAAGCTTGTCTTTAACCTAAAATAAGAAATACTAAAACACTATGTTAAGTGATTGCACAGGGGTTAGACCCTGCGAACCACCTTCGGCGTGCGAGTAAGTATATGCTATGGTAAGTTGGTAGTAAATTGAGAGAGTTCAGTTGACATTACCATGGTTCTTTCCCGTCGAAGCTATTTATAAGGGAGAAATAGGCCTTAGAGGGCAGTTGTACTTATTCGGAGATCATGGGGGCGTCCCATGATTTGTGGTAACCGCTAAGGCTTTGTGGCCCACGATCTCATCCTTGGCGGGAAAACCTAAGGGAAGAGGGAACGTGGGTGTAACCAAGTCAAATTGGTTCTCCGTTCTAGTTCCTTCGAAGGAGATACCCCGAAGGGCTTAGGGCTTCAATTGGCGGATTCCCACATGGTAACCACTTCATAGATGAATGGTTTTACGCCAATGAAACGTTCTAGGAGATTAACCTGGGCCTCCGAAGAGAGGGCTTCACACAAGCTCGAAGGGGAGTCCTTTGACCCGTTCGGAGGGTACATCATCAAGCCTCCTAGTCAAAAGTGATATATACGTACGAGTTTATATTGCATTCGACTCAAAAATCAACATGCAGTATGTCCCTCGTGTTACACAATCGTGTGAAAATAAAATAAATACCTAACTAACTGCGCATTTAATGCAACTTAATCATTATCCTTCCACTTGCCACTTAGACCCAAACGGCTATGATCTCGGTAAAAGTAAACATCCTTTCAAAGTTTAAATTATATTTGAAATCCGTGAATGCATCAAATATGGATGAACACGTGTGCGGCCAAGATTGAAAATACCATGGGTATAAAATGATATGGTACGGTAAATCCTAGCCCATTTTTACCTTCCGCCCAAAATACACAAACACCTTACTGTGTTTTTTGTGCTTCCGTTGGCTCAAAAGGTAATATTCCATCATCCTTCTTTGATTTCTTGATCTTGTTATTGCAATATGAGTATGGCAGCAAAAAGGATCATTAGGCAACAAAAATGTACTATGTCAAAAGAAACATTATTTGACTTTCTTCGTGATTATCCCATACCCAAAGAGTTCAAAATCATGCTTCCGAGCAAAAATCAAAATATTTTTGATGCTCCCACAGGGTATGTGGGCTTATATGTGCATGCATTTACTCAGTCAAACTTTAGGATACCCATCCATCCGTTAATTTTGGAGTTTTGCAATACTATAAAGTTCACATTTCTAGGTTAAATCCCTTTGGCCTAGCCAAATTAACCACCTACATTGTCATGCGCAAAGCGTACGGTTATGAGCCCACACTAACTGTGCTTAGGGGCTTTGTTAACCTATATCCTGGTGGGGATTGGATAACCATTGCTAAGAGAGGTGAACATGATGTGCCCTACCTGGTGACCAAACCCTTTTAGAATATCAGAAATTGGAAAGGGCAATTTTTCTATGTTGAGAACACAATCATACCTTCTGAGTATCCAGCTTTGTTAGATGAAGCATTTATGTTTGATGAAAAAAGATTCAATGACCCATTACCTTATGAAATAAGAAGTAGTCCCATGTACCAGCGCCTTGCACGTCATCCAGTTGATGTGCAAACATTCCCTGAGCCAATCTTGTTTATGGCAGGCATTGTGGACCGTTAGGAAGGGTCTCCGTCAAAGCCTGAGATAGTTTGTGAAGGAAAAATTATGTACATTCCCATTTAAATAAAACAAATAACTTATCTGCTGATATTTATCTCTTTTCTTTTGTTGTTGCAGGAATGGCATTCAGGAACTTTGTTGTGTCAGGAGGTGCAAAGGAGGTTAGCTTCATCCCCAAGGATCCACAAGATGTGAGCTACGGAGTTGGGTCTCCGTCTGTGTCTGTGAATAACAATGATGTTGATGCTTCACCAGTTCAGCCACTTGCAGTAGTCCAACCTTCAAAACCTGTGAGTACTGAGGGAACCCCCCAGTTTATGGAGAACATCGCTGATTCGGATGACCCTCCCTCCGAGGGTGACCAACTGAAAATCGTGGGGTCCTCCGGCATCGCAGACAGGGTGCGAAGCAGGAAGGGCACAAGTGCAAGGCCTTCGAAGGCCACCCCAAAGAGGAAATTGAACATCCCCACTCCTACCTCAAGGACTACCAAGCAAAAGACAGAGAAGTCTCATGGGAAAGCAATCATGTATTCGACTGAGGAAGTCGCTGATGATGATGATATTCATGGTAAGTAAAATCGCTTATAATCCCTTCTTCCGATCGCCGACCACCAAGGAGCTACCAAATGCTCTCACCTGTCATCTGCTGGTTGAAAATGTTACTCCTGCTAGCTGGAGGAGAACCTTGAATGATATGTCCATTGAAGGGCTGTGTGACTTGCACGACAAGAGTTATACCAGGCAGGCCATGTTGGATAATCATTTGAACACCCGGACAAGGGAGCTGGTTCGTATGGTGAAAGATGCCAAGGAAGAGGTAGTTGTTATTGTTGCTAGGGAGAAGAACAGGGAGAAGCAGTATGCTGAGCTAGAGGCCAAGTGTGATGCGGCCATGTTGGATTTTGAGAAGAATCCTCGGTATGAAGCCCTTCGGGCCAAGATTGACAGCCTTGAAGTATAACTTAAAGAGTCGCGAGGTAAGCTGAAGATGGAGGAGGCTAAGGTTTCTGGGTATAAGACACAAGTTGCTACACTTGAGTCGAAATGCACTGGTCTCGAAACCGAAAGAGCAAGGTTGGTAGAGCAGGAGATCAAGCTTTGTCAAGAGATGGATGGGTTAAAACTCGAATGCAAGAGCTTGAAGAAAGATAGGGCTGAGGTGGTGTCGAAGGTTGTTCCTTATGTTGCGATGGAGTTGTACCACAGTGATGAGGTGGGAGCGATAGTGGGAAAGCTGGTGAACGCGGCCATATTCTATGGTAAATGCACGACGTTGGAGGAAATCGCCGAGACCAAGAAACCGGTGGTGTTGTCGGAGGTACCTTACTACCGCCCAATGTCCGAGCAGGAATATAATGATGCTGGTAACGCGTACACTACATCAGAGTACCCTTTCCTCACCGAAGCAACCAAGGACCCCTCAGCCTCCATAGAAGATCTCCTGTCCAAGAAGCCAAGGAAAATACAGCCTCCCTCTCCAACCAAGAGAACCGCATCTGTGAAGACTCCATCTCCATCTCACCAAGAGGATCCAAATTCCTTAAAAAATGCATGAAGGTTGCCATGTTGGCATTAATTTGGTCTTAAGGGTGGCATGTACCCTTTAAACAATTTCTTATGATGCTTTATTAGGCATGTGCCTGTTTGTTTGAACAATTAATCTTTCCTTCTGGGCTTCGACCCAGACTACAGACAATTGCTTTGATGTTTAATGTTGGCTATGACTATATGTAGCCTTATGAATGCCAATTTAGGGGACTGTGTCCCGCTTTTGATATCATGCTTGTCTTCTCTTACGCTTATGTATAAACATAAATATACAACCTTATTGTGTGTATTTTGGACCAAGATTTTCAAAATCTTATAATTTGACTGTGACAGAGGGTCGCGACCCACTTCATCTTTTATCCTTAAGATGCAAGGCATAGAATACCCTATGTCTTGTAGGAAAGTTAATGTGAATTGTAATGGATGTTATGTTTACACAAGACATGTGTCTTGAATCATCCTCCGACATTGAAACTTGTTAAGTACTTGGCTGAGCAAATCTTTGTTGTATAGAACGAAACAAGAGATTTTGAGGGAAATATTTTATATCATTAATTGAGTAGGGAGGATTACATCATTTTAAGAAATGAACACTAAGACACCTACCATTAATGCTTCTTTCTCAAGTGAGAAGAATGCGTTACATGAAATTGAAAAACAAGCTAAGTGCTTTAAAAATAGTAAGTCTTGTATGTAAAACTTACGAAGATTAGTATCATTTCTGGTCTTATCCATGACACTTCTGTCCAGCGTTTCGAGCTTGTATGCTTTGTTGCCGCAGCCTTCCGATATGACGTTGGGTAGGCCTTGGCTTTGCTTGTGCTATTTTATTCGAAGGACATATTCCTATATGCCCGCAGGACTTGGGGTAGTTCATCTACCCACTCATGCTGGTATTGCCCTAAACTTATCTCGATTTCAATGACAATGTCCCTGTCAACACAAGTGAACATTTGCTTTATGCTTAAACATTCGAAGCAAGACGGGAAAACCCCTTCGGCAAATTGCATCCCGTTGTCGAAGGTGATGATTTGTGGGACTCCAAATCGGCAAATTATGTGTTCCCACTCAAACTTTTCCATATGCTTTCCTTTTATTGATGCCAAAAGTTTGGCTTCGACCCATTTGGTGAAGTAGTCTATGGCTATTACCAAGAATTGTACCCCTCCGGGAGCTACTGGTAGAGGTCCAACAATGTCGAATCCCCACTGGCTGAAAGGCCTTGCTGATGTGATAGAGGCCACGTCATGCTCTAGTGGTCTTCAAACTTTTGAGTGTATCTGACATGTCGCACATGTTTGTATTATTTCAGTTGCGTCTTCCAGTATTGATGGCCAATAATATCCCAACTTCATTATTTTCGAGGCAATGGAGCGAGGACCTGTGTGCATTCTGTAAGATCCTTTATGAACATCATAGATGATGCTCGAAGCCTGTTTCAGTCCCACGCAACAAAGCCATGGAGATAAGAAAGTCCTTTTGTAGAGATTATCCCCCATAAGTCTATATTGGGGAGCTTTGACCCTGACCTTTCGTGCTGACTTTGGATTATCAGGCAGAATACCACTTATCAAGTACACCTTTATTGGATTCATCCAGTTGGAGCCTTCGTCAGATTCTTTGCTTCGTTTGGTTGACCTATCAGCCAATACTTCTACCAAAATCTGCTTCGTTAGATGAGCAAATACCTTCGAAGCTAGCTTGCTTAAGGCATCCGATTTCTTGTTTTGGTTTCTGCGAACATGTGCTATCTCATAGGATTTGAACCCCTGAAGGAGTTCTTTAGCTTTATCCAAATACTATTTGATGGTGGGCTGCCTTGCTTCGTAAGAGCCCTTGATTTGGTTGGCGACTAGCTGCAAGTCAACGAAAATGGAGATGTCATGAACCTCCATATCGTTTGTGAGTCGGAGTCCAGCTAGCAAAGCTTCGTACTCTGCTTCATTGTTCGTAGCCTCGAACTCAAAACGTAGTGCATGAGTGTACTCTTCTTTCTCCGGACTAACCAGCATCAGACCTGCTCCCAAACCATCAGAGCTTGAGGCTCCGTCTGTGTATAGTTTCCACCCCTCCTTCGTCTTTGGGGGCTTTTCCTTTGGGATTTCCTTGTCTTGGCTAGGTCCGTAGGGTATGTCAGCAAGAAAGTCTGCAAGTATCTGGCCTTTGACGGAGTTTCGACCCTTGTACTCTATGTCATGTTCTCCCAGTTCGATGGCCCATTTGGCCACTCTACCCGATTTCTTAGGCTTCGACAGTATCTGCTTAATTGGCTTGTCGGTCAATACTGTGATGGGATGAGCTTGAAAGTACCTTCGAAGACGCCTTGCAACATAAACCAAGGCTAGGATTAGCTTTTCCAACTCCGGATAGTTTAGTTCAGCCCCTTGCAGGACCCTGCTAACAAAGTAGATCGGTACTTGCTTCTTATCCCTTTCTGCCAGAAGAACAGCACTGATGCTTTTGAAAGATGCCACAATGTACATGAACAACACCTCGCCTTTGATTAGGGCTGTAAGTGTTGGTAAGATTTCCATGAACTTTTTCAGCTTCTGGAAAGCGGCTTCTGCATCACAACTCCATTGGAAAGTCTTTTTATCTGTACACCCCTTGAGTGTTTTGTAAAATGGTAGAGACCGATCTGCACCTTTCGACAGGAACCTGCTAAATGCTGCAAGTTTCCCGTTTAGACTTTGTACTTCTTTTAATGACTTTGGAGCTTGTAGATCAGTGATGGCTTTAACTTTCGAAGGGTTAGCTTTGATCCCTTGCTTCGTTATCAAGTGTCCTAAGAATTGTCCTTCTTCCATGCCGAAGGAACACTTCTTTGGGTTAAGCTTCATGTTGATTGCCCTCAATTGATCGAAGGTTTCTTGAATGTTGGAGAATAGGTCTTCCTCAGTCCTACTTTTTATTACCATGTCATCAACGTAGGCTTACAAGTTCCGCCCTATTTGCTTGTGGAAAGCTTTGTCTACCAACCGTTGATAAGTTGCCCCAGCGTTCTTTAGACCGAAAGGCATTTTCTTGTAGCAATAGACACCCTTTCCTGTGTAGAAGGTTGTCTTCTCCTCATCTTCCTTCGCCATTTGTATTTGGTGATACCCTTTGTAGGCATCCAGAAAACATTTCAAACGGAACCCCAAGAGGGATTCGACCTTCCAATCAATTTCTGGCAGAGGGTAGCAGTCCTTTGGGCAAGCTTTGTTGACGTCGGTAAAATCAACACACATTCGCCACCCTCTGTCACTCTTCTTTACCATCATTGGATTAGCTACTCAGGTTTGGTATTTTACTTCTCCTTGAATTCCTGCTCATACAAGTTCATCCACCTCTTTGCAAGCGGCTGTGTTCCTTTCAGGTGTCAGGCTTCGTCGCTTCTGTTTAATTGGTTCCATGTGCTTGAACTCATTAAGCTTATGTTTTGTGCCGAAGGGCTTGCCATCGATCATAAGAGTCCGAGGAACCCCTGTCATGTCTAAGTACGTCCATGCGAATACATCCTTGTTGGCTTTGAGTAGCTTCTCCAAGTTTTCCTTGAAGTTGGCAGGGAGTTGCTTTCCGATTACTACCGTTTGTTCTGGATAGAGCTCATTTACCACAATACGTTCTTCAGCATCTGTACAACTTAGGATGGCCTTCGGAGGCTCTTCGGGACTTTCTTTGATCTTTTTACCAACGTCTCCAGCCTTTCCCTGATTGTAACTAGAAAATACGGTTCCTATCCCATAAGGTGTATGAAATTTTACCGCTGCATGTATGGTGGAGACTACAATACCCATTTTTTTCATGGCGGTCCTTCCTATTAACAGATTGTAGGGAGATTCAGACCTTACGATAACCTATGTGAGGGTTTCTGTCCTTGCGAGCTTACCTTCTCCAATTGTTATGTCCAATGGTACTTCTACCAAAGGCCACGAATGCTCACCGGAGAACCCTACCAAAGGTATCTTAGAATCAACTTGTTGCGACCTGATCGAAGGCTTGAGCTTAAGAAAACAATGTTCGTATATGATCTCGCAGGAGCTTCCACAGTCCATGTAGGGGGAGTAATAACCAAGAAATATTCATCACATTCCGCTACGCATATCTTCTTTTTGTTTCGACAAAAAGGGGGAGATAGGATTGAGTTTACATCACTGTGAAACATCACAGTACATACTTTTATGCTTAAAATAGTTTTTAAAACTTGCATAAAACCAACTAAATCTATATTTTTAAAAGACTCATACTTTATTTAGTTCTTTGCTTAAAAATACACTTTATGTTTTGTCATCAACAAAAAGGGGGAGATTGTTAATACAAATATCGTCCTAAAAACGTTATTTATATTTTACGATCTTTGCTTAATTTTGTTAATAACAATTACAAAGTTTATCTTTAAGTAAGCATAAATATAAAGTATTTTACATTTATAGTAACAAGTCTTTTAAAACATATTTACACATTACATGATCACTAGGAATCACATTGCATATATACATTTTACATTTACATGTTTTACTTTTATTTCTTAAATTAGAAATATTAAACATGACATCATGGCATACCTCATTTTGATATCTTTAGGATATCTTGAGGATTTAGGTGATATCTTGTATAGATCTTCAAGCTAAAGAGTTGACCTTGAAAGATATGGAAAGATTGTGCAAGATATGGAAAGATATGAGAATATCTTAGCTGGCCTGGTCCCCGCGGAACCAAACCAGTACAAAAGCGGATCCAATTTTTGGGATCCGACAAATCCGTGCCCTGTTGATCAGCTTTGCTTATAAATAGCAAGCTGATCATTCAGGCACAACCATCACTCATATAGCCTAAATTAGATATTCATTCATTTGTACATTACTAACCCATATCATTCTTTCATTTCATTGATCTCACTTTTGTAGCAAAGAAGATCGAGCATACAAGCTTCAACATACATACTGTTGCAAGTTTTACTAGTTAGATACTGTGTGATTTGTTAGTGTTCACACATCATTGTTTATACATTTTATTCAGTAGTGTTTGGTTAGTGTTTTAGTCCTTAAAACACAAAGAGTGTCGGGAGTGGTTGTACCCTTGTGAAAGAACCAACGGGAGTGGTTGTACCCTTGTTAAAGAACCAACGGGAGTGGTTGTACCCTTGTAAAGAACCCGGTGTTTAGCTTAGTACCGGATAAAGTGTAAGCGACGTGTATAAAGGTTTTCTCCGCCGAGAAGAGAGTTTGTTTCTTAGTGAAGAAAAACTCTCGAGTTAGAGGCTCGAGGAGTGGAGTAGGGCAAGGAACAGAGTCCTTGTAGCCGAGCCACTATAAATCTCCGTGTTGTAGTTTGATTGTTCCTATCTTTACTTAATTTACTTATATTGTTTGTTTGTGAGTATATACTTTGAAATCACGTTAAGTCACAAAGCGAATTAAATTTAAAACGGTAAAAACTATTCAACCCCCCTTCGAGTTTTCCACAATTGGTATCAGAGCTACGTTACTCAAGATTTTCAAAATATATTGTATTTTAAAAACTTGAAACGATCAATGGATTTTTATAACTTTAAAGAGGGCAATCTATGCAAAGACCACCACTATTTGAACCAAATTGTTTCATATACTGGAAAAACCGCTTTGAGACGTATGTGAAGTCAAAGGACATAGATCTATGGTATATTATAGAAGAAGGTGATTATAAACCTATATCAAATGTATTAGGTGGTCGGGATGAAGGTACTTCTCTTACTCATCACAGTGATGAGCAAAAGAAGTTAATTGCCAAAAATAATGAAGCCAAAATGATGCTTTATAATGCCTTACCTAAGAAAGAATATGAAAGAGTTTTTAGGTGTAAACAGCTAAGGATATTTGGCAATCATTGATTATCACTCATCAAGGGAACTCACAAGTCAAAGATAACAAAATTGATCTTCTTGTTCAACAATATGAAAATTTTGTTATCTCTGAAGATGAGACCATTGATAGTATTTTTGCTAGGTTTAATACTATAATTACTTCTCTTAAAGCACTTGATGAATCTTTTTCTAGCAAGAACTTTGTCAGGAAATTTCTTAGAGCACTTCATCCGAAGCGGAGAGCAAAGGTGACGGCTATTGAAGAATCCAAGGATCTCTCAAGCATGATACTTGACGAGCTCATCGGAAATCTCAAAGTTCACGAAATGGTAATGGAAAAAGACTCTGAAATAGTTAAAGGCAAAAAGGAGAAGATGAAGTCCATTGCCTTAAAAGCTAAAGTAGAATCAAGTGATGAAGAGTCTAGTTCGGGTAGTGAAGATGAAGAATATGCCATGGCCGTTAGAGATTTCAAAAGGTTCTTTAAGAGACGAGGAAGGTTCGTAAAACAACCTCGTGAAGAAAAGAAATCATTCCGGAAAGACCGTGATGATAGGAAAGGAAAAATAGATAGAAAGTGTTTTAGGTGCGGGGATTCCGGTCACCTAATAGGAGATTTTCCAAAGCCTCCAAAGAACAAGCTCAGAAAGCATTTGTTAGTGGAGCTTGGAGTGACAGTGATGGTGATGACGACGAGCCAAAGAACGACGAAGTTGCTCTCATGGCTCATAACTCTGAAGAGGTGTGCTTAAAGGTAGAGTTAGAACCTGACGGGTGGATCAAAGATAGTGGATGTTCTAGACATATGACGGGAAACAAAAGCCTTTTCTCAACCTACCAAGTGTACGACGGAGGTAATGTCACATTCGGTAGCAAGCTTAAAAGTAAAATCATCGGAAAATGTACGATTTCTCATGACTCTCTCACTATTGATGATGTTGCTCATGTAGAAAACTTAGGATTTAACTTACTTAGTATTACTCAATTATGCTGCAAAAAGTATAACGTCCTTTTCATTGAAAATGGAAGTAAAATACTTAAGGATGGCATAACCGTAGGAAAAGGTGTTTTGAAGAATAACGTTTATGTTATGAAATTAAACAAAACACCTAAAGACAAACTTTGTCTCACCTCTCTGGACGAAAACTCAACACTATGGCATCGACGCTTAGGTCATGCCAATATGAGGTTAATTCAATCCTTATCATCTAAGGAACTCGTTAGGAACCTGCCCAAGTTGAAATATGACCAACACTTTTGTGATGCTTGCAAAATAGGAAAACAAGTTCATAATAGCCATAAGGCTAAAAACATGGTGTCTACATCTAGGTGTCTAGAATTGTTACATATGGATTTGTTTGGTCCATCCGCTATACAAAGTTACGGGGGAAACTTCTATATTTTGGTAATAGTAGATGATTACTCTAGGTATACATGGACTAAGTTTTTGAAAACTAAAAACGAAGCATTTGATAAATTTGAAATCTTAAGTAAGAAAATTCAAAATCAAATAGGAAGTAATGGCATAACATATAATTTCTCAGCTCCTCGAACTCCTCAATCTAACGGTGTAGTAGAACGCAAAAATAGGACAATTCAAGAAATGAGTAGAACTATGTTAAATGAACAAAACATACCTCAAAAGTTTTGGTGTCACGCTGTAGATACATCCACATATATCCTAAATCGAGTTCTAATTAGACCATTCTTGAAAAAGACTCCATATGAGTTATACAGAGGCAAAAAGCCTACTTTAGGATATTTTAGAGTATTTGGAAGCAAGTGCTTCATTTTAAACACAAAGGATTATCTCACCAAGTTCGACCCAAAGTCGTATGAAGGTGTATTTCTAGGATATTCACAAAATAGCAAAGCATATATAGTTTTGAACAAAGAAACCTCAAGAGTCGAGGAATCATTGAACGTAACATTCGATAAAAGTCCACCTCCCTCTAAGACATCACCTTTGATAGATGATGACTTAGTTGAAATTCAAATGGTTGAAAATTAGGAAAATATTGAAAGTGACAAAGAAGATGAACAGGTAAAAAGAGAAATAGTTAATATCAAAGAAACCAAAAGTCATCCATTAGAAAACGTCATAGGAAAAATCAATGAAAGAACATTAAGGTCTAAAGCTCAAAACGAAAGTAATTTCTTTTGTTTTGTTTCAACAATTGAACCTAAAAATGTTAATGAAGCCATAAAAGATGAATCTTGGGTCATTGCGATGCAAGAGGAATTAAATCAATTTGTTAGGAATGACATTTGGACATTAGTCCCACAACCTAAAAATCAAACCATAATAGGTACAAAATGGGTTTTTAGAAACAAAATGGATGAAAATGGCGTAGTATCTAGAAACAAAGCTAGGCTAGTAACACAAGGCTACAATCAACAAGAAGGTATAGATTACGATGAAACATTTGCACCCGTCGCTAGACTTGAGTCAATTAGGATACTACTTGCATATGCATGTGCACATGACTTTAAACTATTTCAAATGGATGTCAAAAATGCATTTCTAAATGGTTTTATAAATGAGGAAGTGTATGTAGCACAACCTCCTGGCTTTGCCGATTTTGAAAAACCAAATCATGTCTACAAACTTAAGAAAGCTTTATACGGACTTAAGCAAGCACCAAAAGCTTGGTATGATCGACTTAAGACTTTCCTAGTTGACCATAAGTATACCATGGGCCTAGTAGACAATACTCTATTCACCAAGAAAAAGGGATCACATATTATCATAGTCCAGATATATGTGGATGACATTATATTCGGTTCAACTTGTCAAGAGTTATGCGATGAATTCTCAAAAATCATGCATGATGAGTTTGAAATGAGTATGATGGGTGAACTAAACTTTTTCTTAGGTCTCCAAATAAAACAATTAGAAGATGGGATATTCTTCAACCAATCTAAGTATATCAAGGATATGCTTAAGAAGTTTGGTCTTGAAGATTCAAAACCTATTAAAACACCAATGTCCTCGGAAACTAAACTCACTAAGGATGAAGAAAGTGAATCCATAGATAGCACTAAATATAGGGGAATGATTGGTAGTTTACTTTACCTAACGGCTAGTAGACCAGACATTATGTTTAGTGTTTTTCTATGTGCACGCTTTCAAGAATATCCCAAAATATCCCATCTTGAAGCCGTTAAACGGATCTTTAGGTACATAAAAGGCACTACACATTTAGGATTATGGTATCCCAAAGGAACGGGAATGGAAACCATAGTGTATGCCGACTCAGACCATGCCGGTGATTATGTTGATAGAAAAAGTGCAAGCGGTATTTGTACTTTTGTAGGACATTGTCTCACCTCATGGTTTGCTAAGAAACAAACAGCCCTCGCAATATCAAGAACTGAAGTCGAGTACGTGTCAGCAGGAAAAGCTTGACAATAAGCACTGTGGATGAAACAAGCTCTCGTCGACTATGGAATTGAACTCAACAACATTCCCATTCTTTGCGACAACAAAGG
This sequence comes from Artemisia tridentata subsp. tridentata, assembly GCA_021014915.2. Lineage (NCBI taxonomy): Eukaryota > Viridiplantae > Streptophyta > Magnoliopsida > Asterales > Asteraceae > Artemisia > Artemisia tridentata. Next base: position 279,016,675 of record CP139504.1, read on the forward strand.
AGCTATCGACCTCAGCAAAAATCCAGTTCAACACGCTAGAACCAAACACATAGAAATACGACATCACTTCCGATGCGACAATGTTCAGAAGGGAAACATCTCAATAGAGAAAGTATCCTCAGAGGACAACATTGCCGACATCCTCACAAAACCCCTTAAGAGAGAACCTTTCAACTATCTTAGACTAGGTTTAGGATTAATGGAACCTAGTGAGTAGATAAAACGTTAGGTCAAACCTTAGATTAACCAAACACGGTAATAACCCAATTTTGTGTTCTGATCCTGCGGATCCAAACGACAACAAGGGCGGATCCCTTGTTTTGGATCCGCCGGATCCGTGGCCTGCTGAGCCAATTTTTTGTATATTAAATAAACTTCCTGTACTATTCATCACACTTCCCAAAAACATACTAGCTACTGGAACTCGACCATTATCACACCAAATTCACAATTTAGGCCATCTTTCACAACCAATTTGTGCTCTAATCATCACTGTAAGTATCCTTATCATGTCTACATTCCTGATCTGCATCTAGGATTTCTATTTCGTGCTCAAAATAAAAACTTGGGGTTTATGCATAATTCTTGTAAAATCACGAAGCATGTTTACTGAATTGCATAATAAATCATGTTTTTCATAGTTAGGAATTGCACATCATAAGGTATTAACATAATTCATCAAAAAACCCATGAGAAATTTTTGCTAAAATCTTCTCACGACTAGGAAAAACTATTTTTGGACATTGTTCATACAAATACAAAAACATTATGTTTTGAACATCACTAGCACAATGTCTCTTGATTGCTAAAGAGAATACATAACTAATATGTATTTTCGGGTACATTCAATTGAAGCTACATTGAAGTAGGAGCGTTTGGGTTATCTCTTGTTTTATCATAAAACTTGCATAAACAAAATTTTCATGCATCAAAAGGAGTCGAGATAACCGTACCTCCACATTGTCTCCATATAGGCACACACTAGAAATATATATATGCAAATTTTCGTTAATTGTAACTAAACTATATATTTTCGTGTCTAGGATAAACATGCCTCCCGCAAATTTTTATGATCACAAAGAAACCGTTAAATACCTACCTAAACATCACAAAACCAAAGGACTTAGTGAGGAACAAGTTGAAATATTCAAAGCCCTAGAAAAACGGTATATACACGAGGGTAGAACCGTAGAACCCTCATTCTATGAAGGTAGCATTCTCCGAGAACAATTAGCCGCGATTCATTTCGATAGCCTTCTAGACATCGATGAGCCCATCATCCCTAGGTTCATTCTCGAGTTTTATGCTAGTGTAGGACTTAGTTCAAATGACTATGGATACATGAATGTCCATTTCAAAGTCAACGGGTTTCAATTCAACATTCCTTTAGATCAATTTGGAGATGTTTTAGGAGTTCCAAATCAAGGAACTTGTTTCTATTCGGACAAGTGGTCGTTAACCATTCTAGAGTCCAACCTTGATCCATATGCCACACCATTAACCGCAAAAGAAACCATTCGTGAGTATCTCTTTGTGCCTAGGAACAACCAAACTAGGTTAAGTCGAGGTCGTCAAGTGGATAGGGATCCATTTGCCATGGAGCTAAATGAACTTAGGCCCCAATTTAAGAAACTAGAAGAAGTTCTAAGGGCTAATGTCATAAGCACCATAGGGAATAGAGATCATGTTAACGCAAGTCTTTGCTATATGATGTATTGCGTGTCAAACCATCAACCCTTCAACCTCGCTTATTATATCGCCAAAAGAATGGCCGATATTCCAGTTCAAGGTACCACCGCAATGCCTTACGGGATGCTTTTGACCCATCTCTATAGAGCCTTTGAGCCCATTCCTAGAAACACTTTAGGATTCGTTCCCGACTACACCGAGATTAAGCACACTTTTGTTCCACTTAGTGATCATGGGTAGCCGTAGGAAATGGAAAACGAGCTCATCCTCCTACATCATCATCATCATCCATGAGTGAAGAGGATGGTTTGCCAAACTCTAGGATCTCACCACCCGAGTACTTAAGTCAACTTCCTCCAATCCCAAACGAATCAGTGGAGTTTAAATGAACCAAAGGAATGGTGAATAATTTGGGTCGTTGGATCATGAAGCTTCACAAGAAAATGAGCAAGAAGTGAAGTGTTAGGAGTGTTTGGCATTAGATATTTCCAAACAATGATGTGTTGAACTTGTGTGTTTCTTAGGATATTATGCTTGTACTTCACTTGTATATGAACTAACTCAACATTGCAGGATGATAACATCTATTGTTATCGATTTTCAGAAATTAAGCCACCGTTTGGCTTAACCACTTTTATTGTAAGTTATTATCATTGAATTAATCTATGTGCAAACGTGTGTTAGAACCCGTGTTTTTAGTTTTATTCTATCACATATTAGTAGTTACATATGTTTTAGGAGAATTTTCGGGATTTGAACGAGAAACGCAAAATATGACATGCTCTCTGTTAGAATTAGCATTTCTGATCGGCAGATTTGGCGGAACCCAAATTTTGGTTCCGCCTGTTATGCACTTTGGCTCCGCCATCTCTCAGCCTGCGGATTCGGCGGAACCCAAATAAGGGATCCGCACTTGTTATCGATTGGATCCGCCGAATCTAACAGTAACTTTTTCAAAAATTCCCGACTAATCCCGATCTATAAATTATTGATTCTAGTTTTTAGAATTCTTCTACTGATCATTAAGCTTGTTAGGATCATTTAGGCACACTTAGAATCATAAGAAATCCATTTCCCACCAAAATTTGAAAATTCAAATTTTCCATGCGAGTTACCTTTCTGTAACAAGCAAGGAACCCTCAAATTGGTTCCTTGAAATCCGTGGGAACATCACATCAACAGAATTTCCACTCACTCCTTGCATTTACTGCAAATCTTCTAAAATTCACTCAACTTAAGCTATATGGTTTGACTTAAATGATGTGACTAGCACAAATTTTTGTTCCAAATTATTAGGAACCAACATTCCTCATTGGATTCACATCAAATCCAAACACAAAGATCAACACACCTTCTGTCTATAAATTAGTGTTAGACCCGTTTCCCGGGTAGTGGGACCCCACCCTAGATGAAGTTGACCCGAGCCTAAGTATGTTTGACTAAGAGTATGTGGTTGTCTAAGGGCAAATGGTTATAATGTTAAGTGTTAGTCTGTTATAGCCTAGATGCGGCACATCTAGGAAGTTACATGCGGCGTATGGTAGAATGGAAAGTAGAACCAACTTGTTATAGTCCATGCGCCGTATTGGAGAAGGAGATACGGCGTATATAAGGGGTAGCATGGATGCAGCGCATCTATGCAGATAGATGCGGCGCATCAACCTTAAATAAGCAGAAATGACGGAATTGCCTTTGTAGCTAGAATCTTCCCCATTTATCTATAAGTTTCCACACTCTCCTGTAAAAGAGAGTGTGTTGCCTGTGAATGTCGAGCCAAGGAGAAAAGGAGGGAAGATAGGGCTAGGTGATGGCTTTTAAGGACCCATGTTTATCATCCTTCTTAGCTATGATTATCAAGTAAGTAATCCCTCTCAAGTTAGTGATTTAAGTGGGAAATCATCATATGATGTGGGTATGATCATATGATGATTTGATTAGCAAGATGATTATGTTTTGATGGGTTTTGATAACCCTTGTTATGTTATTATTTGTTATGTTGTTAGGTTTTTATTATTTATGAAGGATGGTGATGATGATGATGGATCATTGTGATGATGATGTTCTTGATGTGTTGTGTAGCTTGGTTTGAGGTAAGTAAAATGATGATAGCATATGTTATATGAATTTCTATCATATTGTGTTATGTATGTTTATGTTGAAGAAGATGAGCTTGGTTGATGTTTATGTGATGCCATGGTTATGGCTTATGTGATGAGATGACGCTATGAGATATGTTGATGTTATGTGCTAGATGAGACTTGAGTATGTAAGCCATGATGTAAGTGTTTATGTATATGATGCATTATGTGGATTGAAGTATAATGGTATGTTATAGTCGTTTTGCTTACTAAGCGTTATCGCTTACGGTTTAGTTGTCTAACCATTTTGTAGGTGTTTATGCTATGGCTTGGATGTAAGGATGTAGGGGATTAAAGCATGGTTATGCAAAATGGGTAGCTTTGGTAAGATTGTAGAGCTTAGGTAGATACCGAGCTCAAGTGTATAAGTTTGTACCCCCGTGAGTCAAGTAATGCTTTGAAATGAGTAAACAAGTGTTAGATTGTATGTTAAGTGTTTTGTAATGAATTGGAAGTCATTTGGTATGTTAAAGTATGATTTATGTGTTTATGGGTTAAGTTAAGGGGGTGTTTGGCTAAGGTGTAAAATGTACCCATTTTGGGTTGTAAACGGGTCAATTGCCGTGTATTACAGTTGAATATGGTTTTGAATGTAAAGGGAGTGTTTTGATACAAGTTATAGTGTTGTAAAAGGTGTCAAAGTGGATTGTGTGGTGTGTTGAGTATATGCAGGTCTTCCTGCTGATGTTCTGTCTAAATTGGTCGATGCGGCGTATCTAGTATATTAGATGCGACGTATCAGAAGTTTAAGGTGATGCGGCGTATCTAGTATATTAGATGCGACGTATCAGAGGTTTAAGGTGATGCGGCGTATCACTCAGGTTGATACGGCGCATGGTCTCTCAGATGTGATGCGGCATATCCCTCAAAAGGATACGGCGTATCGTTGGTCACAGAAGGGCTGTTTGGTTGCGTTATAAATTTGTGTGAAATGTTTTGAAAGGTTTTTGAGTATATGTTCTTACAAGTATTTTTAAAGGGGTAAATGTTATAGATTCTTGTCTTTGAATGAAGAATTTGTATGAGTCCGTTTTAGTCAAACGTTTCCGCGTAAAAAGTCAAAGTTTTTAGTATTAGCGGGCACGGGGTGTAACAAATTGGTATCAGAGCTTCGGTTTAAGTGAATTAGGTTTCCACTATAGGGTGCCTAGTCTTAAACCACTCGTAGAAGCCTTGGACGTAAGTGTTAGATTGCGCGGAAACTAATTGCTAAGTGTTAGATGAATTATGTTTTATGCTAGTCGAGCCTATTGATGATAAGTGACGATTACTAAGTTTATCTTTAAGCAAAGCATAAATATAAAGTCTTTTACATTTATAGTAACAAGTCTTTTAAAACATATTTACACATTACATGATCACTAGGAATCACATTGCATATATACATTTTACATTTACATGTTTTACTTTTATTTCTTAAATTAGAAATATTAAACATGACATCATGGCATACCTCATTTTGATATCTTTAGGATATCTTGAGGATTTAGGTGATATCTTGTATAGATCTTCAAGCTAAAGAGTTGACCTTGAAAGATATGGAAAGATTGTGCAAGATATGGAAAGATATGAGAATATCTTAGCTGGCCTGGTCCCCGCGGATCCAATTTTTGGGATCCGCCAAATCCGTGCCCTGTTGATCAGCTTTGCCTATAAATAGCAAGCTGATCATTCAGGCACAACCATCACTCATATAGCCTAAATTAGATATTCATTCATTTGTACATTACTAACCCATATCATTCTTTCATTTCATTGATCTCACTTTTGTAGCAAAGAAGATCGAGCATACAAGCTTCAACATACATACTGTTGCAAGTTTTACTAGTTAGATACTGTGTGATTTGTTAGTGTTCACACATCATTGTTTATACATTTCATTTAGTAGTGTTTGGTTAGTGTTTTAGTCCTTAAAACACAAAGAGTGTCGGGAGTGGTTGTACCCTTGTGAAAGAACCAACGGGAGTGGTTGTACCCTTGTTAAAGAACCAACAGGAGTGGTTGTACCCTTGAAAAGAACCCGGTGTTTAGCTTAGTACAGGATAAAGTGTAAGCGACGTGTATAAAGGTTTTCTCCTCCGAGAAGGGAGTTTCTTTCTTAGTGAAGAAAAACTCTCGAGTTAGAGGCTCAAGGAGTAGAGTAGGCCAAGGAAGAGAGTCCTTGTAGCCGAACCACTCTAAATCTCTGTGTTGTGGTTTGATTGTTCCTATCTTTACTTACTTTACTTATATTGTTTGTTTGTGAGTATTTACTTTGAAATCACATTAAGTCACAAAGCGAATTAAATTTAAAACGATAAAAACTATTCAACCCCTCTTCTAGTTTTCCAAAACTTCCTTTGCTTCAATCCAAGTATACGTCTTTTCCATTAACCCCTTATAAGTTGTCGGAAGGTCAGTGGATAAGAATTCCACCAAGCTCCGATTTCGAAGGCCATGTACGAAACCTGAGATACGCTGATCTTCATGTAGACCCAAAATCTGCAAAGTTTCATTGGTGTACCTAGTGACGAAAGCCCTTGTGCTTTCGTTCTCCTTTTGTTTAATGTTGTGCACCGTCAAATGGGTCCTTGTAATCTTCTTTTGCTGACTAAAGTGTGATCGGAACTTAACCTTGAGATCATCGAGATTGACAATGCTGCCAGGCTTTTTTCCATTCTACCAAATACGGGCAGAATCCCGTAGGGTATACGTAAACATGTGACAGGCCACAGGCATAACCCACTTTTGCATCTTAATTACTCCTTCGAACAAATGTAGGAAATTGTCTGGATCCCCCTTCCCATCATAAGTCCCAATATGCGAAGGCATTTTCAACCCATCAGGCAAGGGGTAGTCTTCTATCCACCTAACGAAGGGTATAGCCGAGCCCATAGGGTCCGAGTATAGACAATTATAGGGTGGTGCATACATAGGAACAGTATTATACAGATTATTGTTTGGGGGTATTCCCATAGGATTTTGGCTTGGGTAGGACTGATAAGGTATGTTCATGGCGAATGGATAACCGTTCCCCATGGCATACGGAGGGTACGCCATAGGGTGCCCGAAGGGTATGCTCCCATAAGGCAGAGGGAGACTTGGGTTATTAGGCTGCCCATTTACTGGAGGATATAAACCTTGACGATAATACTGAGTTTTGAACGAGGGGTACATACCATTGGGAGGAAGATTTCCTCCCATATTAATTATAGGCGGATTGCCTTCTACGCCTGATGCGTGAGAAGGCTGCAATAGAACCCCTGCTTCGATCCTTCCAAGATGAGCTGCTAACAATGGAGGCAAATTCATCCCCGTCTCTTCCCTTCGTTGGCTCCTCCCGTTGGAACCTTCGACAACCGCTCCTTCTCTCCTATTCGGAGCCCTCTCCGGGACTCCTTCAAACCCAACGGACCTTCTACTTAGCCTTCGACCCACTGGTGACCCAATCCTTAGGGCCGAGAGTGTTGCTCCTTGGGCCGGAGGCCTAGGCTTCATATCCATCTCTTCATCATACTCGTCACTTGAGTATTACAATTCCCTTCGCATCTCGCATTCACTTCTTGCGAGCCTTAAGGTTCCTGTGTACAAGTGTTAGGGTTGGCTGTGCAAGCGCTTATTTGGTTGGACGTGGAACTCCTTGGATGCCGGTTTATGAGTTGTGTATTTGGCGCAATTGAGACCGTGGATTCTGTCCTCTTGATGCTGGATTATAGTGGGTGAGTTAAGTTGTTATAACTGAATAGATTGTAGCGCAGTTGATGCGCCAGTGTTGGAGGACCATCGATGTGAAGTAGTGTTGAGTTGCTAGTGCTAAAGTAAATTGAGAAGTCTTGACATGTTAATTGCCAGTTGCTTAACTATCCAGCAGTGTATAGCGATAAGGGTAGCTAATTAGAGGGTTCAGTTAGGTGGTAATCAGTGGATGTCTTAGCTAGGATTCTAGGGGTGCTACTCGCAGGTTTTGGTTACATCTTAGGCTTGTGAACCTGGCAGGAGATCCATTGGGAACGCTAGGTGTACAGAGGAACAAGGGGTGTACGGTCAGTGGTTCTCCTTCGAGGATCCCACTTCGTTTGGGATTCCCCGAACCACTTCATAGGATGAATTGTTTTACGCCAATGAAACGTTCTAGGAGATTAACCTGGGCATCCGAAGAGAGGGCTTCACACAGGCTCGAAGGGGAGTCCTTCGACCCGTTTGGAGGGTACATCATCAATGATTAAATATTTTCAGGTGATAGTATATGGTTGGAGTCCCAGCTGATGAAGGGTTTCTGATGAGGATTGTTGATGAGATGTTTCTGATCAGGTTTTTCTGATGAGGTGTTTCTGATAAGGATTTAAGATGCTAAGTTGACAGGTTCAAATGAGGGTTTCTGGTGAGGGTTGCTGATGAGAAGTTTCAGATTAGTGTCGTAGCTTACTTATTACAAAAAATCCTTTTAGCAACCTTTTAGGACAACCTCTTTTCTTAGCCTGGTCTAGATGGTATTTTATTTAAACACTTATGTTTATGATTAAAGATCATTTAAGGACCAAACTTTGTTTAGATATGAAGGGATCAATCACCACATTCCATCTTATTTGATCTAATGGTTGGGATTAAATACATACTTTACACTAGAAGGGTATAATTTTCAACTATAAAAACACAAAATAATAAAAAAATAAATAAATAAAATAAAATAAATAAAAATTAAAAAAATAAAACTCTTCTTTTAATTCTCTCATAAAAAACACACACAAAGGTGTGTTTTCTCTCATCCCCAATTCAACATCAACTTCCACCATTCATTCATCTTATCAAACATCTGAATTTCAGTTCATTCAATTAAACACGATAGAATCTTTGTTCATCATAATCATTCCTTCTCGTTAAACATCACATTGGCTATAATTAGATTCATCTGATTTTCTTTAGATCGTTCATCATCTAAATGAAATTATGTGAAAGCATTCAAGCATAAAAACACCTGATAATTTGAAACTGAATTTAATATCGAGTAAGTTTATGTTTTTTACATCTAATCTTTATGTAAATTATGCTTTAGAAAAATATCCAGTTAAATGTACACCATGTGTTTGATGAAATGAACAATTGATTTTTACATGGAACGACCCTAGTTTTTAATCTTTCTGTTTGTATACAGGTTCGGGTCGTGGAGATGAGATGGTTGTAGAGATGAGATCGTAAGCTGGTGTCGTCGTGAGGATGGTGAGTTTCGATTTGAAAAACTAGGATCACATAATCAACTATAAATAAGGGGCTGTAAGAGCATTATTTCTGCATTTGCGTTTGTTTTTTTTTAACTTGTAATGATTAGATATAAAATATTTGAGTGTTCGGAAAATTTGATTTTCTAAGTAAAGATGACAAATTTATAGAATGTGTAAATAAGTAATTATGTTTTACCCTTCTAGAAACGCTTTTGTTGCAGCTGGTATGCAACCAAAAGCGACCTAAATAATCAGCTAGTATGCGACATGATTGTTACTGTTCATTATCTTGTTTGCAGGCTATTGATACAATCGTTTCTCGCATACTTCATGATGTGGTTGACGACACTTCTCAAATCTTGTCAACCATTGAGTTAGAGTTTGGTCAAGATATTGCTAAACTCGTAGCTGGTGTCTCCAGGCTTAGTTATATCAATCAGGTATTCTTCCTAAAACCAATTACTAATCATAAACCAACACACTCATATCAATCTCTCTCTTGCAGTTGCTGCGCAGACACCGCAGGACTAATGTCAATCAGGCTACCTTTGGTTACGAAGAGGTATTTCACTACACTACTTTTATTTATTATCATCAAACACATATATATAATAATAATAACATCATATCTCATTCTAGGCAAATAACTTACGAGTCATGCTCTTGGGCATGGTTGATGATCCACGTGTCGTGCTCATCAAGGTTGCAGACCGTCTGCACAACATGAAAACCATGTAGGAATTCTTTCATATCAATTGTTAGTCTTATGCGTGTTACTTGTCATTTTTATGTTTTTGATAATCTTGGTTGGTTGCAGTTATGCTCTACCCTCAGCCAAGGCTAAGGCTGTAGCGCAGGAGACTTTGGTCATTTGGTGCTCTCTGGCTTCCAGATTGGGCCTTTGGGCTTTAAAAGCAGAACTTGAAGACCTCTGCTTTGCTGTTCTTCAGGTAACGAGTTCGAGTTCCAACCATTTCAAGTAATGATTGTTGTAGTATGCTCTAAAGTTAACTAGTACTGTATGCAGCCTCTGATCTTCCGCCAGATGCGGTCTGCTAGGTATGGCGTCACTTCACTAGAAAAGTTGCATTAGCCTTAATTGCATGTTGAGCCAGACCTTGGGATACCATTGGATCTACTTGATCCTAGTGTATACAAGTAATACCTCCAATATTGGCATGGAAAAAGGGCACCATTTGACCATTTTACTCACAACTGTTAAGTCTGCCCAGCATAGACTCTCCCAACTTCAAAGAAAGAGAAAAAAAATACGTGTCTAAATTTGAACACAGCTTATTTATAGAAATTAACACAAATAGTGCATTAAAATTAATCACTTCACGTTGTAATAATGGGATGTTTCATGACCAGCATAAGATCAGATAACAATCATTTTCATAAATGCATGAAGTTAATTTTTGTTCTCTTAACCTCTGATTCTTGTAAAATCATGTAGGTCATCTCTTCATGGAAAAGGTTTGAACAGGCTTTGGTGAAAGGATATAATGCACTCCCTTTGCAGGTATTGGTTGCACGTTTTTCGGGCTTTTTTTATGGTTTTGAATTTTAAGTAATGTATATTATTTTACGAAATAAAAGGTAATGTTGATAATGGTAACAGTAGTGTTGAAGTGTGTTTGACTTTGCGGTTTGAAAGTGCTTATGTGATGGAATAGTAGGAATTGTAGGATTTGCGTTGGGTAGTGTTTAGATATGAATTAGCTATGCAAGTGTTTCAAAATTTTGATTATAGAAAAAATTGAATGTAGGTGTTTGTTTAAGCTTATATTTGGGCTTATTCGGTTTTTTTTTACATAAGCCCATTTTGTCCGGCTATTTTTTGACTATGAGCTTATAATGACTTAACGATGTAGAATAAACTCATTGGCAGGAAAATAAGCTAGAAAAAATGTGCTTCTAAAATATAAGCAAAGTCAAATAAGCTCATAAGCCCAAAAAGCTTAAACAACACCCCCTTAAAATGGTTATTTATAATCAGATAGTCATAATCTGATTACCCAAACTCAAAGTGATCATCTGCTACTTGTAAATCAAACCTGTTTAACTTACCCAAACACAAAGTGATTATCTGCTACTTGTAAATGCAATCATTCAATAAGCACTATCTAATGCCAAACACCGCTAACAAATTCATAGAAGTTTTAAAGCTAAAAAACTTCAAAGCTTTGACTTTCACATTTAAACGGTTTCTATGTTATTTAAGAATGAATGTGCCAGCAAAATATAAGTATGTATGATGAAATAATGTAGGAGCTGGTTGAATGGGAGCATAAGAGTAAAAATGATGGTGTAATGCATGGATGTGGACATGATGCTCACACGACCATGCTTCTTAGTGCTGCTAAGTTACTTAATCAGAGAAAGGAAAATCTCAAGGTATTTCATTATGTAATAACTATATGTGCTTAAAGCAAAGTGACATATCTGTATTTGATGGTTACCGACTCTATTTTACATGATGTCTATATACACTTTGAACTAACAAAAGGAACAGGGCACTTATTATAACATACATATCTTTTTTTTACTAATAAATGGGTTGATTTCAGTTTTATATAATCGCTAATCAGTTTAAACTAGATTCATACAATATAGGTAAAATGATACGGGTACCATTCCTTCAGCAAGTTACTAACCACTGAAGTTTTCGATTAATTTGTTGTTTAGGGAACCGTTCGGCTGATTTTCCAACTAGCTGAGGAGGGAGGTGCTGGGGCATCATACATGGTAATGGAAGGTGCTCTTGGTGATGCTGAGGCTATTTTCGAAATGCATGTAGATTTTACAATTCCCACAAGAACCATAGGCACACTTCCAGGACCTATGTTAGCTGCCATATGCTTCTTTGTAGCCAAAATAGAAGGTAAAGGCGGTTATGCTGCTGAACCCTACAAAAGTGTGGACCCTGTACTTGCTACATCATCAACAGTTTTGGCTTTGCAACAACTCATCTCTAGAGAACTAGATCCTCTTCAGAGTCAAGTATGTCTTGCCAGGATTTCTTATTTTCATAACAAAATAACATTCTCTTTTCGTTCACTTAACATAGATGTTGGTGATCATACAGATCAAAATCTTGTTATCGACACACATGAATTGATACTGATAACCCCTCACAAAATGTTATATAGTAAATATTATATACTAAAACATGAATTAAAACAGGCATTTATGATCATAATAATGACTTGGATCAACCAGAGATTACAAGAGAAGAGGGTGACTTGGATCAAGCAGAAATTACAAGAGAAGAGGACCACTTGGATCAACCAGAAATTACAACAGAAGTCGTCCGCTTCTTTTTTTAGTATCTTTGTTAATTTTAAATTTCCTAGATTGTGTTGATGAAATTTGAATAAAAGACATATACATGATTGATTATTACTGAGTTTTTATTATTGAGTTTGCGTAGACTGTAGTTACCTACTTACATTATGAGGTATCACCTGTGATACAAAATAATTTATTAGGTATCACCTGTGATACAAAATAACTTATTAGGTATCACTTGTGATACATACAAAATCACACATTGGTTAGTACTGCTAGTTGGTTTTAATGATGTTCAATGTTAGTGCTTGTTGAAAAGAGTTTGTACTGCTATTGATCAGTTTGTGATATCAGACGACACATACAAGAAGTTTTTTTTTTTTTTTTTTTTTTTGGTTTATTTGTTCAAAAAAGGTTAAAGGCTTGTATTTTTTTACTGATTGAAATTATGAGTTTTACTGATTGGTGTATTTTTTATTTTTTATTTTTGTAATTTTATGGAATACTTTGACATTTATCACTTGTGATAAAGTATTAAAGTGTTTTGGCTAAGTTATTAGGTATCACCTGTGATACAAAATAACATATTAGGTATCACCTGTGATACAAAATAACATATTAGTTATCACCTGTGATACATACAAAATTTTGAGTTTAAAATATGAACACAAAATATTTAGTTTGATACAACTTAATATTTTCTAAAGCAAAACACAAAATATAAAGCTTTTAAACACAAATACTAATTTAGTTTTCATCATAATTACAGTTATCTTGGGAATCTTGATCTTCTTCTTCTCCTTGATCACGCATTCTTGCATGTTTTGCTTCATCTTTATCATAATCTTTAAGTGTCAGAGATTTTTCAAAATCAGAGTCATTTTCATCTGATTCTCCAATATACTTCATTGGCTTAAAAATGTCATCTTCTTCTTCTTCTTCTTCTTCTTCTTCTTCTTCTTCTTCTTCTTCTTCTTCTTGGTCATCATTAAATTTATCTTCTTTTTCTTCAACTTCTTCTTCTTCTTGTTTGTCATCCTTTGTTTCTTTTTCTTCAAATACAAATACCTGCTTATATTCTTCTTCTTCTTCTTTAATGTAATCATCTAGCTTTCTTTTCTTACTCATATTTTTATTTTCCATTTTTTTTGTGAGTTTTTCTTTGTGTGTGTTTTTATCTATGTAAAAAGATTATATAATAAAAATTTTTGATATGTAATGATTATATTTATGGGTAATAGATTAATTGATTTCAAAACAAGTTGAAGCGTCTAAGAAATGAATATATCAGAATTTACCAACAAATTTATGGGTAATATAATAAAATGACGGTTAGTATTTAATATCATGTTAAATACTAAGCGTCATGACTTTTCACTATCCGTTGCAATGCCTTTTCATTGTCTATATATACAAAACAAAAAGTTGCAATGGCATCATTTTAAATTCATCACTTTCTATTTCCTTTTCTGCTACATATTTCTTTATCCAAATTCAATGGCATCATCATCTTCTCTAAACGATCCAAAGAAAAAACGTGTAAGAGAATCATCTCCTCCTCCAATGCCAGAGAAATATAAAAAATTTGGTATCTCGCCAGAAGTTTGGAATATTTGTCATTCCAGTAAGTATGGTGCTGAACAGCATAAGATTGATATCTATAACAAACGTATCAAGAATCATGAAGCAAGAAACAAAGAAGATGAAAAGATGATTTCCGAGTATCAGAACAAAATTGATGATCGTAATAAAAAGATAGAAGAGTTTCGACAAGAAATAGTGAAAATTTACCAACAAATTGAAGATGGTAAATTTTATGTTTCGAAGTCTTAGGCAAAGTTGAAGATGGTTTATATGTTTCTACAAGAAATATTGAATTTTATGTTTTAGTTACAATATTTTTGTTATGTAATGTTTTTATCAAAATATTAAGAATTTAATAAGCTATTTTCATGTTGCTTATTGTGTAGACTTTTAAGGTTTTTTTTTTTTTTTTTTTTTGCTAAATACTTGTTGTTACCTACTCACATTATGAGGTATCACCAGTGATACAAAATAACTTATTAGGTATCACCTGTGATACAAAATAACTTATTAGGTATCACCTGTGATACAAAATAACTTATTAGGTATCACCTGTGATACAAAATAACATATTAGGTATCACCAGTGATAGTTAGACTGTAGTTAGCTACTTGTTTTTGTAGATACAAAATATGAGGTATCAACTATGATACATACAAAATCATAGGTGATACAAAATAACATATTAGGTATCACCTGTGATACAAAATAAGTAAGTAAAGAACAAATAAGCAAAAACGCAAATTAAACTGAAAAACGAGCTCTTACGGCAATTAAACAAGTCTAAGAAAACTTAAAAATCAAAAATTACCCCTAGATGTGTAAATTTGATTTTTATTTTATTTTTAATGAATTAAAAACACTTTTGGACTAAAAATAATATTAAAAATACTAAATTAATAGGAAAAATTATGAAAAATTCTGGAAAACTACTTTAAGCTCTAAGGATCTTAGGAAAATAAAAAGGAATTGACAACTTATTTGAATAAGCTATGAATAAGCAAAAAGGGATGTTAAGCTAAAAGGGAAAAACATGGTTCAGTGAATTAAAGGTGCAAGTTATAATGAAAAAGATCCAAGGGCAGAGTTGGTTGTTGTGTGTTAAACTGGTTGAGGATGGTAGAGGTCTGGGGTACGAGCCTAAGCTCACCCTGGGCTTCCCAACTTCCCAATTTTTATTTTGCAAAATTTTTTTTTATGAAACTTACTAATAAGCTAAAAATGAACAACTTTTTTGAAAACAAAATTTTTATAACTTGAGAATTATGGTGGAAAAGTCAATATAAACAAACAGTTAACATATTAGGTATCACCTGTGATATAGAATAACTTATTAGGTATCACCTGTGATACAAAATAAGATATTAGGTATCACCTGTGATACATACCAAATATTAGGTATTACCTGTGATACAAAATAAGATATTAGGTATCACCTATGATACAAAATAAGATATTAGGCAAATAGACCTACCAAGTGTTTTGAGCTACATTTGTGACACCGGCTATGGTGTCTTGTTCAACTGCCTATTAGCCCCTGCATTCAAGATAACCAAATATGAGTGAATCAAAATTACGAATCCGTAACCTAGAATTACCCATATTATATAAGCAAATTCACTTCATTGATTCAAAAGTTAGTACACCGGGCAACTTTAACAACATAGACACAGACCTATACTAAACAAACAAGTTGATCGTGTTTCAGCTCACGTTTAAAAAAACAACATAACACTTGACAGAAGTAACAAGACTCTTCTGTACAACTCGTTTATTCCACTTTTCTTTTATTCATCCATTTCATCATCATCTTCAACCTCCTCGATCTTCATCCTCATCACAGCTTTTGCAGCATCATTTCGAACACCATTTGCACTAGGAGGAACTTCAATCAGAATATCAGACTTCTCACCCGTCGCAGCGTTCACGAGTCCACCATTCCTTTCCACCCTGTAAGTCAATTCTTCCCCGTTCATGTCTGCATCTATATACACTGTCGCGTTTTCATCAATCTCTTCCCTAATCAGCATTTTCGACAACTCAGTCACAACCTTCCTTTCTAACCACCTCCTAATTGGTCTCGCCCCATACACCTATAAAAAATTTCAAAAGTCAAAACAAAGTGAGTATGCATCATTATAAACATTAAAACAACTTGTAGTAAATTAATAAATCAACATGAATTTGATGCTTACCGGATCATAACTCTCGTTGAGTATAACATCCAACGTTGCTTCTGTAACTCCCAATGCAACACCCCTTTCGGCAAGGCGGACCGCCACATCTTTCATCTGAAGTCTCGCAACTTTCTTCAACTGATCATGAGAAAGATGAGAACAAAATAATAATAATTTGATCACCAATCCTACAACATTAAGAATCCCTATAGTGAACCTGCAAGTATTCGTTCTTCTCATAAGACGTCAAGAAATGGCTGAACCCAAATAAACTACATCTGTAATTCGGATTCATCAAAATGTAACTTTAGACACAAATACCCTTAACAAAAGTGACAAAAAAATTCATTTTCCTACTCTACACCACTAACTAAATTATTTACTTGAACCAATACTAAATGCATAGTGTTCTTAGTTATCGTGTTTCTTCAAGTGCATGATATATAGTATTTAAGGCACTCTAAATATCTAATACCATCAATTTATGCACTTTGATAAAACATAAAGAGCTAAAAAAAACCATAACTACTAGCTTTAACAGTAGCTAATCAACTAATCATGAACAATGTGAAGCGCAATAACAAAGCAATCTACGATACAAGTCAGAGACTTAACCTCACAAGCTCTGTGTACCAATACCTTACGCACTGCAAAACATAGCCAAAACACATTCATGAGGCAAACAAATTAATTGCAATTCATGACTTGCTAACCTTTCCCGAGGATTCAGATCTATCATTCTTACACTTTACATTTTCAGCTCTACACTTACCCGCTGATGTCGATATCACAAATTTCGACCTAAATCTCAAACCCTAACCCTATGAATAGTCAAATCAAAAGTAGTCTTCAATTAATTAAAGGTTCATAATAACATCAATTAAAGCACGCACATCCCAGATTCATCATAATACGAATGTAAATCAAGCCTTACGCAAAAATTAAAAAAAAAAACAAAAAACAAAAAAAAAACAAAACAAAAACAAAAAGAAAAAATAAAAAAACAAAAAAAAACAAAACAAAAACAAAAAGAAAAAATAAATAAATAAATAAAATAAAGACTACCTAAAAAGAATATGAATATCTGCTGATGTTAGGTATCCTCTTCCGTGAAGATCTAGACACCGGAATAAATATGTTAAGCCTTCGGGAGTATCTCTGTTCTCAAGGGCAAGAGTGAAATCAAGAAAACTTTCAAAGTCCATCTCCCAAGCAAGTCCCGTTATAGTTTTGCCATGACGGACATGCTCGTCAAAAGCTGGTTAAAAACCAAAAGGGAAATAAGACGATAAATATATTCAATCTTAATTGCGCATTGTATTTAGGCATAACAAAAAATGAATTACTTTTTTATGAGTACCTCTTTCGATGATTATATCTGTTAGTGTTCCATCTGCATAATCTCTAAGTTCCTCCTTGCTTATTGTGCCATTCGCATCTTTATCAAGGTCAAGAAACGTATCTGTGGATAACCAAAAGTAGCGTAAGCTAAAGACAACAGTTGAGTTTCCTTGTATTGTTCACTTATAACTATGAGTCTCTTACAGTTCATTAGTAATACTCCATTCTAGATTAATAATAACTATCCCTATTAAAGTTTGATGGGTCGGTACATTACTCTGGATTAGAGCATCATAGTTTAACTGGACACATAGTTTGTAAAGATATTTGTCCATGGATTAATAAAGCAAAACATTGAAAAGTTATGGAACAATCTCAAACTTTTGAATGAAATATTAGATAAGCTCACCGCATATACATTGTGTAGATGGTAGTGAAAACCAGTTCTCAGTTTGCTCAGTATCACCGCCTTCTCCCTCACTTTCCTGTAATGATTGACATAGGAAAAATTCAGCAAGAAAACATTAACAAACAGAGGTGCGTCTGAGAAATATACCTGGTGCAACTCCATTAACTCCTGAAGACAATTACTGAGCAAAATCTTCTTTATACAGGCCTTCCCTGCAAATACAGAAATTCCTCCAATGTGAACACTGAAAATCCCGAGATGATAAAATGTATCCAGAATATAAGACTTAAAAAGGAAGAGGAGGTAGACTGACGAACCTCGCCTACTAGGATCACAAAAAAAAGAAGAATTTTTGTGCAGCTATGTGGCAATACATTTGAATAAATTCTGCAGGCATGTCACGAAGCTGAGCCAAATTAGGAATAAGACCTCTGATATAAGCCTCCATTTCCTATCAAGAATTTCAAACGTTATGTTTGTATGTGATGCTCACAAAAATCAAAAGAAAACCAAAATTCCCAAACGAGATTATACATATGGTTGAAGGAATCCATCAGAATCCTCATCAAGCTCACTCATATCAATTCTTGCCTGTGTAAGAGAAACATGCACACGAAGAGATTGTGAATCTTCAACTCACATCAAAAGTTATAAAATAAAAACAATACAAAAAAAGAAAAACGAAAATAAAGACCTTACCGTACGCATTACGTACAGATAAAAAAGAAGAATGGCAATTCTTCCCGATTCATCTTTTTCAAACTTCATAAAATTTGAAGGCCTGAAGAAGCGACGACACTTTGAGCCAATCTGTTCTGTACATATAGAGGCAATTTGGCAAAAGTCTTCATAATTCACCTACATTTATTTCACCATTAAAAAGTAATGAATCAGTGTATATGCATAAGTATACAAATTCAGGCTATGCAACTATAAATGTCAAAGCTATTAATCATTGAATGATCAGGAAATAACTGAAAGACTAGAAACCTTTTTAGAACTAGTGGATTCATCGATCACACAGTTTTCTCTTAAGCAAACCCATATAGCATCAAGGTCATCAGAGCTTAGCAAAATATCTGATTGTTTCTGCATCAACAGACATAGAACGTTTATAACTATATATAACTCCAATCCTAGAATTCATAAAGAAACAAATAACAAAACGATCAATACAGGACTTTCAATAAAAAAAAATAGACATGTTTACCTTAAAAAAAGGATATTTTGCCAACCGCTGAACTGTATGGCTGATGGAACCATCCTCAGGTTTCTGAGCCAATAAGAATCACAAATTCAGCAAAACTGGTCCAACCGTCAAACATTAAGGAAAAAAAGATAGCTATGTCACCATATTTTCACATTTTTCTTAAGGACGTACTCAAATAAAGGAGTTACTAGTTTTGTTTTTGAAAGGCGATATTTTTTTCGCACACCTAGCTATACCACTAAGCCCAAAAGCCTTGGGTAAAAGAGTTATTAGTTACATACTTATACTCTCATAAGCATATCAACAACATCAGTTATTAGACCATTAGTAAGTTAAGGACTATGTATTAAATAAAGAGAGTTACTAGGTACACATATGCTCTAATAATCATATCAATTACCTTCTTGTAGAAACTTGGGTATCACCTGTGATACAGAATAACTTATTAGGTATCACCTGTGATACAGAATAACTTATTAGGTATCACCTGTGATACAAAATAAGATATTAGGTATCACCTGTGATACAAAATAAGATATTAGGTATCACCTGTGATACAAAATAAGATATTAGGCAAATAGACCTACCATGTGTTTTGAGCTACATTTGTGACACCAGCTATGGCATCTTGTTCAACTGCCTATTAGCCCCTGCATTCAAGATAACCAAATATGAGTGAATAAAAATTACGAATCCGGAACTTAGAATTTCCCATATTATATAAGCAAATTGACTTCATTGATTTAAAAGTTAGTACACCGGGCAACTTTAACAACATAGACACAGACCTATACTAAACAAACAAGCTGATCGTGTTTCAGCTTACATTTAAAAAAAATAACATAACACTTGACAGAAGTAACAAGACTCTTCTATACAACTCGTTTATTCCACTTTTCTTTTATTCATCCATTTCATCATCATCTTCAACCTCCTCGATCTTCATCCTCTTCACAGCTTTTGCAGCATCATTGCGAACGCCATTTGCACTAGGAGGAACTTCAATCAGAATATCAGACTTCTCACCCGTCGCAGCGTTCACGAGTCCACCATTCCTTTCCACCCTGTAAGTCAATTCTTCCCTGTTCATGTCTGCATCTATATACGTTTTCGCGTTTTCATCAATCTCTTCCCTAATCAGCATTTTTGACAACTCACTCACAACCTTCCTTTCTAACCACCTCCTAATTGGTCTCGCCCCATACACCTATACAAAATTTCAAAAGTCAAAACAACGTGAGTATGCATCATTATAAACATTAAAACAACTTGTAGTAAATCAATAAATCAACATGAATTTGATGCTTACCG